>SJYV01055376.1:285849-387149 GCA_006410875.1 Neotragus pygmaeus | reverse complement strand
CTTTCTGCCATTAGAGTGATCTCATTTGCATATCTGATGTTGTCACTATTTCTTCTGGCAATCTTGATTCCAGCTTGTGATTCATCCTGCCTGGCATTTTGTATGATATTCACTCTGCATATTAGTTAAATAAGCAGGGCAACAATATACAGCCTTGATGTACTCCTTTCTCAGTTTTGAACCAGTTCATTGCTCCATGTCCAGTTGTGTTGCTTCTTGTCCTGCATACAGGTTTCTCAGGAGGCAGGTAAGGTGGTCTAGTATTCCCGTCTGTTTAAGAATTTTCCATAGTTTGTTGTGATTCACACAGTCAAAGACTTTAGCATCTAAAAACATCTTCTACCCATGTCCCTTTTCCTTTGCCATCTCTCTGCCCTGTGCCAAGGAATATGGCACAGACACCAATCCCAGAAGACTGGCAGTTGACTGGCTGAGCCTTGCATGGATGGCCATTTCAAAAGTCAGATGGAAATAGAACAGAAGAAGAGAGAAAGTTGCAAAAAGGACCCTGACCTTTGTGATTAGATCCATCTTTAGAGATGAGGTTGGCTGTATATATGTACTACATCTTTATACATACATCTGTCACTGAACATTTAGGTTGCTATGCAATGGAATGTTAATTAGCCATAAAAAGAAATGATATTGGGTCATTTGTAGAGATATGAATGGACCTGCCCTGAATCTGTCAGAGAGTGTGAAGTAAATCAGGAGAAAAACAAATGCTGTTTATTAATGCATATATGTGAAATCTAGAAGAAAAATATAGATGAACCTGTTTGCAGGCCAGGAATAGAGACCAGATATAGAGAATGGACCACTGGATACACAGTGGGAATGACTTGGGAGATTGGGATTGACATACATTCACTGCCATGTATAAAACCGATAGCTAGTGGGAACCTGCTGTATGGCTCAGGGCTTTGTGATGACCTACAACGGTGGGATTGGGCGGGGTGTGAGGGAGTCTAAGAGGAAGGGGATATATGTATACACATAGCTAATCCTTGGAGAAGGAAATGGCAGCCCACTCTAGTATTCTTGCCTAGAGAATCCTGTGGACAGAGAAGCCTGGGGGCTGCTGTCCATAGGGTCACAGAGTCGGACATGACTGAAGCAACTTAGCATGCATGCATAGCTAATTCACTTCATTGTACAGTTAGAAACTAATACAACGTGAAGAGCAACAATATCCCAATTTTTAAAAAAATGAAGTGGGCTGGAATAAGTCTAGATTGAAGAGTGGTAATTGGAGTAGTAGCCCCGGGACCTCTTGTAGTTGGGGAAGGTGGGGATTATGCAGCACAGAGAAGCCAGAAACATAGGATATACGACACTGTTAGACAATGGCACCCCGCTCCAGTACTCTTGCCTGGGAAATCCCATGGATGGAGGAGCCAGGTGGGCTGTAGTCCATGGGGTCGCTAAGAGTCAGACACGACTTGTGAAAGCGACTTCACTTTCACTTTTCACTTTCATGCATTGGAGAAGGAAATGGCAACCCACTCCAGTTTTCTTGCATGGAGAATCCCAGGGATGGGGGAGCCTGGTGGGCTACAGTCTATGGGGTCACACGGAGTCAGACATGACTGAAGCAACTTAGCAGCAGCAGCAGTACCTTAATTAACAAGATGAACCACCAAACCAGGATGAGGTGACCAAGNCATGGAGAATCCCAGGGATGGGGGAGCCTGGTGGGCTACAGTCTATGGGGTCACACGGAGTCAGACATGACTGAAGCAACTTAGCAGCAGCAGCAGTACCTTAATTAACAAGATGAACCACCAAACCAGGATGAGGTGACCAAGAAGCTTAACTGAACTTTATCAGTATTCTCAGCCCAATCACATCCAGCAAACAACTCAGTTAGGACAAGGCTGAGAGACTCCTAACACACAGCCAGCACAGAGCCTGTTACCTAAATGTCTTCCCTAGGAGGCAGTTGTAACTGAAGCTGGTAGTCAAAGAGGAGGACACAGAGTTGGATGCAAACACCAAGACATACAATCTTCTTAAAAAGCTTGTTTCAGTTCAGTTCAGTAGCTCAGTCGTGTCCGACTCTTTGCGACCCCAAGAATCCCAGCATGCCAGGCCTCCCTGTCCATCACCAACTCCCAGAGTTCACGCAGACTCATGACCATCAAGTCAGTGATGCTGTCCAGCCATCTCATCCTCAGTCGTCTCCTTCTCCTCCTGCCCCCCAATCCCTCCCAGCATCAGAGTCTTTTCCAATGAGTCAACTCTTTGCAGGANGGAAATCTAGTGACAAAACAATAAGACTGGAATCTGGCTTCTGTTTTTAACCTTGTTCTTTCAGGAAATCATGCTTCATAAAACTACCAGTCTACGAGGGATCGTACACTAAAATAAAGAAGACAAGGTCTCTTGGTTTAGTCAGGAGAATCTCTTCTCTGTCACAGGATTCACTCTGCTTCTTGTGGATGCTTCCTGTTTTCCGTGATGAAGACTGGGAGAGGGCAAAAGGATTGCTCTTTGTTTTAGTCTCTACTCAAAGACAAATTTAGAACTTACCAGAAAATAAAAAAGTTTTCTGTTTAATTTTACAATTTAGAGATAAATGTAGGGCTTACAGCAACCTGGGTCACAGTCGGCAGTTCCCTCTAAGACGGTCTTGGTGGAATGCACCCCTCAGGCCCAGCAAGTAAAGCAGGAGCTGGGACAGTGTGCTGACGCACTTTGGGCCGCCGCAGGCTTCTCTCCAGTTGGTTTGAGCACCACATGCAGCTCTGATGAGCAGCTCCTTGGCTAAAGGTTTGGAGAATTGCAGCTTTGCACTTTTTTTCTCTCCCACGGAGGATAAACGTCAGCCCACTGAGGGATGTCTTTCTCTTTTACGCGGAAGTGGGGTGGAGAAANGCACCACATGCAGCTCTGATGAGCAGCTCTTTGGCTAAAGGTTTGGAGAATTGCAGCTTTGCACTTTTTTTCTCTCCCACGGAGGATAAACGTCAGCCCACTGAGGGATGTCTTTCTCTTTTACGCGGAAGTGGGGTGGAGAAACCCAGGGACGGCGGAGCCTGGTGGGCTGCCGTCTACGGGGTCGCACAGAGTCGGACACGACTGAAGCGACTTAGCAGCAGCAGCAGCAGCAGCAGCAGTGCGCTAACAGAGCAGACTCACCTGTGAGTCAGCCTAAGTCACAGCCAAGTTCCTGAACACGGCTGGCCCTGTGTGTGTGGCTGTTTACACGTACACTTCCATTGAAAGCGAAATCTAGGCTCTGTGTGGTTCCTTCTCTTGTTCTGCTAGTAAGGGCGGCCCAGGGCTGTCATTTTAACGCCCCCCTCGCCCCCACCCCACACACCGCCGCCCCTCAGGGCAGCGCTGACTCCCCAAGAAAGAGTGAACAAAACCCAGCTCGAACTCAGCCCCGACGTCCTAATGCACCCAGATACCTGTTCTCAAATCGTGCAACGAAAGCATGAGGGAAGGGGCGTTTGCTTTGCAGCAAGGAGGCTAAGCCCACAACGATGCTGGGAGGCTGCCGACAGCCCCAGTGGTCCTGAGATGCAGGGGCGCGTCACAAAGACCCCTCGGCGCCCTGCTCCGTGCTCTCCGCGCAGGCACCACCCGAGGGTAGACGCCGCGGGAAGCCGGGGCAAGGGGATGAAGGAGCCGCGCCGGCCCCTTTCGCGCGCAGCGCCGCCCCATCTGCCACGCCCCGCCGCGCTGGCACCGCGCCCCGCCTGCTGCCGCCGGCTACCCACCGCGTCCTTGGAGACCTCCTTTGATGGAGCGTTGATGCCAAGCTTTTCCAGAGGATAGACAATCTGTCGTCGGGGCCGCACGGGAACCAAGTAGTGGAGGGCGGACGTCAGCGAGTGGGCCTTGGGCCTCTGGACCTGGGAGACAGCAACCTCTATTTTAGCGGGAGGGGGTGGGAGCCTGAGCGCACAGATGCCAGACTCGACAACCAGAGGGCGGGTGGGGGGAAGATCGGGANGTTGCCATTGCCTTCTCCAATGCATGAAAGTGAAAAGTGAAAGTCAAGTCACTCAGTTGTATCCAACTCTTAGCGACCCCATGGACTGCAGCCCACCAGGCTCCTCTGTCCATGGGATTTTCCAGGCAAGAGTACTGGAGTGGGGTGCCATTGCCTTCTCCAAGATATCTTCTTGGAGTGGAGAAAAGCCTGGGAAAACTTTTTGTCACAGCTTTAAGCAGAAAACTTGTCTTTGGGTTAACCCTCTTTTGTTTGGAAAAACCATCTCACTAGGTCTTTGAGACATACAAATGAGAAGTAAATGTCTACCCATCATCTGGCCAGAAACCACAAGGTCACCAATAATTGGAAGACCCATGGTTAGCACTCAAAGTCAGAGTTGATGTCTGGTTTGTACATTCTTGTATTATTGAATTGAGCTTCTTCCTGTAGAATCTGTTGGAATTTTTTTTGTTTGGAAAGGAAAAAATATATATATTTTTAACCCTTGCAGGAGTGAGTTTGGAGATCCAGGCTGAATTGTTTGTTTGGTTTATACGTGTCAGTAGCAGGAAAATGCAAATGATGCGGGGTGAATTTGAAGGGCGCACTTTCATTCGACTCTATTGCTCTCTGGGAAAGGCAGTGCTGCTCCTCTGCCCAGGTGACAAGAGAGAGTGTGAGTATGACCCAGAGTTGGGACAGGGTCACTGCTCCCACCACTTTGTAAGACCAGTTCCCCTCTGGCTTCCCCAGAAGCTACTGGAGCAAGAAGACCCAGCTCCATTGTCACTGATGCTCCTAGAAATCCAATCATTGGCAGAGAAAACAAAGAATGCAGTAGTGGTTACGTAATGGCCTAGAGGGCCGATGGGTTGACTGGCATCTTTAGGGACTATAGAAATAGTGAGGGGAAAGGGAAACTTCTGAGAAGTGTGAGGTCAAGGACGTGAGTTATTGAGCTCTTGTAACTTAGATGTTAAAATTATTGTGACCTCACATGACCATCCCCAGCTCCAGGTTTATGAAATTTGTGGCACACTATTGGGGGTAAATAAATATTTGGTTTTAAAATGGATTGTTTTTAATTTATTATTATTTTCAAAATTGAAAGCTGGGGTGGGAGATAGCATAGCATAGTGATTTTTTAAGAGAATGAATTCTGGAAATCAGCAGATTTCTATCTTGGCTTTTGTTTTTACTAGCTGTGTAATCACAAGCAATTTATCCACCCTCTTTAGGCCTCTGTCTTTTAATCTGTAAAATATAGATGCAAGGAAGATTGTATTTTCCAAATACAGCTGCACCAGTATACATTTCATTTCACATGCTCTTCTCATGAGGTGACATGGATATTCTTTCATCAGGAGCTAGGCTCCTGAAGTCTGGAATCTGGGCTGAATTTTGAAACTGCCTCAACCAAAAAAAAAATATGGCAGAAGTGATGTGGCTTGGTTTCCACACCTAGCTCTCTCTCAGCCTTTGGAAGCCCAGACCACATGGAGAGGTCACGTGTGGGAGTCCTGACCGACATCCCCACCAGACCCTCTGCTGCCAGCTAGCATTAACAGCTCAACATGGGAGTGATCGATCTTTGAGATGAGTCCAGGGCCCAGTTTTTAAGCCTTGCAGCTGAGACCCCATACCTCACAGAACAGGGATAAACCAAACTCATCATGTTCTGCATGAATTCTTGACCCGTAGAAACCATAAGAGATCAAAAATGAGCATTGTTGTTGTAAGTCCCTAAATTCTGTGGTGCTTTGTTATGCAACTAACAAATAGATAACTAAAATAACAGGTAATGATATATAATCCATGGTGGTATTACGAGGATTAAAAGAAATAGTACAATGCTTAGCACAGCAGTGACTCAGTAATGTTAGATGCTTTATTATAACACGAAAGGCAGTTACTAACCAAAATTTAAGGTGAATGAGGGCTTTCAGTAGACACCCTTTTCTGGATGCCTTAACAGATGACCAGGGGTAAGAAAAGTTGAAATCAGTGAGGAATTCATGTTAGAAGTAGAAGTCTGTAACGTTTGCACTTTAATGAAATCTTATGAAAATTTGGTTTTCCCTCTCTGGAAATCTTAAAATTCCTGGAGCCAGAACCTCAGGATGGGAGAGAGAATATACGTTTTGAGGCCACTGTCTTATCTGGGCCCTCACAGTGGTTGGCCCACCATCCCGTGGTGAGCATCTGTCTTGAAGAGAAGCTAGCTTCTGTATATAATTACAGTGACCTCTGCAGTCAGTTCCTCTCCTAGTAACCTGTCATGTGTGGGTCTAATAGTTTCTTGGCATACTTCAGAAAGGTATCAGACTGTCATAAAGTCCTAGAAGCGCTGCTCCCGTGAGAACTTGGAGATATGCCAAGCTTGTCCTGCATCACTAACATAATTACACCACCATCATCCTCAGAATTTGCACTACTTTCCAGAGACATCCATAATTGTTATGAAGATAGACGCAGACCACAAAATAATCTCGTAGGGTTTCCAGTGGCCAAGTATATCCACAGGAAAAGTAAAGACAATGGCCAGCTTATGCTTCAAATCTTTCCCATCTCCCACAACTAAAAAGGTCATAAAAGGTTATTATAAAGTCAGTACAGAATAAGGACAGTGAAATTTAACTGGAAAGTGTATCTTTTTCCCCGCTCTGTTCCTGAAGATGTGTAAAATTTGGGAATATTTCAGATTATAACAATTATTTTAAAAACAAGGACTTGAAAAGGGAGGCAAGACTTTAATGGTGGTATATTGGGCTGGGTGAAGCATAAGCTGTAATCAAGATTTCTGGGAGAAATATTAATAACCTCAGATATGCAGATAACACCACCCATATGGAAGAAAGCAAAGAGGAACTAAAGAGTCTCTTGATGAAGCTGAAAGAGGAGAGTGAAAAAAACTGGCTTAAAACTCAACATTCAAAAAACTAAGATCCAGTCCCACCACTTCATGACAAATAGATGGGATAACAATGGAAACAGTGATANTAAAGAGTCTCTTGATGAAGCTGAAAGAGGAGAGTGAAAAAAACTGGCTTAAAACTCAACATTCAAAAAACTAAGATCCAGTCCCACCACTTCATGACAAATAGATGGGATAACAATGGAAACAGTGACAGACTTTGTTTTCTTAGGCTCGAAAAGCACTGTGGATGGTGACCGCAGCCATGAAATTAAAAAACGCTTGCTCCTTGAAGCAAAAGCTATGACAAACCTAGACAGCATATTAAAAAGCAGAGACATCACTTTGTGGACAAAGGTCCATCTAGTCAAAGCTACGGTTTTTCAAAGCTACGGTTTTCAAAGCTATGGTAATCATGTGTGGATGTGAGAGTTGGACCATAAAGAAGGCTGGGCATCGAAGAATTGATGCTTTTGAACTGCGCTGTTGGAGAGACTCTTGAGAGCCCCTTGGACTGCAAGGGAGATCAAATCAGTCAATCATAATGGAAATCAACCCTGAATATTCATTGGAAGGACTAATGCTGAAGCTAAAGGTCCAATACTTTGGCCGCTTGATGTGAAGAGCCAACTCATTGGAAAAGACCCTAATGCTAGAAAAGACTAAAGGCAAAAGGAGAAGGGGGAGGCAGAGGATGAGATGGTTAGACAGTATCATCAACTCAATGGACATGAATTTTGAGCAAACTGTGGGTGATAGTGAAGGACAGCAGAGCCTGGTGTGCTGCAGTCCGCGGAGTGGCAAAGCGTCGGACGTGACCAAGTGACTGAACAACAACAACTCTAAAATAGTAGCTGAGGAAATGGCTTTTAGATTAAATGTCATTTTAACATCCTTTAAATCATCTTTTAACCCTCCTGATGTTCCCCCATACTCGTAAATTTCAATTCCATCTACTGAGTGCTTTGTCTTGTTCTATGCACTAATTTCTTTGTATGCATTACCTCATTATAATCCTTATCACAATCAATCTTATGAGATAGGCATCAGAAGCCCCAGTGTTTTCTTATGGAAACTGAGAGTGCTAGAAGTCAAATAGCTTCTAAGAAGAGGAGCTGAGATGGGACCCAGAGACCATGCCTTGTGCTTTTTTACTACCTTTGGCTGAGGTTCCTTCTCCACTGTGCATGTGCAAAGGCTACTTCAAGACTCAGCTCAAACGTCATCCTCTCTTGCACAGTTTTTATTTACCATCTCCCACCTCTCTCGACCTCCCACCCCCCTACCCCTCCTCCCACACACACACACCTAGGACATACTCTCCCACTCCTCTCTGAATTTCTATAACATCANCAGACGAGTAATTGTGAACAAATTCATTTGGTTCCATGATTTTTTTCCCACCAGAAAGCGTTGATTCCAATTCAAGAGATGATCTCTACCTTAATCACAAGTTATGGCGCTCTCTCTGCTTGTTTTTCTCCCTGGGTCCACTCCAGGCTGCCTGGATGTTCTTCAACCGACAAGCACCCCATCCACACCTGTGTCATATCTCACAGAGCGTGAAGCCACTTGACTAAAAACAAATAAGAGCTGGAGGACCTAGAGTGGGGAAATCAGACATATGAGAAAGGTTGAAATGAAACGCTGTGTTAACTAGACAAAATCAGAAGTCAGATTCCTTGGCCATCACCACCCCAGGGGACCCTTCCCACCTTGAGAATTAGCATCTCACAGTGCTGAAGAAATGACATAGTAACACCTGCTGTGAGCCTGGACCCTCTACACCAGGGGTCCCCAAGCTCTGGGATCTAATCGTGGTGAACTGAGGTGGTACTGACATGATAATAGAGTTAAAGTGCACAGTAAATGTAATGCACTTGAATCATTCCAAAACCATCTCTTCCACCCCAGTCTGTGGGAAAACTGTCTTCCTTGAAACTGGTTCCTGATACCAAAAAGGTTGGGGACTGCTGCTCTAGCCTCCTGGCAGTCTGCTGGAGGACCACTTGTTTACAATGTCAAGAGGGTATCACAGGGTTATGGAATGGTTCAGACTTGAGGGTGGATCCCTTTCTCCTCAGACCTGGGACTAAACAGTGACCATTCCTTCTAATTACTCAAAGTACCCCCCAACCCCCCTTCAAAGAGCTGCAGCTTGTCATGCTTTCTTACAACGAGGTGAGCTTACATTATCAGATAAAAGCCTTCATTTCGATAATGTCAGTACTTCTGTGATTTCTGATTTTTTGTTGCGTTGATTTGGCATTGGTGGTAGGACTGAATTTTTTTTTTTNAGCTGCAGCTTGTCATGCTTTCTTACAACGAGGTGAGCTTGCATTATCAGATAAACGCCTTCATTTCGATAATGTCAGTACTTCTGTGATTTCTGATTTTTTGTTGCGTTGATTTGGCATTGGTGGTAGGACTGATTTTTTTTTTTTTTTTTTACTTTCAGAACTTGGTTTTGATATTGTTAAATTATTTGGATGTAGATAAAGGAATGTATTAGTGGGACTCATCAAATGAATAAAATAATTGACTTCTCTGGACTTTTCCAACTCTAACATTTAGTGTCTTCATGATTCTTTCAGTGTCTTCGTGATTCTAAGTCCAGCAGTATTGCTCTAGGTTGAGGGCAGAGAGCAATGGAAATGTCAGAACTGAAACAGAATCCTAAATTAAATCACATTATTGAATTTGCAAGGAGCTGTTAGGAAATTCCACATGTCAATGTTAATGTATTTTACATCATAGTTAGGTATAAAAGACTCACTGCAATGGTCTTTGTAAAACTAGCAAATCAAACAGACAGGCAAACAAAAAAGCAAACCTAAAATCATTCAAAATGCCCCAATCAGAATTCATTTAGTTGGCAGGCTATGCAACCATTAAAACTGATGATTATGAATATTATATATTCTCATGTTATAAAAACACGAGGAAAAGTGAGATATTCAAAGCTATATATACTGGTTATAATTATGGGAAAATATTGAGAAGAGAAACTGGTTATTTTAATATATGAATAGGAACATATAGAAAAAAACACTTCTATTACAGTAATAATATTTCTACAATAAAGTCTAAATTTCTAAATAAAATAGAACAAAAGCAAATACACATTGAGAAATCAATATAAATCTCTTCATAAGCACCACCATTTCTCAGTGCAGTGAGATTCCAAGTAATTATTTTATGTGATTTATTCAGCATCTGTCATTTTAAGAATTGGATAATGTTTGGCTCCAAAGCAAAGAATAATTAGCAATATAATTAATCAAATTGGTGTTTATATTTCTATGTCAAAGTTAATCATTTTCATTTTCTTGTTTTATGGGAGGAGTTTGCCTTTTATTAAAGCTAATAGCATCCAAAGTACTGCAAATGCATTTCAAAGGTTTAAATTGTACAAACTTAGTATCACAGCTGAAATGTCCAGTCAGTGCTCTCACTTACAACTGACACCTGGAACAAAGGCAAAGCATTTTTACTTAAACTAAGGAGACTGCACTCATCACTCCCATTCATTCAGCCAGTTATTCCTCTGTGTTAGGGACAGGAATCACAGCATATATACCATCTGGACTGATGAGATAGTCATCAAATTTCATCCTTGTCTGTTGTTCCTTATTCTCCCCTGCTGTCTCCCTCCCCACCAACATACACACAAGGATGAGAACTCTTAACATCTTCCAGGAAGTCACAGAAATATAAGATGCAGACTGACTCATCCATTGAACATGGAGTGTTGGATAGTCATTTGTCAGTTTTTTCATCCAATATGAAATCACATCAGGAATCTTGAGACAGACCATTATTTCAGGTTATTGTTGTGGCTGCTTTGTAGGTGACATAAAATATCACAGCAACCAGGGTGATAGGGAACTTTGCAATGATCAGTTTATTGAAACAGTTATAGATAGACCTTTCGTCTGTCTATCAAACATATGTAAATAAATAATATATATGTTGACATTTCCGAGTGAGCAGACCCTCGTAGCTCTGTCTTTTGCTGTGGCAAAACTTGCGGGGGAGTTGAAATGCTCAGTGTTTCCCTGTTGTGTGAAACCATTCTCGGCTGTAATGTCTCTCCAAGGAGCTCCTCTAATTAATGTAAAACACTCTAGATACTACTTCATAAATACTAAGCTTCCTCTAAGTGGCACAAAATTAAGATCCTCTATTGAACAGTTTCTCTATATGCTCCTGCGTGCTGGAATCATGGACCGATGCCTTGTATTTCAGAAAGGAGGGGAGAGAAATCATTAGTAAAAGCAGAGTTTGGAAACACTTATTTCTGCAAACCAACAGTTCTTTCTGCACTTACAGTGTACCTTAGTAAGCCCAGTCAACAGGGAACACTCGGGGGAAGAAATTATTTGAGTAAATAAAAATATACAGTTTGTAAAACATGAATCAGAATCACAGTGTCTCCAAACAACAGATATTTAAAGAATGCTTTTTATCTGTGAGCTTCAGCTGCTCTAATTAATGCTCTGAGTTTGTTCCTTCAAAAGCTTGCAACTGATTTGACATCAGTTGTTTGCAGACACAGGCAAAAGGAGACTGCCTCCAAAGAACCTTTTGTCCGTATATTCTTGAAAATTTCTGGAAGGAAAGTCTTCTAAGGAAGGCTTTATTTAACCAATTATAATTTTTTCATGGATGTTTCCTGATACCTTTCTTATTTTACCATTCTGATCAGTTTATTGCTTATTATCACTTATGGTGAGTTTGATAGCTTATGGTTATGAAACAGCCAGCTATTTCTTCAGTGTCTTTTATGTAGCTGTAGGTCTGGGCTACCTCCTGTCCCCTGCTCCAGACAGCTGTCCCACAAATTAAATGAAAAATAGTGTCGAATATGACCTAACAAATNAGTTTGATAGCTTATGGTTATGAAACAGCCAGCTATTTCTTCAGTGTCTTTTATGTAGCTGTAGGTCTGGGCTACCTCCTGTCCCCTGCTCCAGACAGCTGTCCCACAAATTAAATGAAAAATAGTGTCGAATATGACCTAACAAATCTCTAAGCTAAAATGAAAAGCATTCAAGGTTTGGATGTATCTGGAAAAAGTGCCAGACACATTTTAAAACTCCATTAAAAACCCCTCCCTATACTTCCTCCTTCAGATCAGATCTCATTTAGACTACAAGTTTTAGGAAAACTGGTTCATTCCTCTGCAGTCACATCTCAAAAGCTGAGAAAACTGCTGCTTTATTTTTCCCTGCTCTGTCTCTGGAAGCAGCTCAAACAGCCAATGTAAGCTTTCTAAGGTTTTGACAACATAAAAATCTATAAAGTTAGTCAAAACAAAACTATCAGCCATTGAAGACGCAGGACAGAAGTATCTCTACAAGATTATCTCAGTTAACACAAACACATGCGGCTTTTTCCCACTTCACCCCACCCGGGAAAGGGATATGAAAATGTAAGATCTCACTTGAAAAATCTAACCAAAGAATATCTCATCTCTGGATTTTTACTTAACAAATTTACAGTCACTGTGCTCAGATAGGGTAGCTATCAGAAACTGTGTACGTATGCACGTGCGTACGTGGGAGAGACAGAGAAAGAACAATACTGAGCGGCTGAGGTTGAAAGCTGAGCTTTCAAGTCTATTGTGACACCACTGACCAGATATTAGTTGAAAGAATAAAAGTGGATGACCCAGATGTGATTCTGGTCTTTGAAAACAAGCTGTTTATATAATTCGTGCCAAGCAGGGAGGTAAGAGGCTAGGAGATGTGTGTGATCTACTGATGTTTATAATGGTATAGATAAAGATTTGTTTAAATCAAAGTTATTATCTTAGACCCAAGTGTCAGTTGACCACCAGGAGCTCCTTGAAACTCCTGAGGCCCACATAGTGACCCCCACTCACGGTCTCCCCCTCCCCCAGTTTTCAGAAGCCAGAGGATGCCTGCTGCATCTTGCACTGTAGTGCAAACAGATCCCCGCAAAGAGAGAGGAAGATAAAATGAATTTAAATTCCAAAGGGGTTCCAGTGCTGGTTTCCTAGTCCCCGAGTCAGCAATGTGTTTGTGAAAATTCAGCCTTTTTGTCTCCCAGTAAAAAGGAGCTAAATCTACATCGGTGGCCCAGTCTCGGGTTGCTATTCTTTGCATTTTCTATTCGAGTGAATGAGAGTGAATGAAGTGGCCGGGACCCTTCATTTGATCTACTCAATTGCATAAAGTGACAGAATTCTAATATATTTGTTTAATGCTCTTCAATGGGCTTTCACTTTTTTGCTTGCAAATGAAGCAAAGTTTCATCCCCCTTTAACACCGGGACATATTTCATAACTCAGGCCGTGGTTTGAAGTGATCTTGAGAGGAGTTTTAGATTCAAAAAGTGGGAAATAAAGAAACAGATGTGAAGTTATTGTAAATTCCTAGAGTGGGCTCTGGGGCTATTGTGCCCCCACGGCGGGCGGTCCAAGGGCTGTGCCTTTCAGGCTGTAATTGAAACATATTAATTAGATAATTNTACATCTCTTTGCAGCCCTTGAGCTTCTTGAAAAAGTTCCTGTAGCAAACAGAAAGACTTATCCATGGGAGACCTATCCGGTGACACCTCCTTCATGTTTCTAGTCAGCTTATCTAACTTCTTCTAGGGTTGCCCTTGATGGTTTCTTAGTTTGGACTTATTTCATTTTCTTTTTTTCCTTCCAACAATAAAATAAATAGTTAAAAAGGTCTCTAAGTAATCGGAAAGTTAACATCCTAATTAACTTTCCCATACCCACCCCTTCCCTCCCCTAAACCTGGCCAGAAATGCAGAGTAAACATTCACATTACAACAGGTACTTGTAAAGTGGGCTTTGCCCGCTCGCCCGCCAAAGCAATACGGATTCAAGTTCACTGTTTACGTTTTACCGGGCGCTTTGTAAACATACAAGGTTACTTTTACTTTTATTTTGTTTGTGTTGAGGACAAACGTCTCCTTCCCAGCTTGGTAGCCTCTTCCCTGAACTCCCAGCACCAGGAGCCTCTGGCAGAAAATAAACCCCCAAACAGAAAAGCTCTGCAGAAGCCATGGAAGCAGGGCCGCTTCTCAGGGAAGCTGTGGTCCGCCCAGCCCCTGCCGGATGGGCGGAGGCGAATAGGGTAGGAAGTTAGTGGTCCCTTTTCTCGGCAGATTTCCAAGACGTAAACAGAGATCCGGCTCTCCGCTGGGTGGCTGCAGCCCTCAGGGGAGATATGTTCCAGGAAACCTCGGAGACGGTTTCTCTGGGCTTGGAGCTAACGGCGCCGCGTCCAGAGCCTAGCGGATCCGGGCTGAACGAAGACGCGCTCCTCTCCGAGGCGACAGGAGGCAGGAACTCCCCTGCCTCTTCAGTGGGAGAGGGTTTCGGGGCCCCGGGCGCGGGACGACTTGGCTCAGGCGTTCCCTGCCTTTCCCTCTTGGGGGCGAGGACAACTCCCCCGCGCGCCTCCTGGCCCATCTGCAAGTTTGTGTTTCGTTTCCTGGGTCCAAAACAAAAGTTCTCACGGGGAAGAGAGGGTTGGCCGAAGGTGAAATGGACAGATTAGGGTGTCCCAAGTCGAGGACGGCAAGACTGGGAGCCGGGGGAGGCNCTGCAAGTTTGTGTTTCGTTTCCTGGGTCCAAAACAAAAGTTCTCACGGGGAAGAGAGGGTTGGCCGAAGGTGAAATGGACAGATTAGGGTGTCCCAAGTCGAGGACGGCAAGACTGGGAGCCGGGGGAGGCGAGTGAGCTGGCAGGGAGGGGAACCAGAGGGGGCGCCGGCCTCTGCGGGTCAGTGCACCGCCACTGAGTGCAAGGCGGAGGCCGGGCTGGTGAGCGTTTCGCTGGGAGTAGCGGGGCTGCTTTGGCTGGTGGCTGTTTGAGAGGACGTGGGGCTAAGCGAGGGCGGCGAGTTCGAGAGCAAGGTGGGGATGGGCGCAGGCAGCGCGGGCAGGGCGGGCACTGCGGCCGGTGTGGGCTTGATGGGCACGGGGATGGCGGGCAGTGTCTGGCCCGCTGCGTGACACAGAGGCTTCAGTGGCACGCCGTAGGCGCTGTAATCGCCACTTGCCATGGAGATGGGGGTGGCTGAATCGATCATGCCTGCGGAACCGTACACGTGTGGCCAGCCCGTGCCCAGCGAGCTGCCCATCGTAGTCAACTGGTTGGGGAGCGGGTAGGCGGCGGGCACGGGCTGCATGGCGGAGAAGGCCAGCCCCCCGGGCATCTTGTACTCGCGTGCGATGATATTCTCGATGGCAAAGGGATGCTTGAAGCCTGAGGGCTGCGCCACGCCGCCCAGGTTGTAGGCGGCCGTGGGCATCTGCGGCAGGTGCGTGCCCGAGGCGGCCAGCGCGCTGAGGCGCAGCTTGGCCTGCTGCTGCAGGTACTGCGCGGCGTCAGCGGGCTTGCTGGGCGCCAGGTGGTCTGACTTGAGCACCTTGAAGCGCTTGCGGCGCCTCAGGAAGCTGCCGTTCTCGAACATGTCCCCGCAGCTGGGGTGCAGCGCCCAGAAGCTGCCCTTGCCAGGCTGGTCTGGCCGCCGCGGGATCTTAATGAAGCAGTCGTTGAAGGAGAGGTTGTGGCGCAGGCTGTTCTGCCAGCGCTGCGTGTTCTCCCGATAGTAGGGGAAGCGGTCCATGATGAACTTGTAGATTTCACTCAACGGCAGCATCTTCTCTGGCGAGCTCTGGATGGCCATGGCGGTTAGCGATATGTACGAGTAGGGTGGCTTCTGGTCGCTATACGTGTTGCGGCCCGGCCGAGGCATCTTCTTCTTTGCCCCCTCCTAGCTCTGGGTACGCGCGGGCCTGCTCGGATCTGGGAAGGGGGAAAGAGAAGCGGGGGAGGGAGGAGGACGTAGATGCACAGACGAGGTCAACCAGGCCAAGAACAGACTTCGGGGGTGGCGCAAGTAGGGGGCTTTGGTGCCGGATCAGCCAGCGTCTAAGCTCTTTAGCCTCCAACTTTGTGTGTCGAGTGGGACGCAGCCAGGGGGCGCGGGAAAGGAAGCCGGCGAGCGGCGTGAGAGTAGCCTGGAAGTAAGCCGGGACCTGGAGCGGGAACTGGGGGTAGAGATGCAACCGTGAGCCGCTCACCTTAAAGTTGCCCCAAGTTGCGCGTCCGCATCCGGGATGGCGCCGCTGCTCGCCTTGTCCCTCCCGGCGCGCAGCCAGGGCGCAGTGTCCAGGTTCGGCCGGGCTCCGTACGTCTCTGAGCTCAGCAGCTCAGCCCCGCAGCGCCCCGCGCCGCCGCCCGGTCCCTGGCGCTTCTGGCCGTGCGCTCCGCGGGTGGCCGAGCTCAGCTGCGGAGTTCCGGCGCGGACGCTGGCAGCAGCGGCCTCGGGGCTCCGGAGGGCGCTGCTCTGGGCTCCGTAGCTCCGCTGAGCTAGGTAGCTGCCTCCATGTCCTCCCTCGAACCATCTGATAGTTTTAAGCGGTGACAGGAGCAGAAAAGACCCCTGTAGCGGTGCTTCATTAATGTGCCACTTCTTAGCTATCATATGACAATCGCCTTGGGAGGAGGAGGAAGAGGAGGGGGAGCGGGGGATGCAGAGGGAGGGGACTGAGCGAGAGGGAAAGAGCCTGGCCAGCTCTGGTTTCTTTCACACCTATTTACATGGACACCTTGGCCAATAGGAATCACTTCCAGCTCAAGACTGGGCGAGGGGGAAGAGCCTCTGCCACCGGTGGGAGCAGGACGCGCTGGCCAGGGTGCGCGGTGTGAAGGTATGGGGTGGTAGCGGCGGGAGCAGGGATACAGGCTACAGGCGACCACTCACATTCACAGACGGAGCTGCTGCGCAGATGGTATTTGACATGGAAATTGCTTGGCTACTGGGGTATTTTGTTTCCTTTGCAGTGTATCGGGTTTGTATTGTTGGCTAACTTCAGGCACAGCTTTCCCCTGAAACAGACCCTTTCCCTGCGCTTGGCATTACCCGGGAATGGTTACATGGGTTATTGTAATGAAAATACACCCTTCCCCTAGTCCTCCGAGAGGCAGGTCAAAGTTTGATTTGACCTTCCTAGGCTGCTTCCTTAACGAGGCACAGTGGGTGTGTAGCTTTAAGCGAGGGTTAAAAAAAAATACGATCGGACAGCCCCGTGTAAGAGCCCATATTTAATCTAAGTGTATTGGCCAAATTAAAAAAAATTAAAATAGTGTATCTGGGCAAATAAGCAAGGTTAAAAGTCCTCCAGGAATCTGGTTAGATACGGGATGGAGGCTCTGGCTGTTGGGAAAGACGGTGTAGAGACCTGGGGAGGGCCTGAGTTTGGTTTACACAGTTGTCTACCGCTTTCTGCAGGTGGTTTAAAAGAGGAGTAAGGGTGGGCTGAAAGTTTGCATTTTACAGCTGAAACTTTCTCCCCATCCCCCCTTTTTTACATAGAAAAAAGTTACGTAGGGTTTAGAGGGCCCAGCAAAAGCTGCCTGCAGCCCCACTAAAACTGCACTACTTTCTAGATTTGCAAAGAACCAGAGGATTTACCTTTTGGGGGGAGGAGAGAATGGGGATGTGCCTAGGATCACCCTGCCTACTGTGGGTAACTGGTTTCCTTCAGTTTGGATTCGTCTCTGGAGAGTCAGTGAATTATTATTATCATTATCATCGTTGTCACCATCATCATCAAACTGCT
This sequence comes from Neotragus pygmaeus, assembly GCA_006410875.1. Classification (NCBI taxonomy): domain Eukaryota; kingdom Metazoa; phylum Chordata; class Mammalia; order Artiodactyla; family Bovidae; genus Neotragus; species Neotragus pygmaeus. Next base: position 369,674 of record SJYV01055376.1, on the reverse strand, counting down.
ATGAAATAGTGAGTTAACCCTGCCCGCTTGCATGCCATCTACAAATGTAGATGCTAGGCATTCCCACTGGTTTCTGCACATTCTCTAACCTTTATGGTTTTCAAAAGAATTTTCTACTATCTCGTTTTTAAAAACTCAGTACCTGTAGCCCACAATAAATCATCTTCAGTCTGGAAATATGAGAACTTTTTTTGGCAGGAGAAGGATGAAGTGGTGGTGAGAGATTTCTGGGTGTGACGTTTTGACACTTAGTAATATTAGAGCATTATTAGTGTAGCTGTTTGAGGTTAGCATAAAAAAGCATCTTTAAACATGAATGCACGTGTGTGCACTGCACATGCGGACACGCATACACACACACACACACACCCTCCATTAACCATAGTTTCGGAGGTTGTCAATAACTCACCAAAACGTAACTTAAACACGGTGAATTTAGGAGATTAAACAATTTCATTAATATTGAAATGGCCCTCACGTCTGGGCTGCCTTGCTTGAGATGCAAGCGCACGTTTTTCAATATTAACAGAAGTGCTTGAAGAAAAGAATAATGTCACCTTCTTAATTCAGAAAAAATAACCAGGAGGAGGAGGTGGGTGCTCAGGGGTAGGGGAGGGATGCTGACCTGTCTCTGGGGCACTACTGGAGAAAGGCTGACAAACCCTCTACAGATAAACCAGTTAGACCCAAGAGGAACCTCTGCGGAAGTTGGGCTGGAGGCAGTGGTACTTGCCGGAATTGCAGCACGCTTCAGCTCCTAAGGAGGTGCAGCGTTTGAGGGGTTTCTTGGCGCGGCCAGGATAGGCTCCAGGGTCCTGAGATAGGAGCCTAGGAAGCTTAGGAGCTTGAGGGACCTGCTGATAACTAATAGTGAGGGTTTATGTTTTCCAGACTGAAAGGCTTTGGTCCAGTTTTCCTGCTTCAGAAGGCAACTGTACAAGGTACAAGGAGGGCAAGGCAGAAGCCCTTCTGGGAGGGAGAGGTACTAGCATGGAAGCCTCCAAGAATTTTTAGGATCCTCTAAGAAAATACGTGTACACACACTCTGATAGTGTTTTAAGAAGGGTTGGATTCGGGATGTGAAAGATCTCTGTTTACCCTGCGATAGCCAGGAAGATTCTTTTCGATTCTTTTCTACCGTGTGTGTGTGTGTGTGTGTGTGTGTGTGTGTATGCGTGCACGCGCGCGCACACACATACCCCCACCTCCTCCCCAGTAGTTCCCGCGTATTAAGGGTGGGGGATGGGGAGAGAGAATGTTTTTGTTTTAACAATTGCCTTGCAAAGGGTCTTTGTATGGCTGTCGAAATCATTGCTCCGAGTAAACAGAAGATTAACTAAATTCTAAGAGTAAAAACGTTTAGGTGAAAAAAAAATCCAAGTTGGAATAAATCTCGGTCTGTCTCCCTAGGAAAGTTGTCACCACCCAGTTGGGGACATGGGAGGATATAAGTAGGGACCCTCAAAGTTTGGCTCCGGTGAAAATGGGAAGTGAGGCACATTGTCCTTGCTCAGGACNAGCGCGCACACACATACCCCCACCTCCTCCCCAGTAGTTCCCGCGTATTAAGGGTGGGGGATGGGGAGAGAGAATGTTTTTGTTTTAACAATTGCCTTGCAAAGGGTCTTTGTATGGCTGTCGAAATCATTGCTCCGAGTAAACAGAAGATTAACTAAATTCTAAGAGTAAAAACGTTTAGGTGAAAAAAAAATCCAAGTTGGAATAAATCTCGGTCTGTCTCCCTAGGAAAGTTGTCACCACCCAGTTGGGAACATGGGAGGATATAAGTAGGGACCCTCAAAGTTTGGCTCCGGTGAAAATGGGAAGTGAGGCACATTGTCCTTGCTCAGGACTAATTAAAGAAATTGCTCCTAATGGCACAAGTTTGTCTTCTGTGAGGAGTGAAGAGTTGTGAGATGCACATTTAAAAAGTGAACTTTGCTGTAAAATTGTACCTTAATTTCCTCCTGAAGATCTACAAAGCCCAGGGGAAGGGACAGATTTGCATTCTCTTTAAAGAGCGATTTAAGACTAGTATTATGAAGATGAGGAGGGAAGGGGCACTTTCCAGAAATCTTGAAAAGTGCATCAGTCTATTGTATAGAACCCAAAGCAAACAAAAGCTTTGGGGAGGGAGCACATCCGACCTGGAGGCTTAGGGAGTTGTTGGGAAAACTGTATAAAATACACATAAGTCAATTATACCCATGTGCAAACCAACTGGAAATCTCTTTCGTGCAATAGCCATTCATCACCTCCGCAGAGCCCACCACCGACCACCTTTCTGCTTGGAGAGTTCGCAATTGCCTCTTTTCTCACAAGCTGGACCACACACGGCTACAGATTTCGTAATAATTTATGCTAATTTCCCTCCATAAATCCACAATTCGCTTCAGTGGCACCGGGGCTGCTGAGGGAGTAAAAAGGAGACAGAGGGGTGACAAATACAATATCTGTCTCTTATACACATCTTATCGCNGTCACACTGCACTGAGGTTCAGGCTGTGTGCCATATTAGCCTGGCACCGAGGTCTGGGATGTGTGCCGCGTTCTCCATCTCCCCAGGTCTGTGATGTGTACCACGCTCGCCCTGTGCCCAGGTCCGAGATGTGTTCTGTTGTCGGTTGGAGATGAGTTCTGTCCTGTTTGCCATGGTTGCCCTACGCTGAGTTCTGGGCTGTGTTCCGCGGTGCGCTAGCGATGAGTTCTGAGCTCTGTACACCAGTCGCCCTGCACAGATTTCTGGGCTGTGTGCCGCAGTCTCACTTCACTGAGTTTCGGTCTGTGTGCCGTGGCTGCCCTGTGCCGAGGTCCAGTCTGTGTGCCACGGTAGCCTTGAACCGAGTTCCTGACTATGTGCCACGGTAGCCTTGTGCTGAGGACCGGGCTGTGTGCTGCGGTTGCCCTTCATTGATGACCGGGCTATGTGCTGCGGTAGCACTGCGCCGAGGTTCAGGCTGTGTTCCATGTTAGCCTTGCGCTGAGGTTCGGGCTGTGCACCNCACGGTAGCCTTGTGCTGAGGACCGGGCTGTGTGCTGCGGTTGCCCTTCATTGATGACCGGGCTATGTGCTGCGGTAGCACTGCGCCGAGGTTCAGGCTGTGTTCCATGTTAGCCTTGCGCTGAGGTTCGGGCTGTGCACCGTTGTAGCCGTGCACTGAGGTCCGGGCTGTGTGCCGCAGTTGCCCTTCACTGAGATTTGGCATGTGTGCCGCGGTTGCCCTGCATCGAAGTCCAGCCTGTATGCCGTGGTCACCCTGCACTGACGTCTGGGCTGTTTCGTGGTCGACTAGTGACGAGTTCCATGCTGTGTGCCGCGGTCGCCCTTCACTGAGGTTTGTGCTGTGTGCCACTGTCGCCCTATGCCAAGGTCCGGGCTGTGTGCCGTGGTCGCCTTCCATCAAGGTTTGTGCTGTGTGCCAGGGTTGCCCTGCATCGAGGTCAGGGATGTGTGCTGCGGCCCCCCTTCAATGGGTTTCGGGCTGTGTGCTGCGGTCACCCTTCACTGAGGTTCAGGCTGTTTTCAACGGTTGCCCTGCTCGAATTCCTTGATATATGGCGCGGTTGCCCTGTGCCTCAGTCTGGCCTGTGTTTTGCGGTCGCCCTGTGCCGAAATCCGGGCTGTGTTCCACAGTCGGCTAGAAACGAGTTACTGGATGTGTGCCGCGGTTGCCCTTCACTGAGACTCGGGCTGTGTGCGTTGGTCGCCTTGTGCCAAGGTCTGGGCTGTGTGTCATGGTAGCCTTTCTCCGAGTTCCAGGCTGTGTGCCGGAGTTGACCTGTGCCGAGGTCCGGACTGTGTGCTGTGGTAGCGTTGGGACGAGGTACGGGCTGTGTGCTGCAGTCTCCCTGCGCCAATGTCCAGGCTGTGTCCCGCAGTTGCCATCTCCCTAGGTACATGCCGTGTGCCAGAGTCACCCTGCACTGAGGTCCATGCTGTGTTCCCTCAGTCTCACTTCACTAAATTTTGGGCTGTGTGCCGCTGTTGCCCTGTGCCGAGGTCCGGGCTTTTGGCTGCGGTGACCATGAGCTGAGGCCTGGCCTGTGTTCCGCGGATGCCCTGCACTGAGATCTGGCTGTGTTACGCGGTTGGCTAGCGATGAGCTCCGGGCTCTATGCCACGGTTGCCCTGCACAGATTTCCGGAATGTGTGCCATGGTCGCCCTTCACTGAGATTCGGGCTGTGTGCCGCGTTCGCCCTGCACCGAGTTCCAGGCTGTGTGCCACAGTAGCCTTGCACCAAAGTCCGGGCTTTGTGCTGAAGTCACCCTGCACCGATGTCCGGGTTGTTTGCCGCGGTGGCCATCTCCCAAGGTTTGTGCTATGTGCCAGGGACGCCCTGCATCGAGTTCTGTGTTGTGTGCCTCAGTCACTCTTCACTGAAGTTCGGGTTGTGTGCCGCGGTCGCCCTGCGCAGAGGTCNTTGGGGGCGGGGGTTCGAGGAGAGGAAAACTATCCCGAGCCCATGCCAGCCGCTTCGTCCGCACTCGAGAAAGTAACGCGCCCTGGTTTGTTAATATTTACCAAACACCAACGGGAGGTGGAGGAGAGTACCCGGCAGCTTCCGAGGGTTTCCTAGGCGCCAAAAACAATACCCGCCTTCCCAACTTGGAAAGTGAACTCCGTGCTGCCTGGAGCGCTTTGGCTAAGCCTTCTTTGGCCCCTTCTCCTCCTCCTCCTCTCACTCTGGGAGTGCTCCCCTCCCTCTCCTACATCCCCCCTCCTTCTTTCCTCTTTCTAATGCACTCTTGTCCCTCAGTTCTCTTCACTTTCCTTTTTCTCCCTCTCTCCACTTTTCCCAACGTCTCTGTAAAATAGGCAGTAAAAGTGCTAGGAAGTAGGGGTGAAGGTCGAGGGCTTGTGCCTCCTCTGACCCGCCCCAGCTTTTCAGGCTGCCTCCCCGCAGGTGCCCAAGTCCGCTGGTCTCTCTGAGAACCCACGCTAAGGCACTGTGCCGCGTTGTCAGTCTTCATCAGTTGATCTGGACTTTGGTGGCATGAAATGACTTAGCTTTCCTTTAAAAAGGATTTTGTTCCTGGGTATTCAGCACTAAAACAACCTCCCTCACTTGTCAGTGGTCAATTTTTGTAAAAAAAAAAAAAAAAAAAAAAAAAAAAGTCCTCCTGTATGTCCCGGAGACTGTCCTCAGAATATGTGCACCTGCAGCTCCAGCAGCCCGCATGGCACTTGGGGATCTGGGTACCAGAGGGGCCTGGCGCCACTGGACAGCAGGGTCTTGCAGGTCCTTGGGCTCTACCAGAGACCCACACCCAGCTGGGCGCTGCATCAGGGAAGCCTATTGGCCATGGCTATCCCATGCTCCCAGAGGTCTGGGCTCATACTGCCAGGCCAGTTTGACGTCTGGTGGGAAATCAGAGTATTCAAGGAAGAGAGGTGGGGGAGGGGACACGTGGCACTCTGGTGCCAGGGCCAACCAGCAACAGGACTTGGCACCCTCTTCACCAGTGCTCCCCAATGCCACCCAAGCACCAGGCAGCCCAAATAACACAGTTATTTTTCAAACCAGAAGGAAGGAACATCTCACAGGGAACTTGGGATCCATGTATTTAATTGGTTGGTGACTGGGCTACATAGGGTGTGGACCTTAACTCACATCAGAGAGATTGAGGAGAAACTTTTGATGAGGAGCATACTGCCTAAAATCAATACCCCCGCCCCCTCCAAATCTTGCTGGATTCTGAGGGAGGCAAGAACCTCCACCTCTTGATCACTCTTTACTCCCATCCAAAACAGCAGGAGGGTGTGTGTGTGTGTGTGTGTGTGTGTGTGTGTGTGTAGTTGGGGGGGTGTTGATATTTAGAGGTGAGGGTGTGTGTCTGTGTGTAGTGGGGGGGGTGTTGATATTCAGAGGTATCTCCTCCCCAGTCTCTGCTGCCTGGCCATGGGTATGGCCTCTGGCTATGGCTGGGGCACCTGAAGTTAAAATCTGTTTTCCTTGGGATTGTGTGAAAGGGAATGGCCGCACCTCACACATGATAGAAGTATTTCCCAAGCAGCTGCTCCAGCTTAGAGAGTGTGGACGGCTCAGTTTCCCCTCCATCTCAAGCAGGAAAAAACAGCCAGAGATAGAGGTTGGTCTGCTTGACATCCATCCCCAAGAAGTGCCAACCCCACCCATTGTAAACAGGCAGTTTCAATGCCCCTTAAAACAACTCTTGCCGGCTCCCCATAATGCCCTGTCTTTGGATTCTGTTTGCTAAATACTATGTGGTCTTTGCTCTGAGATTTCAAGGCTTTAAAGCCTGACTTTCCAAATCCAGTCCCTTCTTTGTACTAATAATTGCATCGCTTTAAATCGAGCATTACCAAACCTACATATGTACTTATCCCAAAGTTATTTGCCAGCGGTTGGAGGAAGGATTTTTGTTGTTACTAAACCCTCCCCAGAAGTTTTGCCCTGCACTGTGTGAAATAGAAGCAGCAATTCAAATCTATTATTATTATTATTGGAGGAAATATTGCTAAAACCACCTTGGTATTGAAGGGATTAACTTGCTTTTCTCCCAGCCCCTAACTCTGGGGTTAAGACAGCAGTAGATCAACTGTATAATGTGTGCACTGTTCGCTCATTTGTACAAGCAGAACAAAGGTTGGACTAAGCCAAATTGCATTGCACTTGTGAACCGAGGCCCGATGTGAAGTATCTTTTACAGCGGGGGGAATGAGAACAATTTCGTGTATGTCTAAAAGGGAATAACAAAGCCACTTTCTCGAGCATCTCAAAGTGAAGTAGCGAGGCGTGACATTCCCAGGGTGAGGAGGGACAAAAGCAGGGTCAGGGGGATGAAAAAGAGAATCAAACAGCCACTTTCACATGTCTGCCCTCAACTGCTGCACCTCTCCATAATAGGAAACAAATGTTGTAAAAGGGGGGATTGCTCCCATTCATTCAAAATAGCAAATGATAGCTAAACAACATTGTCAAAACTGAATCAACTTCTGTGCAGTACCACCCAGAAAAAGGTATTGTGTTTTGTTTAATAGCGGGGTGGAGCAAAGGGTCTTTTTTTTTAAGGGGAGAGGGGGAGAAAATCACCCTATACTTTTCATATTAATTTTCTTTGTCAAGAATTACTTGTTTGCTCAGATTTGGGGGAAGAGGTCAGTATCTCTGGTTAGGCAGCCACTTTTTAAATGTTATTTTGGGAGAAGGATTTAGAGACTGCAGAATTGGGAAGGTTTTTAGCTTTATGAGGTGTTTCAAAGCTTCCAGTAAGTGAGAAGAGTGTTTCGTTTCCTTGGATTGAATTATCTGGGAAAATTAGGATAGTGATTGCAAGAGAATATTAAATTAAATCCTGTACAGTAGGTTAAATGTCCTTTGCTCATAAATTTGAATAAAATCAATTCTGTGGAGAGGGGGAACTACAGAGCTCTGAAATGAAAAATATCTTGCATCCATAATAGTTGTTGGTGCATTCGCCCGTTTTAATTTGTTTTGGAAACCGGGTAACCTGTAGGTCTCCAGGCTTAAAACCCTGGGCTCCTGCTTTGTTTGTTCGGAGACTAGGAGGGGAGGTTAACCCGGTAGACATATGCAGTATGTGTTTTCTTAATGGCAGAAGCAGGTCTCGCTGAAGTCCACAACAGCCTTTAGATATAATAACTCACTGTGTTCCTGGGATGGTTAAAACTATTTGATTTCTTTCTCTCTCTTTGCCCACTCAAACTGCCCCCCGCCCCTGCCCCCCAACACACACACCTCGTTTGGGCTTTTTTTTCCCCATTGGTCTCCATTCGTCCCCCGCTGAGCTGCCACCCACAAAGCGGGTTTGAAAAAGAAAGACACCAAAGAAAGAAAGCGGCTGATCCTTACTGGCCTCCCCCAACTAAGAACGGCTGGGAGGCGGGCCCTGGCGGGGCCAGCAGCGCGGCCAGGAGCTCGCCTCCGCTGGGCGGCGGGGTCCCTGGGCAGTTGGGTCCTTCTGCTTAGGCGGGTCTCATCTGGGACCAAGACTTTGCTTCTCGAGTCCCAGCGCGGGGTGCCCACCCCTGCCGTATGCCCTCCCCATCAGCACCGACTCTGCTCCGGGCTCTCACTTCGCTTACTCCTGGTGGGTCGCCGTGAACAGACTAGCTGTAGGGGATACCCGGTTGCCCTGAGTGTACCAACGCCACGGAAACGGATGCACCGCCCTTGGCGTTCCTCTATCTCTTCATCTCTTTCCTTCCCTCTTTCCTTTCCCTCTCTACCCTCATCCCTTCTTTCTCAAACTCAGGTTTCAATTTCCACAGCAGTAGGGATATCAGATTTTAGGTCTAAGAAAAAACTAGCTACCTTCCCAGCAATGCAGTGTCTGGGATCGGCAGTGTATTTCCTCATGTACCCTGCCGGCACAACTAAAAGAAAGGAAGGGATAAGGGTAACAAAACATTCAAACACCCTCACGCATGACCCGCACACCTCAGCAGTGAGTGGTGGGCCACCATAAGTGATGGACTGCGGAGAGGGGAATAAATCATTANCAGGTGATTTTCTTTGGATTGACAACCATTTGTTTATGGTGGCCATAGTGATTTGATTGGTGGAGTGGATAGATTCCTTTAACTAAAGTAGGCTGTCTTTTCTTCCCGTGCAGGCAGTTAAGAAAACCTCTCACTTCACCCACCCCCACCCCACCCCACTCCCAGCATCTGGGGTTCAAATTCTTTAACTGGTTCTTCCGAATACCCAAAGTTTGGGGAAGGTCGGTCTTTCAGTTCCGTCCATTCATTCTCTTTTCATTTATTTTTCTTTAATTGCCAAAAAAAAAAAAAAAATGCTGTACATAAATAGGGTAAAATAGGGAACCGTAGAGAGTGGATCAGATCTTTCTTTTTTCTCCACATTTGTTGCCCATTTCCAAAAGGGCAGAGGGAGCCGCGGGCTTCCTAGGTTTCCCAGATCTTTGGTAACTATTAGCCACTTAGGTTTTCCTTCGCGTCCGGATCCCCGCGACCTGTTGATGACTGAGTAGTGTAGCACAGAGCTCCGCTTCAAAGTTGGTTATGTAAACTGCTTGTGTATTTCACATTATCATCGCGCTGTCTGGAGGCAATGTAGATTTTCTAAAGATCTAATGAATAAACAACCAGCAACTGCTGGCGGTGTAATTTACATTGTTAATGCCTACATGTGTATAATAAATATGCATTTGTATGTCTTCAAATAAACTCTTTTTAGTTTCTAACCTGTGGTGATTTTTTTTCCCCCAAGAAGATGGAGGGTGGAGGGACTCTCATCTTTCCAAGGAATTTCACTTGTGTGGCTCTGCCACACAAAAATGGCTCTGCCATCCAGCTGAGAGTAGAGTCCCTCCTATCTGCCGAGAGAATCTCGGCTGTGTTGGGCCCTCGCACTGGACTCGACATGGAAGGGACAATGTGCCCAGGAACTTAGCCGCGCGGTTTTGGGGACGGCGGCGCTTTCTGTGGGAATAGGAGCCGGGAGAAAGGACAGCATCCACAGGATTCGGTATTCTCCCCCGAGCTATCGCCCTCCCCCAGAGATAAGTGCCAAGGACTTCTCTTAGATCGCTCTTTAGGCTGGAAGAGCTGGGTCTGCTGTGGCTTCGACAACCTCAAGGAAAAGTTTCTGCCAATTTCGCTACAGACAACCTTCCCCGACGCGTCTTTGTAGACTGCTTTTCGGACAACCCTGGGGACAGACTGGTAAAGAGAAAAGAAAGGGCGCTGGTCCGGGTCGGGGTACTAGACTCTGCTTCATCAGCCTCTTCCTCTGGCAGGGCAGGAACACGGACGCTCCTGGGAGCCAGCGCCTCCGAGCCGCGGGGTTTGGACGCAGCATAGCTGCTGCTTTCAGAAGTCGAACTCCCTCCCAGCGCGTCCCACGCCGCTTGTTTCAGGCTGGGCGCCGACGTTTGATATCTCTCCCCTCCACCAACCAGGTGCCACTTTCTTAGCGCGCTCGAAGGCAAATGTCTCATCTTTTCCCGTCCTAGATCTGGAATACATTATTTTAATTAAGTCTATGGCGATTTACTTTCCTCTGAGATCTATTCCACGGTGCAATTAGGAACGTATTGGTGCTGGCTCGTATGAATATTCAGGAGCGTGTCAATTAATTAGCAGACAGAGGAATCTCATTATGGTGCTCAAAACCCTTTTAGTGTTAAGCAGAATTAAGGGGATATTTGGCAATGCGCTGGATTAGTGAATATTTTATTGTGCACTCATTTAACTTCATTATCATAGCACTTACACTACTCTCTGATTTTATTAATTAAATTGCTCGTTAATTTGTCCAAAAAGGATAAAAGTTTTAATGTGCCACCCAATAACTTGGACAGTAAATTTTCGCCCCGCTTGATCTTCGCTCCTGGCCAGAAGAGGACAGATGGCTGCTTGCACAGTCCGAGATTGAGGCGCGGTTCCTCTCGCCCTGCGCCCGGCAGCTTCGGGGAGAGCAGGCTCTCCGGCTCCTCACACTCGGACAACAGCCTGGATGTCTGGGAGGGAAGGGCCGTCACCGCAGAGCAACCTGTTCGCTTTTTGCCTCCGGGACTGCCTTAGAAATAGGAGTCTTCTTTCCTTAAGCACAAAAAGAAAAGAAAAAAAAAAAGCCTTTCACCGGCTCCGGGAAGTGCAGGTGACTGGCCACGGAGCCAATTGTCCAGGGACGCGGGAAGTGTCCCGGTGACCACCGTCAGCGCTCCCAGGCTTCTCAGCCTCCGGCCCCTAAGGCGCGCTGTTTCCCAAAGGCTTAAGCAAAATGCACTTTGTGAGGTCGACACCCGCGCCGCCCCCTACAGGCCTGCTGAGCACAACGCCCACACCCGTGGCTGCCTGAGGCCGCTGCCTGAGGCCTCTTCCTGAGCACCCTGCCCTTTCAACCCGGGCCACCCTTCAGACTAGGAGTCATCTGGGTTCGCACCCACGTGCGCTTATGCTCACCTGCACCTCCCCACCCATCTTGCCCGCAAAGGTTAGAAAGACAAATATTAAAATTACTTGCACAAAGGGAACTGTTAAAGAGATCTCAAATTAATATGCATGTAAAATTAATTAGTTGCATTTTATGACATCAAAATAAGTACCTGGGAAACAGAACACCTTCTGGGCATTGGGAACATATGCTAGAATTAGAGTTAATTGACTAATTACATAAATTAGGTATTAATTTTGCAACACATCAAGTATAAAAGATATCTCAATTAATTGTGCATAAATTACCAGGTGAAACCGGGCGGGGGTCCGGCCAGGATCCGGGCTCCCGACCTCTCTACTATTTAGGGCCGCAAAGCTAGGGGGCGTGGCAGGGACCCAGGTCGACACTGGCTGGCCTTGGAGGAAAGACCGAGTCTGTGTCGGGAGTCGAAGCCCGGGCAGGCTGATGACTCGGGGCAATCGTTAATGTGAAGGAAAATCCCCCACTCATTAAAATCAATTACATGCAGTTAGATTGATCAGCTTTTGTCAGAAAGGAGCGAGGCAAACCCTTTTACTACTAACATCCCCTCCCCAGCAAGTCCCCATCCTGCCGCCCGTTTCTCCCCCATCTACCGTAGCTGGTTCTATGGCAATCTCAGGCCCTTGCCGAGTGAGTCCCGCCACCCTGGTCCTGTTTCCCTTGCGGAGGAGGTCAGTTTGGCTGGACTTTGGCTCTCGGCCACTTTCTATCCTCTGTTCTCTGGCTAGGCTGCACTGGACGCCAGGTTTCTCTTGGTGGTTCACATTCTCACAGGCTCACCACCACTCCTCACCCAGAAATACAACTTTCAGGAAAGATGCTAAGTGATTTGAATCTCTTCCGTTTGGATGTGAGTGCAAATTAATCTCCCAGTTGTAAAATGTAGGTAAATAACCCACTCATTCTCCCAGAGGACTGGTCTGTTGGAGTCCCTAGCTTCCTCCCTCTCCCTGCTGGCTCCCCACTCCACTTCTCTCCTCTCTCATGGATGAAAGAACAGAATGCATACAGCATGTATGTTGAGTTTAATTTTCCTGGGGCTCCTTTCTCCAAGGGATGCTCCAGGGGACACACTATTAATTATCCCACAAAACCCACCAAATAGAATATTTGCCTTTAAAACAGGTTATTGTTGGGAAAATACTAATGATCTTGGCAGCAACCTTCCCCTTTGTTCCCTACACATTTTAAGTAAACAGAAAAAGGTGTCCTAAGGTAAAAGGGTTATTTGCAAAGTGGATAAAGTCATGCCCCTTCCTAACCTCAGTGAAATTGCAGCAAAACTCATATGCCTTCTTTACATAAATTACCCCCAATTATAACACAGTTTGATTCTGTTGATCTAATGGAATATTACTAATGGAGGGACAGATTTTTCAGCAACTTCTGAGCTGTCGTCTTGTGCCTGGTGGTTTAGGACAGTATCCAAAGTCACAGACCCAGCTCTACGCCCGCCCACCAAGATTCCCAAGTTGTAATCATTTTCTTCTTTTTGCCAAAGCAAGCACAGTGAATGAAAGGAAATCCTGAGAAACTCTTTATTGCCTGATTATATATATCTTCATCAAGCTGCCTGTGTGACATTTGTTAGAATATAATCCTGACTGCTGACGGGCTAAAGAAACCAATGAATTCCTGAGTTTACAGAGACAAACATTCATCTTAATGTAGAGGTTTCCTGCAGTAGCCAGATGCTGAAGGTACTTGAGGGAGATGTTGACAAGTGGATAATTGTCAGCAGAACTAAAACAGACACTTTGTTTACAGTTGAACATGATTAATTGAGAGTAAATAAAACAGCACTCTATAAAATCACTATCCAAGTTCAAAAAAAGCTGTATGTCTCTAGGAATAAAAGAAGTAGACTTATTGTATAAGAGCTAGTTTTGCCAGACCCTTGAAGCAGCAGCTGGCAGTGCTGTGGATCAGACATAGATATATGCTTTATTGCCTTCCAGCTGGTCTGTTTGCTTTTTTTTTTTTAATCTTTTTTGCCAAATTTATAGAGCTGGATTAGAAACATTTTCTCCCTGATTAGCTGAGTTTTAATTTTCTCTTATTAGAAGATTATTCCTCCCCTCTCCATTCTCTCTTGAAAAGGTAGGTAATGCATTTAATGTGAAATAATTTTCAAAATGAGCCAGACATGATAAACTCTGATGCTGTCAAACAAGGCTGTTAAATGCCATTTTGATACTTCAGTTTGCAAGAGAGCCTTTCTATTTCCCATGGCTCTAATAAATTGCAGAGGCCAGACTCTAGTAAACATCTTAGGTTTGTCCAACATAATAAATTTTAATGAAACAGGAAATAGGTCCTTTTTTCAAGGCACAATGTGACTTGTGTACACGAAGTATTTTGTTGGCCTCTATCCTGCTAGACCACAGGGTGACCAGGTCAACACCCTTCTAATAAATTTTCCTAATCATGTTTGTGCAGATTAGTGCTGCATACATACCTGTCATTGACCTTGGATAGATACATTGGATGGGTTGATTTATAATATTCTATAAGCAGACATTCTATACATTGTGATAAAATGCCCAAGGAAGTTCAAAACAATAAGCCTAAGGCAGTTAGAAATTGTTTTGGATTACTGACAAGTCAATTAAACTCAGTGCTCTTGTCCTACTGTAAGGATGGATATAGAAACACAAGGCAGGTAAATAAGGTGCAAACTGGGACTCTGGACTGCTGGGAGAGAACTTTCTCTTGGGACTTCTTGCAATTAGAAACTGTAGGAACTTCTGAGACAAGAACAGAAGCAGGATTTGTGGAATGAAAGGATAGACAAGAGAGGGGGGAGGGGAGAGGGAAAGAGATGACAAGAAGGAGAAGGGGCTAGAGGAAGAGGAAAAGAAAAAGAAAAGAGATGGAATCCTCTGTCTTCAAGTGAACCTTCAACTTTTTGTGAATCAATACTTTTTCTTTTGTCTTAGGCCTGTTTGAGCTGTTAGGTCTGAAGGGGTCATGACCAATGTGTGCGTGTGTGTTAGTCGCTCATTTGTGTTGCGCTCTTTGGGACCCCATGGACTGCCAGGCTCCTCTGTTCATGGAATTTGCCAGGCAAGAATACTGGGATTCTCCAGGCAAGATCCCCTTCTCCAGAGATCCTCCCAACCCAGGGATAGAACCCAGGTCTCTTGCATTGCAGGCAGACTGACCAATATACTGTTTTTTAAAAAGTCGTGTTAATTTGATTTTTAAAAATTGAAGTATGTTCAATATCTTGTAATAACCTATAATGGAAAAGAATCTGAATATACATTTCCTCTTGTCATGAGACCCACAGTAGCTTTCATGGTGAAAATCTTGCTTATTCCTTCTATTTCTCCTAAAAGGAGCAACTCACGTTGGTCCTTTACTCATGAAGGGCCACTTGGGTATCTCTTGGGCTTTGGGTCCCTAGGAATTTCAATTCTTTCCTTGGTGGACACTATAGCTTTGGTAGTTGCACACTTAGAATACTTTTCAGGGCTTCTAGAGCCTACCAGTCTTAGGATGAGTACCTAAAGTAATATTTCTATCAGCATATTCCTAAGCCTTTAAGAAATATTAGAGGTCCTTCCTTCTTCCTTCTTTCCATCTTTCCATCCATTCATTCTTCTTTCCATAAGCATTTCTGAGGACTAATTCCATTGTATGTCAGCTCTGATAAATTTACTTCACTATAAATATTTCTTTCTTTTTAAGATGTTTATTTATTTGGCTATGCTGGGTCTCAGCTGTGGTACATGAGATCTTCAGCCTTCATCAGGGCCATGGAGGGTCTTCAGTTGCGGCATGTGGGATCTAGTTCCCCGACCAGGGGTCAGACATGGGCCCTCTGCATTGGGAGTGTGGAGTCTTAGCCCCACCAGGGGAGTCCCTTCACTGTAAAAACTTCAATTGATGAAAGAAGATACATACTTAAGATTAGGCACCAACTTCTGAGATTGGAATATTTTTCATGTTGTAAATTCTTCATGATTTTGAAGTCTTTTTAAAAACACATCCTTTCATTTATCCCTCACAATAACCTGTAGAGGAATGAAAACTATGAGTGAAAGTGGCTGATAGCCACGGAGTGCTTTGTATTAGGCCAGCAGTTCTGAAAGTGTAGTTCTGGGGCCCTAGAGTTGTCTGAGAACCGTACGTGGGTTTCATGAGCTTCAGACAATCTTCACAGTAAAGTGAGATGTTATTTACCTTTTCTACTCTTGCCTTTTCACTAGTGTACAGTGGAGTTTTTCAGAGGCACCATAACATGATTTTTGAAATGGATTGAATATAGAAACAGACATGAGAATCCTGTTGTCTTCTTTTAAGCTAGATATTAAGCAGATTTTAAAACATGTAAAACACTAGCAATCTTTTCATTTTTGGGGGGTGGATTTAGAAAGAATGGCTATTTTAAAAATAAAGTGCATTATTTATGCTATCATGTAATGACTTTATTAAGTGAATTAATAAATAATGTAAAATTATTCCCAGTTTTTTTAGTTTTTGCTAACATTTTTAAAATTTAGGATAAATGCTTTACAATATTGTGTTGGCTCCCCAAGTTTTAATTCTGTGTGTTTTCTTTAAAGATAATTTTATTTTTAATTTTTTTAAATTTTTGGCTATGCTGGATCTTCATTGCTGTGCGGGCTTTTCTCTTGTTGTGGAGAGCAGGGGCTACTCTATTGCACTGTGAGGGCTTCTGCAGTGACTTCTCTTGTGGAGTACGGACTCTAGGCACGTGGGCTCACCCAGTTATGGCTCCCAGGCTCTAGAGCACAGGCTCAATAGTTATGACACAGGGGCTTAGTTGCCTTGTGGCCTGTGGGATCTTGCCTGATAAGGGATTGAACCCATGTCTCCTGCATTGGCAGGCGGATTCTTTACCACTGAGCTACCAGGAAAGCCCCTTTAATTTTGAATGAAGTCAATGTTGTTGTTGCTGTTCAATTGCTAAGTCGTGTCTGACTCTTTGCAACCCCATGGACTGCTGCACTCCAGGGTTCCCTGTCCCTCACTATCTCCCGGACTTAGCTCAAACTCAGGTCCATTGAGTCAGTGATGGTATCTAACCATTTTATCCCCCATTGCCCTCTTCTCCTCCTGTGCTCAATCTCTCCTAGCATCAGGATCTTTTCCAATGAGTCAGCTGCTTGCAGTAAATGGCCAAAGTATTGGAATTTCAGCTTCAGCATCAGTCCTTCTGATGAATATTTAGGGTTGATTTCCTATAAAANTTTTTTTTTTTAATCTTTTTTGCCAAATTTATAGAGCTGGATTAGAAACATTTTCTCCCTGATTAGCTGAGTTTTAATTTTCTCTTATTAGAAGATTATTCCTCCCCTCTCCATTCTCTCTTGAAAAGGTAGGTAATGCATTTAATGTGAAATAATTTTCAAAATGAGCCAGACATGATAAACTCTGATGCTGTCAAACAAGGCTGTTAAATGCCATTTTGATACTTCAGTTTGCAAGAGAGCCTTTCTATTTCCCATGGCTCTAATAAATTGCAGAGGCCAGACTCTAGTAAACATCTTAGGTTTGTCCAACATAATAAATTTTAATGAAACAGGAAATAGGTCCTTTTTTCAAGGCACAATGTGACTTGTGTACACGAAGTATTTTGTTGGCCTCTATCCTGCTAGACCACAGGGTGACCAGGTCAACACCCTTCTAATAAATTTTCCTAATCATGTTTGTGCAGATTAGTGCTGCATACATACCTGTCATTGACCTTGGATAGATACATTGGATGGGTTGATTTATAATATTCTATAAGCAGACATTCTATACATTGTGATAAAATGCCCAAGGAAGTTCAAAACAATAAGCCTAAGGCAGTTAGAAATTGTTTTGGATTACTGACAAGTCAATTAAACTCAGTGCTCTTGTCCTACTGTAAGGATGGATATAGAAACACAAGGCAGGTAAATAAGGTGCAAACTGGGACTCTGGACTGCTGGGAGAGAACTTTCTCTTGGGACTTCTTGCAATTAGAAACTGTAGGAACTTCTGAGACAAGAACAGAAGCAGGATTTGTGGAATGAAAGGATAGACAAGAGAGGGGGGAGGGGAGAGGGAAAGAGATGACAAGAAGGAGAAGGGGCTAGAGGAAGAGGAAAAGAAAAAGAAAAGAGATGGAATCCTCTGTCTTCAAGTGAACCTTCAACTTTTTGTGAATCAATACTTTTTCTTTTGTCTTAGGCCTGTTTGAGCTGTTAGGTCTGAAGGGGTCATGACCAATGTGTGCGTGTGTGTTAGTCGCTCATTTGTGTTGCGCTCTTTGGGACCCCATGGACTGCCAGGCTCCTCTGTTCATGGAATTTGCCAGGCAAGAATACTGGGATTCTCCAGGCAAGATCCCCTTCTCCAGAGATCCTCCCAACCCAGGGATAGAACCCAGGTCTCTTGCATTGCAGGCAGACTGACCAATATACTGTTTTTTAAAAAGTCGTGTTAATTTGATTTTTAAAAATTGAAGTATGTTCAATATCTTGTAATAACCTATAATGGAAAAGAATCTGAATATACATTTCCTCTTGTCATGAGACCCACAGTAGCTTTCATGGTGAAAATCTTGCTTATTCCTTCTATTTCTCCTAAAAGGAGCAACTCACGTTGGTCCTTTACTCATGAAGGGCCACTTGGGTATCTCTTGGGCTTTGGGTCCCTAGGAATTTCAATTCTTTCCTTGGTGGACACTATAGCTTTGGTAGTTGCACACTTAGAATACTTTTCAGGGCTTCTAGAGCCTACCAGTCTTAGGATGAGTACCTAAAGTAATATTTCTATCAGCATATTCCTAAGCCTTTAAGAAATATTAGAGGTCCTTCCTTCTTCCTTCTTTCCATCTTTCCATCCATTCATTCTTCTTTCCATAAGCATTTCTGAGGACTAATTCCATTGTATGTCAGCTCTGATAAATTTACTTCACTATAAATATTTCTTTCTTTTTAAGATGTTTATTTATTTGGCTATGCTGGGTCTCAGCTGTGGTACATGAGATCTTCAGCCTTCATCAGGGCCATGGAGGGTCTTCAGTTGCGGCATGTGGGATCTAGTTCCCCGACCAGGGGTCAGACATGGGCCCTCTGCATTGGGAGTGTGGAGTCTTAGCCCCACCAGGGGAGTCCCTTCACTGTAAAAACTTCAATTGATGAAAGAAGATACATACTTAAGATTAGGCACCAACTTCTGAGATTGGAATATTTTTCATGTTGTAAATTCTTCATGATTTTGAAGTCTTTTTAAAAACACATCCTTTCATTTGTCCCTCACAATAACCTGTAGAGGAATGAAAACTATGAGTGAAAGTGGCTGATAGCCACGGAGTGCTTTGTATTAGGCCAGCAGTTCTGAAAGTGTAGTTCTGGGGCCCTAGAGTTGTCTGAGAACCGTACGTGGGTTTCATGAGCTTCAGACAATCTTCACAGTAAAGTGAGATGTTATTTACCTTTTCTACTCTTGCCTTTTCACTAGTGTACAGTGGAGTTTTTCAGAGGCACCATAACATGATTTTTGAAATGGATTGAATATAGAAACAGACATGAGAATCCTGTTGTCTTCTTTTAAGCTAGATATTAAGCAGATTTTAAAACATGTAAAACACTAGCAATCTTTTCATTTTTGGGGGGTGGATTTAGAAAGAATGGCTATTTTAAAAATAAAGTGCATTATTTATGCTATCATGTAATGACTTTATTAAGTGAATTAATAAATAATGTAAAATTATTCCCAGTTTTTTTAGTTTTTGCTAACATTTTTAAAATTTAGGATAAATGCTTTACAATATTGTGTTGGCTCCCCAAGTTTTAATTCTGTGTGTTTTCTTTAAAGATAATTTTATTTTTAATTTTTTTAAATTTTTGGCTATGCTGGATCTTCATTGCTGTGCGGGCTTTTCTCTTGTTGTGGAGAGCAGGGGCTACTCTATTGCACTGTGAGGGCTTCTGCAGTGACTTCTCTTGTGGAGTACGGACTCTAGGCACGTGGGCTCACCCAGTTATGGCTCCCAGGCTCTAGAGCACAGGCTCAATAGTTATGACACAGGGGCTTAGTTGCCTTGTGGCCTGTGGGATCTTGCCTGATAAGGGATTGAACCCATGTCTCCTGCATTGGCAGGCGGATTCTTTACCACTGAGCTACCAGGAAAGCCCCTTTAATTTTGAATGAAGTCAATGTTGTTGTTGCTGTTCAATTGCTAAGTCGTGTCTGACTCTTTGCAACCCCATGGACTGCTGCACTCCAGGGTTCCCTGTCCCTCACTATCTCCCGGACTTAGCTCAAACTCAGGTCCATTGAGTCAGTGATGGTATCTAACCATTTTATCCCCCATTGCCCTCTTCTCCTCCTGTGCTCAATCTCTCCTAGCATCAGGATCTTTTCCAATGAGTCAGCTGCTTGCAGTAAATGGCCAAAGTATTGGAATTTCAGCTTCAGCATCAGTCCTTCTGATGAATATTTAGGGTTGATTTCCTATAAAATTGACTGATTTGTTCTCCTTGCTGTCCAAGGGACTCTTAAGAGTCTTATCCAACACCACACTTCAAAAGCATAAATTCTTCAATGCTCAGTCTTCTTTATGGTCCAACTCTCACATCCATACATGACTACCAGAAAACCCATAACTGTGACTAGATGGACTCTTGTTCACAAAGTGATATCTCTGCTTTTTAATGTGCTGCATAGGTTTGTCACAGCTTTTCTTCCAAGGAGCAAGCGTCTTTTAATTTAATAAAGTGAATATCTGTAGATAAGCTCTGACAGACAAATGCCTCAGGGGTAGGTTCTCCTTTCACCTTTTTCCAGAAATAAGGAAACAAAGGTTGGGAGAATGCTTAGGAAACCAAGAGGTTCCCCAGTGGTAGGTGTGATGGGAACTCAAGGCTCTCTGCTTCCAGAGTTTGAGATCTGACTTCTACTTTATAACTGAAATTGGAGTGTTCCTGTTCATTGCTGAAAATGCTAGGACCCAGAGAAGTTATATGATTTGTCTAAGCTCACCCAGTCAGAGACAGAGCTAGAGCTTTAACCAATTCTTGCCACTGTAGCCATTCAGTATACCTTTTATGGTGCATTAGGTGATGTGCTAAGAAGCTGACTCTTGGTGGGGAAAAATCTTCATTTGTGTATTTGCCAATGTGTATAGTGCAAAGGCTCCCACCATGACTGATACAAGCCATGACTTGGTAATAGTTGGGATAAGATGAGCATACTCAGCTTTGGTGAACTGGTAAAAGCTGGCTCAGGTATAACACCACCTTCGTCCTGTCTCCCATATCATTTTGCCCTTTTCTCTTTGTAAGTATTTCCAGGTTACCTGGTGGCAACCATGATGTGGTAAGTAATTCCCCGATCTTGGGCTCAAAAGACTTGGCTTAAAATCCCAGTTCTGATGCTTACCAGCAGAGTAAGCTTTGGCAAGTGACTTCATCTCTCAGACTCAGTTTCTGCTTGTAAAACAGGGACAATAATATTGGCCCTGCCTATTTCACTGTGTGTGTCTGTGTGAGTGAGTGAGTGCACATGCATGCATCCATGTGTACGAGAAATGCATTCATTTATATGAAATCACTTTGTGAAATGTAAAATGTTATATAAGTGTAAGACATGGTGACTGGATTGACCTGCCCCTTGTTATCCGTGCCCAGTTTGTATTCCTCCTCTGGGACTTCATCACCAGCTTCTTTATCCCTGATCACAAATTGATGGTTTTTATCTTGTACTCCTATAATACTTTGTCCACACCTCTGTTTTGTCACCCATATATCAGCTCATAATTACTTTTAAGTCTACCTGTCACTGAAAGAGTAGAATAGTTACATTCTCAGAATCTAGAGTAGTACTGGTCAATACAGATATAATATAAACCACATATGTAAGTTTGAATGTTCTAGTAGCCACATTTTAAAAAGCAAAAGGAAACAGGTAAACTTAATTCACTAATATATTTTATTTCAACCTACTATAGCAAATATAATTTCTGTGTGAAATTAATATTATGTAAAAATTATTAACATAATATTCTACTTTTTTTACACTAAGTCTTTGGAATCCAGGTTGTATTTTACACTTAACAATGTATCTCATGTCGACTAACCACATTCCNACCTACTATAGCAAATATAATTTCTGTGTGAAATTAATATTATGTAAAAATTATTAACATAATATTCTACTTTTTTTACACTAAGTCTTTGGAATCCAGGTTGTATTTTACACTTAACAATGTATCTCAGTTCGACTAACCACATTCCTAGTGCTCAGGGACCACATGTGGCTAGCAGCTACTGTATTGGACAGCACACCTCAGTGTTAGTCTCTTTGGGTTCAAATTCCAGTTTTGCGTTTACAAGCTGAGCAATTTACTTGACCTCTCTGTTCCTCAGTTTCCTTTTTGTGAAAAGGAATTAACAATGCAACCTACATCATAGGGTTGTTGAAAGAATTAAATAAGTTAATATGTACAAGTAGCATTTAGTGTAAAATATGTACATTATAAATGTTAAAAATGATAGCTTTATTTTTAGATTGCAAGATTTCTAAAGATAAAATGCATTTTATTCATATTCTCATTTTCCTAAACCTAAAATTGTAGCTGACATATGGTTGACTGTCTGTTTTGGGCAGCTGAATGATAACTGACTTCTCCATATGACATCAAAACTTCAAATGAAATTCTGGACATTGTAAGCAATGGCTACAGAGCATTACCTGTTGATGGTGGTGGTGTTTGGGGGGAATATTATTTGCAGAAGTATGTAATAATAATCAACTTCTATATGGTGTAATTATCATAAAATTCACCCATTTAAAAGCGTATAGTTCAGTGAACTTTGACAAATATGAGTCAATCAACATATAGACTATTTCCAACACCTCCAAAATTTCCTTGTGCTTCTTTGCTGCCAATTCTCTCTCCTAAGCCTTGGCAAACATTGATTTGCTGTCTGTTACTATAGCTTTGCCTTTAAATTTTTTTTATTTATTTTTGTCTGTGCTGGGTCTTCACTGCTGCACAGTCTTTCTCTAGTTGTGGAGAGCAGGGGCTGCTCTCGAATTGCATTGCATGTTTGCATGGGCTTCTCACTGCGGTGGTTTCTCTTGCTGCAGAGCACAGGCTCTCTGGTGCCCAGGCTGCAGTAGCTGTAACACGCTGCCTCGGTATTTGCGGTTCCCAGGCTCTAGAGCATGGTCTCAGTAGCTGTGGTGCCAGGCTTAGTTGCCCCAAGGCACGAGAGATCTTCCAGGACCAGGGATCCGACCCATGTCTTCTGAATTAACAGGTGGATTCTTTACCACCGAGCCACCAGGGGAGCCACCCAGCTTTGCCTTTTTAGAATTTCGTATAAATAAAATCAGAGAATGTGGGGTCTTTTGTGTCTGGCTTCATTTGCTTCATTTAATGGTTAAGGATCTTCTGTGTTATTGCATGTATATGTAGTTCATTCATTTTTATTGCTGGGTCATATTTCATTGTACAGATATACTACAATTTTGTTATCCATTCTTCTGTTAGTGAATATTTGAGTTGGTTCCAGTTTTTTGCCTTTATTTTAACAGGATCTTTCACAGAGCAGAAGTTTTTAATTTTAAAATCCACCTTACCAATTTTTCTTTCATGGATCATACTTTTGGTGTTGTATCTAAAAAAGTAATCTGCTAAGCCTAAGGTCACCTAGATTTTCTCCTGTGTTATCTTTTGTAAGTTTTATAGCTTTTCATTTTACGTAGGTTCATGAGTCATTTTGAATTAATTTTTGTGAAAGATGTAGTGTCTGTATCTAGACTGAATTTTTTTTTTTTTTTTTGGCACGTGGATGTCCAGTTGTTCTGGCATCATGTGTTGAAAAGACTATCCTGTCTGCATTAAATTGCCTTTGGAGAAGGCTCCTTTGTCAGTGTTTATTTCTGGGCTTCCTTTTCCATTCCATTTATCTAGGTCACAGAACTCCCACATTGTTTTGATTACTATAGTTTTACAATAAACTCGAGCTTCAAGCCTTCAAATATCATTTTTCTTTTTCAAAATTGTTTTGGCTTTCCTCGATCCTTATGTTTCCAAATAAATTTTTAGAATCAGTCTGTCAAAATCTACAGTAATCTGCTAGGATCTTGAATGAGATTTTATTGAAATATCAGTTTGGGGGAGATTTAACATCTTAACAGTATTAAATTTTCCAATCTAGAAACATGGTATCTTGCTGTATTTTTTACATCTTCTTTAATTTTACTCAACAATATTTGGTAGCTTTCAGTGAACAGNCTAGCAGATTACTGTAGATTTTATTGAAATATCAGTTTGGGGGAGATTTAACATCTTAACAGTATTAAATTTTCCAATCTAGAAACATGGTATCTTGCTGTATTTTTTACATCTTCTTTAATTTTACTCAACAATATTTGGTAGCTTTCAGTGAACAGTGTCTTGCATATTTTAATAAATTTATTGCTAAGAAATTTTTCTTTTTTATTCTAAGTGATATTTAAATTTCCAATTGTTTGTTGATAGTATGTAAATAGACAATAATAAATCTATATTTACCATGTAATCTGCAATCTTGCTAAACTCATACATTATTTCTGGTTGCTTTTATATAGATTTCTTAGATTTTTCTATGTATACCATCATGTCATCTATGAATTAAGGCAGTTTTATTTCCTCCTCTCCTTTACAATCACTGTGGCTTTTATTTTCTTTCCTTATTGCATTGTCTAGGACCTCCAGTAAAATGTTGAAATGTGAGAGTGAACATCCTCATTTTGTTCTTAATCTTATGGGGAAAAGACTCAGTTTCTCACCATTAGGTATGGTACTTGTTGTAGGTTTTTCATAGATGCTTTTTATGAAATTAAAGAAGTTCCCTTCTATTTCTAGTCTTCTGAGACTTTTAAAAAAATCATGAGTGGAGGACTTCCCTGGGGGCTCAGTGGTAAAGAATCAGCCTGCCAATGAAGGTGACATGGGCTTGATCCCTTATCCGGGAGGATTCCATGTGCCTCAGAGCAAGTGAGCCTGTGTGGCACAACTATCGAGCCTGTGCTCTGGAAGCTGGGAGCTGCAACTGCTGAGCCCATGTGGCCCAGAGCTGGTGCTCTGCAACAAGAGAAGCCACTCCAATGAGCAAACTGCACACTGCAACTAGAGAGTAGCCTCCACTTGCTGCAACTGAATAAAGCCAGTGTGCAGCAATGGAGACCCACTGTAGCAAAATTAAACAAATAAAGAGTGTTTTTAAAAATCATGAAAGGATAGCAAACTGTATCAAATTCTTTGCATCTATGAGATGGTCATGCAGTTTTCCTGTCAATATGGTGAATATAGTCACTAGATTCAACTTGATGAAGGAATTTGTAGCTTTCTTACTTTTTTTTTTGGCTTGAGGATCAGAGTAATGATGGTCTCATAAGATGATCTGGAATACAGTCCCTTCTCTTATATTTTATGGAAGAGTCTGCATAGGATTAATATTATTTCTTCCTTAAATGCTTGGTAGAATTCACCAGTGAAGCCATCTGGGTCTGGAGGTTTTGTGTAACAGTTGCTATCTAAAACTAAAGTGTCTTTATTGGATACCATACTATTGAGGTTTATCTACAAGGGGGCTTTGGTAGTTTGTGTCTTTAAAGAAATTTGTTGTTTTACCTGAGTTGATTAATTTGTTACTATAAAGCTATTCATAATATTTCTTTGAGCAAACTCCAGGAGATGGTGAAGGACAGGGAAGCATGGCATGCTGCAGTCTATGGGGTCTCAAAGAATTGGACACAAATGAGCGACTGAATAACAACAACAATATTTCCATATTATTTTAGTCTTCTCTCACTTTTTTCTTGATCAGGCTGGTTAGAGGTTTATCAATTTTATTGATAGTTTCAAAGAATCAGCTTCTGGTTTCATTGATCTCTCTTGTTTCTCTGTTTTCTATGTCACTGATTTCTGCTCTGATTGCATTATTTTCTTCCTCCAGCTTCTAGTATATTTAATTCATTTAAAAATATTCTCTTTTTTTAATTGAAGGTCCCTAATATAGGTGTTTAATGCTATCAATATACTTTGAAGATTGCTTTAGCTTCATTTGTAGCCTTGATATATTTTCATTTTCATTCAGTTCAAAATATTTTCACTTCCCTTGTGGTTTCTTCTTTGATTCATGTGTTATTTAGGGTGTTATTTAATTTTTAATTATTTGAGTATTTCCAGGTTTAAAAACTGATTTCTAGTTTAGATGTCAGAAACTATACTTTATGTGTTTTTAATCCTATTATATGTCTGATACTTTTTTTTTTCCTTTTTTTGTCCATGCTGCACTGCTGATGAGATCTTAGTTCCCTAATTAGGGATTGAATCTGAGCTCTCAGCAGAGGAAGCACCAAGTCCTAACCACTGGACTGCCCCTGGAATTCCCTACATTTACTGAGACTTTTTAATAGCATGGTATATAATTTATTCTGGTGAATGTTCCAAGTACACTTGAAAAAAATGTTTATTCTGTTATTGAATGGAGTGTTCCATTAGTGTCTATTAGGTCAAGCTGACAGAGAATGTGCTTCAAGTCTTCTGTATTCTTACTGTGGTTTTCTGTTTATTCATTCTATAAGCTATTGAGAGGAGTATTGAAGTCTCTAACTAAAATTGTGGATTTGTCTCTTTTTTCTTTTAGTATTTTTGTCTTTGGTTTCATGTATTTTGAATTTGTTTTACTTGCATATATTGATATATTAGTAGTATTGTACATTCTTGATCAGTTAATCCTTTCATCTATGAAATGTCCATTTTTATCCCTTGTTTGTTTCCTGTTTGAAATCTATGTTATTTGATGTTAATATAGCCACATTAGCTTTATTCTGATTAGAATTTGTGTGGTATCTTTTCCCAACCTTTTGCTTTTTAAGCTATTTGTGTCATTATATTTAAAGTGGATTTCTTATAGACAGTATATAATTGTCTTGCATTTTAATCTAATTTTACAATTGCTGCCTTTTAATTGGAGTATTTNAGAATTTGTGTGGTATCTTTTCCCAACCTTTTGCTTTTTAAGCTATTTGTGTCATTATATTTAAAGTGGATTTCTTATAGACAGTATATAATTGTCTTGCATTTTAATCTAATTTTACAATTGCTGCCTTTTAATTGGAGTATTTAGACCATTTATATTTATATGGCTGGGCAGAAAGTTATTGTCTTGCTCTTTGCTTTTTCGTTTGTGTTTTGTTTTTCTTTGTTCCATGTGTTCATTATTCCCTTTCTCCCTCTTTATTGTCTGCTTTTTGAATGTTTTTATGCTGTTCCCTTCTCCAGGGGATCTTCCCAAAGCAGGGCTTGAACCCAGGTCTCCCATGTTGCAGGTGGATTCTTTACCAGCTGAGCCACAAGGGAAGCCCAAGAATACTGGAGTGGGTAGCCTATTCCTTCGCCAGCAGATCTTCCCAACCCAGGAATTGAACTATTAGCTTACTGTCTATACTATTTATTTACATCTTTTGTGTGTGTGCTTGCTTTTGAAATATAGGATTTCAATTTATCCAAGTATACTGGCAAGTATTATATTATTTCACATGCAAAATGAACAATATACTTCTATTTTCCTCCTCTTGTATTTTGTACTAATGTTATAATACATTTTATTTCTATATGTGCCCTGAATCCTACAATGCATTGTTATTGTTTTTGCTTAAAACAGGCAATTATTGTCGAGATTTAAAAATGAGAACAAACATCTTATGCTTACCTGAATATAAACCTCATTACTCTTCATTACTTTGTATCTATCTGAAATAATTTTCCTTCTTCTTGAAGAACTTCTTTTAATATTTGTTATAATGCAGCTCTAATGGTGACAAATTCTCTCAATGTGTTTTTGCCCAAGAAAATACTTATTTTAACTTAAATTTTAAGTGATGTTTTCAGTAGGTATAGAATTCTAGAGTATCAAGTTTTTTTCTTTAGTGTTTTTAAAATGTTTGTTCCATTGTCTTCTAATTGCATGATTTCCTATTAAAAATCTATGGTGGTTCTTATTTTTGTTCTCTTGTTTTCTTTCTGGTTGCTTTTAAGATTTCATCAGTTGTTTCAGTAATTGGATGTTTGTGTGCTATGTTATGCTTTTATATGTATGTGTTTATTCTGATTGGACTTCATTGAGCTCTTTGGATTTATGAGTTTATATTTTAGTCACGTTTAGAAAAAATTTTCACCATTATTCAGTGAATGCTTTTTTTTATTCCTCCCCCTGCTTCCTTCTGGAACTCTAGTTCTATATTTGTTACATTGTTTGATATTGTCTCACAGATCACTGATTTTTATCAGTCATTTTTTTCCCCCGTTAGCCTCATTTTGGATTAATATATTTAAGTTCCTGATTATTTTTTCTGTAGTGTCTTGTGTACCATTAATAATATATTAGTACCTTTTCATTGCTGATGTTACGTTGTTCATGTTTAGAAGTTTCATTTGAGGTGTTGTTTTTAGCTTTTATATTGTAATTAATCATTTCTATCCTCCCTGGATCTGTTTTTATTGAAGAATTTTTATTCTAATTATGGTTATTTTTTAATGTAATGTAATTTTTGATAGGATGCCAGTCATTGCAAATTTTAAGTTGTTGATTGCTGAAAGACATATGAAAGAGTATTAGAATGAAGTTATTTGAATCAGTTTGGTCCTTCTCAATCTTGATTTTAAGCCTTACCCTACTCCAGTACTCTTGCCTGGAAAATCCCATGGATGGAGGGGCCTGGTAGGCTACAGTCCATGAGGTCGCTAAGAGTCGGACACGACTGAGCGACTTCACTTTCACTTTGATGCACTGGAGAAGGAAATGGCAACCCACTCCAGTGTTCTTGCCTGGAGAATCCCAGGGACAGGGGAGCCTGGTGGGCTGCCGTCTATGGAGGGTTGCAGAGTCGGACACGACTGAAGCGACCTAGCAGCAGCAGTAGCAGCAGCAGGGCCTCTTTTAGTTCCACTACTAAGGTGTGACACTTCAGAGAGCCCAACTTGATGCTCTCTATATTACAAGGTTTCTCCACTTTACTTAGTGAGAAAGGAAATAATTCCTAACTCTGAGTGAGCTCCAGTAATTGTTCTGCTTACTGTTTTCCAGTAATTCTTTTCCTGGCTTGGTAAATATACCTTTACTCAGCTAGAGTCTTCAGGAGGCAGACTCCTTTGCAGATTTCCAGTAATCTAGCCTGTGAAATCTAGATATCTAAAATAACCTAGATGTTTTCCCAACTCCAGTCTGTATTACCTTAGTACAGGAATGCTGCTGGATGCTGTTTAGATTCTTTCTCCTTGTATTGTGGCCTAGAAACTGCTTCTAGACAGTAAGCTGGACGGATACTCCTCATTTGTTTTCTGTTGCTCAAAGACTTCCTCTTCCTGAAACAATAATTTTTTGCAAGGATATCTAGTTGTTTAGAGTGGGAAGACAGTTCTCACAGCAGTAATTTTTTCATGGGGATAAATGAAGTCTGTCTTTAGAATAAAGTTTATTGTGAAAGAAAGAATTTTGTTGAGTAGACTATCCCCTTCTCTACGGAGCTTAGGGCCCTAAATGGGAAACCTTAAAAAAGAAAGGGGCTAGCTTTGTGGTCGGAAACTAAGATGGCGCCTGGCGGAAGAGATGGGGGCGTGATACATGTTGTTTGTAAAAGTTTTTGATTGGCTCTCTTGATTTCCGTGCACGTAAACAGCGCGTGATGACCATAGACTCCTGTTATAATGAAGACGCATGACGATTTGACCTTTAACGTGATTGGTGCAACTATGGAAAGTCCCGCCTAAAACCCCCCTGCTTATCTATATAAGCTGGGAGCTTGCAGCAATAAAGCGGAACTGCTCAGACAGAAAAACAAACAAAAAAAAAAGGTTTTGTTTTTCCATTTTGAAAAGTTACAAAGTCTCCTTAAGTTTCAGATCAATTGAGAGTCTCCAATTTTCAATATTCTTGGAGCAAGAAGAATATCAATCTTTTATTTTTCTTATAGAATCTCATTTTTTGCAATACAAAATCGTTTTAAAAATAAAGATTTATAAAGTTATTATAAGGAAATATGTAGTATTGTTATGAGATGCTTGAAGAAAATGCCCTATCTTCCTGCTCACTTAAACTTTTATTAAATTTTTCTCTTTAGTTATCAGTTGGAGTTTAAGAATTGCACAAGTGACCATTTATAAGACCATTGATAGTATTTCATCACTTAAAAATTTTAAAATGATAAACTGGTTTCATAAAATGTTGATTAGTCTTTTATCAATATAAAAATTTAGCGCACACAATGAGAATAAGATCTGTATGTGACTGGTATCAGAATGTGTTCTTCAATAGAGAACATTCAATACTTCTTAGAGGTAAAATTCTATTCTTGTAAACTCTCTAAATAGGCTGTAAACATTTGTGATTTTCTTTTCTTGAATTGGACTAATCCTTTGTAATAAATTGAGGTTTTATGTTTTGCAGAGATTTTGAAGACTAACAAGAGTCAAGAGTTTGAGGAATGAGAAACATATTAAATTAAATGTGTTCAAATATTTCCTTCCTCTTATGTGTTAAGTACTTGGCTGAAATAATTACTTTCATTCTCATTTACCAGAGAGAAAAACTTTTCCATATATATTTCATTAGCCCTAAATAGGAGTAAGTTTTCCTAAAATAGCTATTATATCTTACTGTCATATTATCTTTACCTTCAGACACATTTGTTGACATAACTTGGTAATCCTCTATTGTATTATGTATTCATCTATTATGTTGTATATTTTTATATCCTAATAATTAAGCATGACATCATCAGTAGAGATAATGACCATGGTTATGAAATTGCAAAGCAGTTATAGGAAGGGCTGGTTAGATTCCTTATAATACTGTATTACTTAATAAATGCTATTTATTCTTTTTTGAATTTTGCTGGTCACTACCATGTTTTGCAGAGAAGGCAGTGGCACCCCACTCCAACACTCTTGCCTGGAAAATCCCATGGATGGAGGAGCCTGGTAGGCTGCAGTCCATGGGGTCGCTGAGTGACTTCACTTTCACTTTTCACTTTCATGCATTGGAGAAGGAAATGGCAACCCACTCCAGTGTTCTTGCCTGGAGATCCCAGGGACAGAGGAGCCTGGTGGGCTGCCGTTTATGGGGTCGCACAGAGTCGGACACAACTGAAGCGACTTAGCAGCAGCAGCAGCAACTGCCATGTTTTGGGCTGTTGAACTACCTGTGATTTCCTGGCCTGATTTTTGCTTCTGAACTGTCAAAATAATATAATTAAATATCTATACCAAGGGCTGAACTTTGAAAATTTTATTTCTATTTTCATTTTATTTACAGTGTATTTAGTTTATGCCATGTTATAAGTGCATATCAGGGTTGTACATTACTTACAGGAATAACAGCAGAGTCTGGCCCTTTTTGGGGACTGTATATTTAACAATAAAAAGAAAATCATAATGTCATAATGCTTGTGATTCCTTTGGTGTTCTCCATTATCAGTTAGAAAATAAACTAGATTTTCTAATTCCCCAGTTCCTTGAGGACTTATTTAAAAAGCAACCTGAATTTTTACCTTCATGCAAAAACATTGCATTGTTTACAAGATGAATATTAAAATAATACAATTAGAATGAAAAGTGTTTTCCTTTGGGGTTCTCTTGAGAAAGAGAGTGAGACAGACAGACACCTTGGGATATAGCAGGGAACATTAATATCTGCAAAGCTGATTGATATTAATGCATTCTGCTAATCAAGTTTATTTTCTTTACTGACTGAAGTTAACACTGGTCCTTTAATTTGCAAATACTACAATTCTAAAAATTATATTTCTGAGTTGATTGCTGGTGGCTATGCTACATGGTGTCATTGTAAACTCGCTGCAAAATAGATTATTTACACTCACTCTAGAAGAGGAAATTATCCCCAGCATATCTTTCTTGCAAAATTAGTAGAAATGCTGGTTGTTATTAAACCTGATCAGCTGGTATCACAGCAGGGGTACTTGTGAAAAAATTACTTAATATCTCTTTGTTTACAGTCTTCACAGAGGTGAATATATTTAATGTAATTATTCAACTGCTAACCAGCTCCTGATGTTAATTCTTGCTGTTTAAAGAAGTTGTATTCTTAACAAAACCTGTACCACACCAAAGGTTTTATTTTCCTTTTCCTAAGAATTATATGTTGCGTATATATCTAGAAAAGAAGTCTTAATGAAGAGGTTTTGTACTGATTAAGCCCGAAGGTGTTATTACACAGAGGAAGTTTGATTTTTCTTGCATCTTCAGAAAGGGTAACATTGTGTAGAACTAAAATGGGGGATTTCTTAATCAGCCATTGGTTTATAAGGCAATATGGGAAGAGTTCACTTTATGAGTGCCTCAATATCCCTTTTGAAGAAGCAATTAAACCTTAATGGGACCACTGTGGAATTAGTAAATAGATTGAAACAGACAGATAAAAATAGTAACTAATCTAAAACAGACAGATAAAAATAGTAACTAATCTACAAAATTCTATCCTATTCTTGTTATAGAAAAAAATTACTCCAAATCAGAAATGGGCAAAATATGTAAATATAATGTGCTTAGATATTCATATGGTGCCTGTTGATTTCAAGGGGGGTCATGCAAATGTATATGAGTGGACTTTCATTTTGAGTCTCTTCAGTTGGCTCAACAATTTAGTTTTTTAGTTATATTTATGTTTCACTGTATCCTTCAAACAGCTCCCAGAATGAATGTATTTCATGTCTTGAATCATTAGACCAGTCTTAAAACTGCATTCTCTTTCTCTACATAAATATTCCTATGTAACTGGTTGGCTAACAAGATTACTTGGTCATCCAGGATACTTCTCATCCAAGGTCTGTTAATTTTTCTTAGCTCTGAATGAATCTTTTAAAAAATACATTGCTCCCCAAGCATCACTCTAAGGAACAGAAAGTAGCTGGGTTGGCTATTATTTAGGGGTTTGGAAAAGCAGCTTAATGATATTCATATTAGAAATGATAAACCTGTAGACTTATAATTTCTTTCTCCAATATGTTATTAGGCTTAAGCTTCTTCCACTCAACACTTTTTTTTTTTTTTTTTAATTTATTTAGCTGTGCTGGACCTTCACTGAAGCATGTGAGCTTCTTAGTTTCAGCATGTGGGATCTAATTCCCTGACCAAGGATCAAATCTGGGCCCCCTGCATTGGGAGCATGGAATCCTACCCACTGGACCACCAGGTAAGTCCCTCAACTCTTATTTCGACGGGAGAACGTGTGCTGTTTTCAGTTGTCAGAATTCCTCAATTAAAAAAATAATAATTAGAGCAACTCACTATTATATAATAATTTTTTAGTTACTCATATTATTATTCTTTGGCGATTGGAAGCGGTGTATGTTTTTGTTCACACCCAATTCCTATACCCAGCACAATTTCCAACACATTGTGGGTGCTGAACAAGTATTTGTTGGGCAGGTAAATGTCAGCTTCCTCTGCCTCCTGTTGTTGCCATGCCCTTGTTATACCTGTGTAATCACATGAGCTCCAGGTGTCATACCGTTGTGCCCAACAGTCTACCCTGAAAATACCATTTAAAGTCCAACCAGGAAAGAGGAAGCACTCTATTCAAATTAGAGGGAATTTACTGCAGGAACCTTTTTCACAGGTGCCAGAAGAAGCTTAAAAGGAGGATGGGGAAGATAACCAAAAAGTTAGCAGCAGCAGGAATCCACACACCTAGACAGGAGGGATGAAAGGAGGAAGTGGTAATGTCTCAGCTCAGGGCCTGTGAATGCCTGATGGAACCAGAAACCACAAAAGATACTGACTTTAAGAGGGCAGGGCAACCATTGTTGGGGAGGCACCAGAGGCAGAGAAGGGAAAAATACTCTTGCTTCTCACTTCTTTGGGGCCTCTCATTTCTTAGTGGAAAACCCTGCAGAACACCAGCTGATCTGGGAGCATAGGCTGCCTGTACTCCCTTCACCCCCATGACTCCAAAGCATAGCAGGGAAGGGTGAGGAATGAGTCTGAGAACAAAAAGGCCATGATGTGATCCACTCCCAAGGGGAGTTGCTTTAGGGATAATGCCAGTTTTGTGCCTTCTATCTTCCACTTACATGTCCCTCTGTGTTAGGTACGCTTTCTAGTTAACTTCTACCCCAGAGTAACTTCACAATACCTTTTCATCCTAAGAGACCCCTTTCTGGAGAAACTGACAACCCAAGGTTGAGCAGCTAGCCTATGTTTTAGACTCCACTTGCCCAGCCCAGTAGAGCTATGATCCAGTCCAGCTGACCTTGCCTCAGAGCATATCCACCCGCCTCCCAGCTCATATCAAGAGCCAGAGGGAAATCCACCCAGGTTGAGGGTGGACAGAGCAATGTGACCTTGATGACACAGGCCAATGTCCAAGACTTTAGTGATGTGATTAGGGGCAGCCTCTGCATCACAGTTCTAGGCTTATACTTTTCAATGATGACTTTTTCCCCTTTGGTCCCTCATAGTTATTTTATGATTCATAAGTGAGAATTTAACTTGTGTTGTAAAATAAGGACAAGATAAAATTAAGATATATTATTATTATCATAATTTATAACATCTTTCACTGAGCATCTGCTCTGATCTCTATGATGACTCCATGACACTAAAGCAGAATGTCTTACCTTCAGCATTATTGACATTTTCCTTTCAGTATTCTTGCCTTGAGAACCCCATGAACAGTATGAAAAGTCAAAAAGATATGATACTGAAAGATGAACTCCCCAGGTTGGTAGGTGCCCAATAGGCTACTGGAGAAGAGTGGAGAAATAACTCCAGAAAGATTAAAGAGACAGAGCCAAAGTGAAAACAGCACCCAGTTGTGGATGTGACTAGTGATGGAAGTAAACTCTGATGCTGTAAAGAACAATATTGCATAGGAACCTGGAATGTTAGGTCCTTGAATCAAGGTAAATAAGAAGTGATCAAATAGGAGATGGCAAGAGTGAACATCAATATTTTAGGAATTAGTGAACTAAAATGGACTGAAATGGGCGTATTTAATTCAGATGACCATTATATCTACTACTGTGGGGAAGAATCCCTTAAAAGAAATGGAGTAGCCCTCATAGTCAACAAAAACATCCAAAATGCAGTATTTGGGTGCCATCTCAGAAATGACACAATGATCTCTGTTTGTTTCCAAGGCAAGCTATTCAATACCACAGCAATCCAAGTCTATGCCCCAACCAGTAATGCTGAAGAAGCTGGAGTTGAACGGTTCTATGAAGACCTACANTGGAAGAATTTTCTTTTTTCTTAAAGGGAAGGACAGGTTTCTGCCATGTGGCTGTACCTGGTGGTCCTCTTGAACCTGTACCTCCCATGCTGGTATCAGGAGAGGCAGGTGGGGAGCCACCTTCAGAACAAGTTTGTCTTTATCACGGGCTGAGACTCAGGCTTCGGGAACCTGCTGGCCAGGCAGCTGGACCTGAGAGGCTTGAGGGTTCTGGCTGCGTGTCTGATAGCAAGGGGCCGAGCAGCTGAGGAACCCAGACATCAGACAGGCTGCAGATGGTGATCCTGGACGTCACCAAGACAGACAGCGTTGTTGCGGCCACCAAGTGGGTGAAGGAACACAACAGGGACAGAGGTATGGCCAGGGGAATTCTGTCCATTGGATAGGCTGCTTTGTCTTCAGTGTTTTAGAGTTAGCAAAAATCATGCCACGTGAAAAGTCTTGGGGATCAGGGTGAGGATATATTTGGGACGTGTTTTATTACATGAAGACTCAAAAATACATTAGCATTCATGGAGTAAGTGAACATATTTGGGACTGGCCTAAAAAAGTCAGGTTGTATGGAATATGAGTGTATCAGGGTGGAAGGTAAAACAGTGAGGAAACAGGTTTAATAGATAAGAGTATGCATGGGTAGGGAAGATGGAATGAAGGCTAGAAAGGAAATGAGGGGAAAGAAAAGAGGCGACTGTGGTGCAGAAACCGTAATTTGCATGTATTGTATCCTCTGAAAATCCAGAGTAAAAAGGTTAACTCTGCCATGAGCAGGCTGCCATTATGCTGCTCGTATATAATTTTACATGTCTTTTCTTGAGAACAGTATAAACCTGTCTTTCTCAAAGTTAGCAAATGGTGAGAATCAGAAAAACCTACTGCATCCAGGGAGGGTTCTGGAAATGTCTTTATTGTTCAGTCAGTGCAGGCAGTGAATTTATGATGAGTCGATCTCGAGAAAATAATTGAGATCAAGGTATACCCAAACCCCTGTCACCAAGACCCAAGCAAAATCTGTGTGTACTGTCCCCTCTTATCAGTCCTGGCGTGAGTTTCTCAGACAGCCCAGGCGAGCAGCAGAGAGGGCTTCCTGTGAGGCTAAGTAGGTGCCTTACCTTTGGCAAGGGAGCAGCCAGATTTCTCAGTTTTCTAGAAGGAAATCCAGGGCTGACCATTTGGGATCTGGAAGTGATATGTCCCTCAGCTGAGTGAGCATTCTGCAGACTAATAGCTGTAGGTGTTGGTTCTTTCTCCCTTTCTTGCACTCACCTGGCCTTGACCCATGTGCATCCTGGGCAAGAACTCTGAATACAGGGAATCCCTGAGAGAGAGGCTAAAGCCAAGGAAAGGCATGTTGACTGTCCCACTGCCCGTGCTGTGCTCAACATGAAGGAACTGCTGTTGTTCAGTCACTAGGTTGTGTCTGACTCCATGGACTGCAGCCTGCCAGGCTCCTCTGTCCATGGGATTTTCCAGGCAAGAATACTGCAGTGTGTTGCCATTTCCTTCTCCAGGGGATCTTCCCATTCCAGGGATCAAACCCACATCTCCTGCATCTGCTGCATTGGAAGGTGGATTCTTTACCACTAGNGCTCCTCTGTCCATGGGATTTTCCAGGCAAGAATACTGCAGTGTGTTGCCATTTCCTTCTCCAGGGGATCTTCCCATTCCAGGGATCAAACCCACATCTCCTGCATCTGCTGCATTGGAAGGTGGATTCTTTACCACTAGCACCACCTGGGAAGCCTGAAGGAACTGCTGCTTTCTCTTGAGTTCTGCATGTTTCTTCCTTGAACAGCCCTTCTGCTCCCAGTGCTGCAAGGAAATCAAGAGTTAATTCCCTCTGTCCATGCTATGTGGTCCTCTCAGCTGCAAATGTTCCAGTCATTGGCACAGGCGGAGGACACTTTATCCTTATTTTTGTAAAAGGCTCTGGGACCATTTTGTTGGGTGGTGGGGTGCTGTTTAAATGTCTTCTTTTGGCACTTTGGCAAAATGCTTGTTCGCAATTACTGAGAGAAGCATGATTTTCTAGTTTAAATTCATGACACAAAAACTTACTAAATTTTTGTTTGAGCTACATAGCTACTGAGGCCAAATAAAAGAGGATGAGATATTGCCTTGCTTCAGGCTGAATGTGCAGCTGGTCAGTGTAGAGGCCCTGCACTGCCCATCAGATCAAAGGTATAGAAATGCATCCACACCCACGTAGAGAAAAGAGTTTCTCTTAGTTAAGAAGTAAATTTTAAAATAAAGCTTTATTTGAAAACAAACGTGCTAGAAGTAAAACTATCACAACTAACTATAATTCATTTTAATTGATGATTGTCTGTGACTCTGTAGCTATCATCACAAACACACAATGTGAGAAATGTGAGAAAATTGAACTCTTAAATTGTTTATAGAACAATGAACCATTAATTAGGTTGACATGTATTTTGTAATCATTTATTTCAAAAAGTGTTCTATTTGGTCACATTATTTCAAGATCTTGGAGTGAATAAGGACTTTTTACTGCCTCAAGTATTTTCAAAACACCCCAAAATTCCTTGAGCCCCAGGATACATGTGTCCTTTGAAGTTTCACTTTTCTCTCCCTCTCCTGTAGTAATGAGAGAAAAATGAAAAGGGGGTTTGGCCCTTTCAGAGATAAGTCTCCATGTGTTAATGAGAGGTTGAAGCCTCAAAACCTCACACCCTCAATGGTCCAGAAATAAGCCTCCTGCTTAAGCAGCTAGATCGGATGCATTTGGGGACTGCTGATGCCAATGGCTTCCTGTAGTCACCGTTTTATTCATTCTGCATCTCTGAATTGGAGCCTCTGCTTTAAAGGCCACCCCTGGCTGAAGCCTTCTCTCTAAATCTAGTCACGCATACTTTTCTGACTTTTTTGGAATTTAATCTTGGTTGTACTAATTATCAGTGTAGTCACTTTTTCCAATACAACTTTTATTGCAAGCAATTTTAAATTTCTTGAGAGAATGATTGATGTCTTAACTATTTGAATATATATTATTTACACATACAGTCTCCTGTGAGACTGGATGACATTGGCACATAAGAATCAGTAAACACCCCAGCACAGATCCCTCACTCTCTTCCCCTTTAAAAAAAAAGGGATATACTTGCTTTACAATGTTGTGTTGGTTTCTGCTGTACAACAAAATGAATCAGCTATAAGCATACATATATTCCCTCTCTCTTGGACCTCTCCCCCACCCACTTCCCCCATGCCACCATCTGGGTCATCACAGAGCCCCTGCTCTGAGCTCCCTGTACTATACAGCAGGTACTCTCTGCCTTTTGAGAATGGGATCTCTGAAGTGGAGAACGGCCTCTGTTGGGATTTTGAGTCAAGGACATAAACTGTGGCAGATGTCACTTCTTTTCTATTCACATCCCCTATCCTCTGCAAAGTTCTAAAAAATGAATAAAAGAAAGAAAGTAATATTGTTTAAAAAAAGTAATACTGATATTGGGGAATCATTACTTAAAAACCATTCTCACAATACAAGAGTGTATATTCTCTTCCTTCCAGTCTTTTTGGGTTATGAGAGTGGTGGAGAGAAGACCAGGAATTGTGAGATGATGAAAGAAATGTGAAGGGGTTTCCCAGATGGTGATAGTGGTAAAGAACCTGCCTGCCAATGCAGGAGATGTAAAGATGCGGGTTTGATCCCTGGGTTGAGAAGATGCCCTGGAGGAGGGCATGGCAACCCACTCCAGCATTCTTGCCTGGAGAATCCCATGGACAGAAGAGCCTGGCAGGCTATGGTCCATGGGATGAAGCGGCTTAGCACACACACATATGAAGGAACATGAAATTTAAGACCNTTTCTTTCTCTCCTTAGTTTTGAAAGTGAAATCTATCAGGGGGTGATGGTAGCAGCAGTGACCAGGCAGACATCTAAAATTCTGAGGAAGATGAATCCTCCTCTCTAAACATAACTGTTCTCTGAAAAGTGGGGGTATTCCCCACTGCCTTTTCTCTCTTTATTGTCAAACGATTTGGCCCTTGAGGTGACCCTATTGTGAGAAGTGCATAGCGCATTAGAGAGATGAAAGCCCTGGGTTTCCTGCCAAAGGGCAGGAAAGGGAGTCCTGGCAGAGCGTGAAAACAGTGGAAAGGAGGAAGATTGAGGAAGGGATCCTGTGGAATTGCTGTGGATGGACATATGTGCTCACTCTCTAAGCTGCACATGTGTGGATCTAATTCCAATAGCCAACCGACTACTTTGAGAACTGAACTTTGAGGGTAGTTGACCAGCCAGGTCCCCAACTGGCCCCTGGGTGACACTCACACAGAATATATCTGAATAACACTGTAAAAACTTGTGAATAGAACAGATATTGAAACCACAGGCCATAAAAGGTAGGTCAAGAGAGATTGTTTCAAAATGACAGAGTAGAA
Source organism: Neotragus pygmaeus (assembly GCA_006410875.1). NCBI lineage: Eukaryota > Metazoa > Chordata > Mammalia > Artiodactyla > Bovidae > Neotragus > Neotragus pygmaeus. Next base: position 331,091 of record SJYV01055376.1, on the reverse strand, counting down.
GGATGTGTGTGCATATCCTGCTGCAAGAGCACTGAAGTCGCAACCAGATAAACTCAGAGAAATACGCACATAGACACATATCATAATCAGAGTGCTAAAAACCAAGGTGAAGAAAAATACAGTGAAAGAATCAGAACAATGGACATCACTTGTAAAGGAGCAATAATTTGAATGACTACATATTTCTGTTCAGAAGCCGTGGAGGCCAGAAGGCAATGGAAAAACATTTTTAAGGTGCTCAAAGGCCCAGAGTTCTAGGTCTAGCAAAAATGATATTAATAATTTTTTGGAATAAAGATGAAAAAGGGACATTCTCAGTTAGAGGAAAACTAAAATAATTAATTGTCAATATACCTGCACTAAAGTAAGTGCTAAAATAAATTTCACAGGTGGGAGAGGAATGGTACCAAAGTAATTAGAAATTCAAGATAGAAGGAAAGACCAACAGAAATGGTAAATAGGTGGACAAATGTAATAAACTGGCTTTTCCCCTTTAAATTTTTGATATGAGAGGTGCATGACAGAAAATAAAAACTGTAACATTGTCTAGTAGGATTTTCAATGTATGTAGATACAATGCTTATGAAAATTATAGGATAAAGGAGGGAGGGTAAAGGACCTAAATGATGGCAAAGTTTCTAGATTCCAACTGAAGTGATAAATAGTAATTCCAAGTAGATTGTGAAAAGTTAAACACAGTAGGTTATTGTTATTTATAGTAGTTGTGTTCAATAAACTCTCTATGAATACTGACTTACCAAATACTGAATCATTGTTCTTAGCATAAATACAAGATTGGGTTTCTGCAAGATTCTGGCCAAAACTTACATCAACTGATCAATAGATAACTTTGTTTGGTGTGTGTTTCTTATTTAAAGATATGCTATTTAATCTGTATGGTTGATTCAATGACACTGAACTCACAACTGACAGCATTATAATTCATTTCTGAATACACACATATATATATTTTTTCCTGTAAAGCACACCACAGCCTTTTTTAACTTAGAAATAGTAGATAGCATTTCAAGACTATAGTTGGGGACCATTTCAAACACTGAATTTACCAAAAAAGTATAAGATGTGAAAAATGTGTCATTAAATAGACCATGAAAAGGACGTTTGGTTACACCATGAAACTGAAATAAGAAGGGAGAGTATCACCTTATTCTAATGGAGTCAGGAATATACATATTGGATAAATCAAAATTTTCATCATTCTGTGCATGTCTGTGAATAACTGCCTGGGTCCAGCCCCAGTGGATCCAGGAAATATGAAGGGGGGATGGAGTTGGCATCCTAGGAAAGAACTTATTTAATTACAGCTATAAAGAAAGATTAGAAAAGGATAGTATAGTAAGAAATATTAGTGGAGAAAAGAGTCTAAATAACTTGGTTTATGTGGAAAACCAATAAAACTTCAAGACAAGGAATTTGTACCATCTATGTAGGCCACTGGCGCCCACTTGAATAGAAGAAGGTGCCCCGCCTTGGGCTCCCTCTTGCGTGGGTCTTAGAAGCCTGGGCAAGTAAGTATATATGGCGAGCCTCCACGCTTCAGATGGGAATTCAGCCAGAAAAATGAAGGACAAGAAAGAATGACATGGAGGAATCAGTCTTTCCAGAATGATAGAATACAGGGATATGGGGGGGTCAGCAGAACTGATAGAATACAGGGATATGGGGGGGTCAGCAGAACTGACCCTTGTTAAAATCAGGTGCTTCATATAAATGTATACAAAGGTCTTAGGGGTTTTACATCATCTTTTGGCCGTGAGGCCTGCTGACATTTTATGGCCCTTTCTGATAACGGTCAGTCAACCAGAAAACTTATTTTTTCCAGGGGTGATTTTTTNTAGAATACAGGGATATGGGGGGGTCAGCAGAACTGATAGAATACAGGGATATGGGGGGGTCAGCAGAACTGACCCTTGTTAAAATCAGGTGCTTCATATAAATGTATACAAAGGTCTTAGGGGTTTTACATCATCTTCTGGCCGTGAGGCCTGCTGACATTTTATGGCCCTTTCTGATAACGGTCAGTCAACCAGAAAACTTATTTTTTCCAGGGGTGATTTTTTCTTAAACCAGGCGCCACCCTCTGAAGATACCAGATAAAGTTGCATTCCTGTAGGGTGAGGGTGTAGTGGGTTACAATTAAGAAGGGAATTTACTTAGTCTAAGGTTTAACATGATTAATCTTAAAGGTTAATACTTATTTCTCCTATATGCTAGTTATATTCATTAATGTGTGTAAGGGCAAGGAATATGGAGACTTAGCAGCAAATATTGGCCCAACAAATAAAAACCATTCACCAGTATAAATTATAACCAACCCACTATACTAATAATTTGTATATTTATTTGTATTTTGAATCTGTATTTAGAAAGTTTAAAGCATCTCGTGCCTTTCACGGTTGGGAGGCTGTAAAAAATCACATGTGGCTGGAAGAACCTGTTCAGGCAGGCTAGAGAACCTTCAGAGGAGTTTGTAAGTTGAAACACTCTTGTCACGCCCAGGAATTTTTATTAACTGGAGCTGTAGGTTAACTCCTTCTCCAAGAGAGGTGGTGGGGGACAGCCCCCCATAGAGGTATAGGTGAGAGTATAAAGCAGTAAAGTAGGCAAATTCTGGTTTTGAGGATAGATGCTTGGGAACAGGGGGGTCTCCTGAGGCTCGATCCCGCCTTTGCATATGCCATGCCTCCTTCCTCATGACCTTTGCCATGGGTGGAGTTCCTCACGCTGGCTCCTGGCAAATAACTGTGAAGGTGCCACAAGTATTGTGGTAACAAATGAATTTTAGTGAATAGGCAAATTCACAAATATGAAATCCATGAATAATAAGCATTAAACCCTGGTAGCTCAGTTAGTAAAGAATCCGCCTGCAATGCAGGAGACCCTGGTTTGATTCTTGGTTTGGGAAGATGCCCTGGAGAAGGGATAGACTACCTACTCCAGTATTCTTGGGCTTCCCTGGTGGCTCAGTTGGTATAGAATTTGCCTGCAACACAGGAGACATGAGTTTGATCCCTGGGTTGGGCAGATCCCTTGGAGAAGGGAATAGCTACCCACTCCNGTGACCCTATGGACTATACAGTATATGGAATTCTCCAGGCCAGAATACTAGAATGGGTAGCAGTTCTTTTCCAGAGGATCTTCCCAACCAAGGGATTGAACCCAGGTCTCCTTCCCTCATAGCTCAGTTGGTTAAGAATCTGCCTGCAATGCAGGAGACACTGGTTCGATTCCTGGGTTGGGAAGATCCGGTGGAGAGGGATAGCCTACCCACTCCAGTGTTCTTGAGCTTCCCTTGTGGCTCAGCTGGTAATGAATCTACCTGCAATGTGGGAGACCTGGGTTCGATCCCTGGGTTGGGAAGATCTGGTGGAGAAGGGATAGGCTACCCACTCCAGTATTCTGGCCTGGAGAATTCCATGGACCAAGTTTATGGGGTTGCGAAGAGTCGACACAACTGAGCAACTTTCACCTTTCCCTTCACTTCACCTCCCTCATTGCAGGCAGATTCTTTACCTGCTGAGCCACCAGGGAAGCCCAGTGTAGTTGGGCCTCATCCAATTCATTGAAGACTTGTTTAAAACAAAAAGGCTGACAAAGAGGGAATCCTCCTACCTGACTGATGGGCTGAAACATTGTTTTTTTCCCCCTGACCTTCAGACTTTGACTGAAGCGTCAGCTTTTCGTGGATCTTAAACCTGCTGGCCTTTGGACTGGAACTCCCACCATTGGTGGTCTTGGTTCTCAGGCCTTTGGACCAGGACTAGAACTCCCCATCAGTCTCCTGGGTCTGCAGCTTGCCTTCTGCAGACCTTGGAACTTCTTAGCTTCCATAGTTACTTGAACCAATTCCTTACAATAAATCCTTTTATTGTACACACATATGTTCCTCCTCTCCAACCCTATTGGCTTAGTTTCTCTGGAGAACCCTAATACAATCATCCACCTTACAGTACTGCTGGGAAGAGAGAAGGCAATATATGTGAGGAGTTAGCTTAATTTCTGTCACGTAGTAAGTACTGAGTAAATACTATGTGTAGTTAATTTTATTGAATTATTTTTGCCATTTGGAAATTTCACAAAGTCACATATATCAATCCTTTCTGTTATGCCTTTATGAAATTAAAAAAAAAATTTTTTCCTCTGATACTTGTCAAACGCCTCTACTTTTTGTGTTTAAGAAATAATCCATCTGGAAATTTATTTTTATATATGTTTAATTTGGAATTTAATATTTTCCTTCAAGTGGATAGCACACTATTTACTTATTATGATCTATTCTTTTAGTGTTCTCTAAAAGCACCAATGTCAAAAAGTCCTTTAGGTTTTCAAGGGGAAAACATTTCTGTTATCAAGATTAGAGATTGTATATTTTTATATAAACAAAAGCATACTCCAAATAAGCTCTTTCATGTTGCTTGTCCTGACAACCCACAGGGAAAGAAAACATATTTTTCTTGTTCACACAATTGCCTATGTAAAATGCAAGAAGTTAAATCTGATTGGTGTCTTAAAAGCCATTTAGTAGTTAAACATAATCCAAGCAAACAGGCAGGGAAAAGATATTGATTTTGTGTCACACAAATGTAGGTGAAACATCTAAGCCTTGAATAATGCCCCCAGGGCACTTTTCGATGTGATCAGGCAATGCTGGAGAACACATCGTATTTAATGATGTGAGAACTCATTTCTCTACAAGGTCAATGGTATGTGCTTAACCTTTAGGCGCTTGGATGGCCAGCTGCCCCACTGGTTTATGGAGTGGAGGCCGACATGATTGCGGATTTAGGCCAGTGATGACTTGATCTTGCCAGTGCTCGATACTCTTACCCAGACACGGTGAACAAATCCATCTCAGAGGCTGTAGCCTGTACTTTTCTGAGCTGACCATGCCTATCTCTCATTTCTGACTTACCTCCTGAGATGAAAGGAACACAGCTGCCTTTGGAAATAGGACTTCTCTCATCATTGTGAGGAAAAAAAAAAAAAAAAGCTTCATTTTGATTCAGCCTCTAAGGTCTTAAACAGCCTCCAAAAGGCAAAAACAATATCCGCATGACTCTAGATCAACACTGCTTTTTATTTCTCATTTTGGCATAAGTTTTCACTTTGTGCATTCGCTATTTTCCTAAGTTGTTCTTAAGAATGCCAATCCTTTGAGACTCTGCTAGGAAGAAAGGGGGGAGGGAGATAAGGCGGGAGGATGTTAAACTGGCTGAGGTTAGTCGTATTTGGGGCATAGGATACTCTCTTTTGGAGACTCACAGTACACATCAGCAATTAAAGTTCAGCCCCATCAGTTAAGATATGTGCTTGATTTAAAATCTAGGATTTTTCGATTCATATTTGAACCCACAACCTATATTTTAAAAACATGTGACATCTATTCTCTTATTTGGTAAATGCTCATATTTGGTAAATTGCTTTAAAATTGTTTGTAAAACAGAACTTTATCACTGAATATTCTTTTTAAAATATTTATTTATTTAGCTGCAGTGGGTCTTAGCTGTGGCACTTGGGATCTTCAGTCTTTGTTGTGGCAGGTGGGGTGTCTAGCATGTGAACTCCTAGTTACGGTGTATGGGATCTAGTTCCCTGACCATGAGTCAGACCCAGGCCCCCTTGCATTGGGAGCACAGAGTCTTAGCCACTGGACCATCAGAGAAGTTTCCCTGTTGAATATTATCATTAATTTCTATCATAAGCCAAGAGGTGACTTCTAATGGAAGGAGCAAACCAACCATAAAACATCATCAAAATATCAGGGAAGATTTCTAATCTTCATATTAAAGCTCAATGTCCCACCTGTATCCTTATGCATTTAATGCTGTCCTGTGTATCTTTTGAAGAAGTTAGTCAGGCTAATGAAACATTCAACTCTGGAGCAGATGGGAACCTAGCCGAGGCATCTGAACAGCTCCCTCTTTCCCAGATAAGCAGACTAAGATCTAGAAAAGCTCAGAAGATAGGCAAAAAAGAGATTTGTGAGGACAACTGGACACTAAATCTACTTTCCTTCAATTCTCTCTGGTTTTTCCTTTTCTTTATGACAGCTTAATCCTCAAACCAGAGTCCTCGAAGTTAGGAGCCACGCCCATTCACAACAATGTTGGAGACACTTTTCCCGATAAGTGTGGAAAAGGCACTTCCCCATCTCCTGAGTGGTCTAGTCTGTCTGAGATGAGACCTTTAGATTTTCCCAGGCTGGTGTACCCAACAGTGACTGATGCCCAGAGGAGAAATTCATAAACCCAAATCATCCACCTTCAAGAAGTGCAACTGTTTCAGAGAACAAAAGTCTTTTTAGTATCTATTGATATGATCATACTACTTTTCTTCTTTAATTTGTTGATGTCCTGACTTACATCGAAAGACTTCCTGCTTCTAAATTATCCTAACATTTCCAGAGTAAACCCCATTTGGTCATAGAACATTGTTTTCATATACTGCCAATTTCCCTTTGCCAGTACTTGATTTAAGTCTTTGCATTTAAATTCCTGAGTGAGATCAGGCTACAGCTTCCTATTTTTATAACATTTTGCAACATTTCTGTCAGCTTTGGGAATTAAAATTATGTTGGAATCAACATGAATTAGGGCACTTCCCAATATTTTATTATGGTCTGAGTTATTTTGAATTATAAAGGAATTATCTGTGTTCCTTCAAAATGAGATAAAACTCAGCTGTGAAACTCCTTAGTTCTGGTTCTTTTAAAATATATTCACAGTCATTTTTACATCTTCTATAACTGGTGGCTTTCCAGGTTGCTCAAAGAGTAAAAAAAATCTGCCTGCCGCGTAGAAGATCTGGGCTCAATCCCTGGTTGGGAAGAGCCCCCGGAGAAGGAAATGGCAACCCACTCCAGTATTCTTGCCTAGAGAATCCCATGGATGGAGGAGCTTAGTGGGCCACATACAGTCCATGGGAGTGCAAAGAGTTGGCTACCACTGAACAGCTAACATATACAAACATGATGACTAGTCTATTCAAGTTTTGTCCTGTTTTGTAATTTCTTTTACAAACTTAAAAAAATAACTTTATTGAGGTATAAATTACATATCACAAAATTCAACTGCTTTTAGTAATATGTAATTTCAGAGTGTACAATTCTGTAATGTTTAGTAATATAGATCAATTTAAATCACGTGTATTTTTCTCAAAGATATCCATCTCCTCCAGGTTTTCACTTCCAGAGAATTGCTCATAATATTTTCTTATAATTATATACCTCTGGAAATGTTGGCTTTCAAATGAACATGCCACTATGAGAGAAAAGAGAAGGAAATGGTGATGATACCTGAGGCAGTCAATAAACTAGGGGCCATATTTACTGAAAGAGCTGAGCAATTTTTAAGCCAGGACCTATAAAGTGCAATTCTTTTACATTCCTGATTGGAAGTGTTTTCTGGCTGGTAAGAGAGCTTAAGCACTTGGGTTCCTTGGATCAGAGCTGAGACTGAGAAGTTTCAGACCAGGAAGCCAAAGCCACGCTATCTGGCACTTTCTGTTTCTTAGTGGTTTTTTAATTGGCCACTTCCTTCAGTTTAAAATTTTTATAATAACACCAGTGTTTTTACTACTTTATAGGGGGAAATTTCACTGTAGGTGTAACCATAGAATAATTATTCATGTGGGTATGTTGCATACAATGTAGGATGAACCAAAGCAAATATGAATTTATACCTTATTTTGAAAATCAATTTTATTGACATATAATTTACAGAGTAAAATTCATCCTTTCCAGTTATAGAGTTTAATGAGTTTTTGTAAATATGTTTAGTTTTGTTACCACCATCATAATAAAAATATAGAATACTTTTATCATCTCCAAATTTTTCCTCATACCTCTTTCTAGTCGTTCCTTTTCCCAATTCACAGTCCCTGGCAATCACTGATCTGATTTCTGTCTCTCGAGTTTAGCCTTTTCAAGATTACTATATAAATAGAATCATATATTATTAAAATACAGATTTAAACACTTAATTTAGGTTTTCATTTGGAGTTTGAAAACTTTATGTACACCTTAAACTTTAAGAGTTTAGAACTGGAGGCACTGAATCATAAATTTACTTTTTAAGAACATAATAGTACCTTCTAAATTATTGGTTATTAAAAGTATATTTTCTAAATTATTGGTTTTCAAAAATTTATTCTTAGAGTTGTCTTATGTGTTATTCAACCACATTATCTGAATTTAGAGAGATCAAATTTAGAAAGAATAATCTTAGAAAATCAGTATGGTTGATATCCTCAAGAAAAAAAAAACCTTGGAGGTCAATCCTAAAGAAAATCTTGATGGATTGCTTCTATCTGATTTAGAAAAACAATTTTGGAAAGAAAATAAAAGATTTTGATGAAAAAACAAATAGAAGCATATAATATAGTATCTTTTTGTGCCCTACATCAGCAGTATTTCTGAGATTCGTTTATATCATTGCGTGCATCAATTCTTTCCTTTTCATCACGGAATACTAAGCTGTGGTTTGGAGGTACCACATTTTCTTATCCATTCACCGTTTAAAAGATATTTAAGGCATTTCCAGCCTGTGGCAACTATGTATAAAGCTGCTTTAAACAGGGTTTTGTGTGCATATGTGGGCTGTAGACCACCAGGTTCTGCTGTCCATGGGATTCTATGGGCCAGAATACCAGAGTGGGTTGCCATTTCCTCCTCTCTGGGATTTCTCTTGGGCAGATACCGAGGAGTGGGATTGCTGGGTTGTGTGCTAAATGTGTGTTTAAGTTCATGAAAAACCACCAGCCAATATTCCAAGTGACTGACTTAGCATTCTGCATTTCCACCAGTTCTGTAAGAGAGTTGGAATTTCTCCATGTCCTCACCAACCCCTTATAGTTTCAGGCTTGTCAATGCTTGCCCATTCTGGCATGTATGTAGTAGTATCTCATTGTGTCTTAATTTGTATTTTCTAATGATTCATGTGTTTATTTGCCATCACATCTTGTCTTTTGTGAAGTAACTGTTCAAATTTTTGTCCATTAAAAAACTGACTTGTTTTCTTATTGTTGAGTTCTAAGTGTTCTTTATATATTCTGGGTAAAATCTCTTATCAGATATTTGTTTTGCAAATATTTTCCCCAGTCTGTAACTTGTCATTTTATCTTCATAACTGAGTCTTTAGAAGAACAAAGTTTTTAATTTTGATAAAGCATAATTTATCAATCTTTTACCCTATCTTTGGTTTGTCCTTCTTGTGTTCTAAGAAATCTTTACCTAAACTAAGGTCATACTATTCTTCTAGAAGTTTTATAGTTTTAGGTTTTACATACATGTGTATGAGTCATCTCGGGTTGATTTTATATACAATAAGAAGAAAAGATCAAGGTTCAGTTTATGTTACTCAGTTACATTGTTCTAGCACCGTTGCTGGAAAAACTTTCACCATTGAATTACTGTGGCTTCTTTGCTGACTATCAATTACCATTTTTTGGGGGGTCTATTTCTAGAGTTTGTATTCTATTCCATTCATCTACATGTCTATGCATGCATGCATGCTAAGTTGCTTCAGTTGTGTCCGGATTCATTGTGACCCTGTGGGCTGTAGACCACCAGGTTCTGCTGTCCATGGGATTCTATGGGCCAGAATACCAGAGTGGGTTGCCATTTCCTCCTCTCTGGGATCTTCTCCACCCAGGGATCGAACCTACATCTCTTATGTCTCTCTTGCATTGGCAGGAGGGTTCTTTAACCACTAGCGCCACCTGGTAAGCCCTGCTTCGTGTCTATACCTATGTCAATACTACATCACCTTCATCATTGTAGTTTTAGAGCAAGTTCTGAGATCAATTAATGCAAGTATTCCAATTTCGTTCTTTTCAAATTGTTTTGAGTATTGTCAGTCCTCTATTTTTCCATATAAATTTTAGAATCACCTTGTCAGTTTCTACCAAGAAGCCTGCTGATACTTTGACTTGGATTTTGTGGATTATAAAGATCAATTTGGAGAGAATTAAGAGCTTAGCAATATTGAGTCATCCAATTTATGAACACGCTATAGCTCGATTTAGGCATTTTTTCCATTTCTCTTATTGCTGTTTAGTAGTTCCAACATGCAGCTCTTGCACTTATATTGTGAGATTTATCCCTGTTTATTTTTAATGCTACTATAAATAGTATTTAATTTTTTTTTAATTTCTAATTGTTCATTGTTAATGTATAGAAATAGTTGATTTTTGAATATTGACTTGTCTCCTGTGACCTTACTAAGCTTACTTCTTCTAGTAGTTTTTTTGGTAGTATCCCAATGCTTTTTTGAATGAGCTTATATAAAAATACAATTGTGATCTTGGAAATGAGGGCTATTTATTTTTTGTCTGATACATGTGGGCAACTGATTATAGAGTGATAGAAGATTTTTGTAAGCCTTACAATGTGTGTATGGATTTTGAAGCTGACTATAAAATTCTTGGAGATCAAGAAGGGAGTAGACTTCAGTCAGTAGGCTGCAGAGAGGGGTGGTGGGGGGAAGAATTTGGGGAACTTTCAGGAAAGATTTAAGACCCACTGGTATGTCCTGATTGTCAGTATGGGACCATATGCCTTATACTAGTGTTTTATAAATTGAGTTCTGGGATGGTCACATTCTTTTCCTTCTCAGTAAAAATTCCATGATCAAATAAATTTGGGGAAAACTTCATGCTGTATCCTCCTCTTGGAATTTTACAGAGTCTGTTAGCATATTAAAGGCCGTGAGAAAACCTAGAATAAAGATCCATGTTTACACAGCTTTGTTTAATCCAACATTCCCCAAACTCATTTGACCACGGTACCCTTGTTTAGCATAAACCGTCCTAATAATCCAAAAGCTCTTTAGCTCATGCTCTGCAAAATACACTCAGGAAAATGCTGCCATGAATAATTCTATGATCTCTTTCTCACCTTCAGTATGAGAACAATATTCACATAAGGCTATTAAGTGAGAAGTAGCTGATTGCTACAAAATGCTCTGAGCAATAGAATGTACTTAGAATTCTGTAATAGAGAGAGGTTTATGTTTTTGATGTGTTCATTTCCTTCTGTTTTGACTTAGGAATGATGGGCAAATATTCTCCCAACATTTGGTATGGAATTAAGCCAAGAGAATGATTCTCCCCCACACTACAGTGTTGTTTGGTCTTTTCTCATGCTCTCCTTTGCTTGTACTTCTGTTTTTCTTGTTTTGCTCTGATTTGTTGTAAACACTGAGCCATCAAACTGTAAAAAAGGTTTTCTTCATGAGGCATTCTGCCACCTGCTTATGTGCTTTGTGTAGTGATCAGAGCAATAGGAGAAAAATAGATACTGTACATCTTTCAGAGAAAATTATTTTCTAATGATTGACAGCCTGCAATTAAACCAGCAATAAAATAAACAACATTTGAAGTTTTAATGTGAAGCAGCTTATATTATAATTGATCGTATTTGAGACAACAGCTGATATCAGGATTTACCTAGATCCTTGATGCGAAGTTGTAGTTTTTAAGGAAAGTGCAGCTGGAAACCTGCTCCAAATTGCCTGCCTCTGTAATTAAAAGTATAAATGTTTCAAGTCAAATTCATCCTATTAGTAAGATTTTAGGAAACAAAAAGTTAATTTATTCACATTCGATATGGTCTGTAAATGCCACCATTATATGCCTTCCACTGGCCTTTGATTAGCTATGGATTAATAAAACTTTTATACCTTCTTTGTCAGCCTCATTTTGAACTCTGTTTTTGCATACTGTTACTATTAAATAAATGAATTAGTGTCCAGAAATGTGTCATGCATATTACCTAGCAGCAGGAAGCATAATACAGTGGTCAGCTCCCCAGGAGCGTTATAAATCCTAATGCGCTCGGTAACCTGCTCACGAGGACCTATTAAAAGCATGGTGATTTAGTGGAGCTGTATTTGTGCTTAACAATGGAATTTTAGTTAATTCAAAACAATGTAAATCATCTCCAATTACAGTATTTGAATATTCACAGTTGCTTTACAAGTACACCTACGGTCGCTAAGTTTAAAAAAACAAAAAACCCCACAAAATCCAGTTTTTTAAAAGAGCATTGTTACTCCACTCTTGCCTGGAGTAACATTCAGGCAGGTTTTAGTAGCTTATGTTAAAAGTAGCCAACCCTGGCAGTGTTTATCCGGCACAGCTTACTATCTCGCAGCCACAGCAGTTTAGGGCTTCCAAAAACGTGGCAAGCAAGGGAAGCAGCGGGAGCAGGGGGTGATGCTGTTGCACCTGAAAAGCTCAGGTGAGCGCTGTAATTGTGCTGGTGAGATGCTGTCGCTGCCTGTGTTCCCGGAGGCAGCTGAGGGCTTTTGTGTTGCTGCTGTTATCAAAGTCATTTCAGAGCCGTGTCAGTAGATTCTTGATACTAGAAGTGCTGCTGCGTCCCTGTGGGTACAGCACAGACCAGAGAGGATCCTCGGGTTTGAAACAAGCTCTTTTATGCTCAAGGTCTCAGAGAGCCTTTCTGGAAAATGATGATTAGTTGTCCAGCTGGCAGCAACCATTTTCAGCGTTACAGGCCCTTGGCGCTCTGTCAGCATCAGCTTGGACTTCTGCATCGGAGAGGGGACCAGCCCACTCGCCCTCCTTTCCACGGTCTTTCCCAAGAGGTGACAGGAGGGGAATTAATGAGGAACAGGGTGAACTTTATTGAAGGAGTTTATTCTGTGTCTTGTGGATCTAGCCATTTAGAGACAAAGCACAACTTTTCTGGACTTCCAAAGAAATCCGGGATGAATTTAGTGCTTCTGTTTGGTGAAAAACAAAACCTGAAATGAATGCTGTTAGAGACATTTTTTCATAGTTTGCCAGTGGGCACAGTCCATTTTGTATATACTATTGTCATTATTTGCAATTTCACCATCAGTTTTAGTCAGTGATAGGGAGGATTAGTTTTGCCATCAGCAAGCCTAGATTCAAAACTTGGTTCTGTCTCCTATAAGCTGGATGCCCTTGGGTGAGTTGCATCCCCTCCCTGAACCTCAATTTATCCATCCCAGGATATAGGCCTCTGCAGATGTGTTGCCTCAGGTGTAGAGTGTAGATTAAAAGAAGAGATGTACATAAAATACTCACAGGATAGTTACTGTTGTTTTTATGTTTTTATTGCGGATCCATAAGGTATATGATTGTGTTGTGGAAACATGGACTGCATTAGAGGTGTATGTCTGAGCAAGGTTGTCTCTTGCCTTGATTTCATGTAACAATCATAATTTTCTCTTGACTTTGTTTATTCCCTCCCTCCATCCATTCATCTGTCCATCTAGCCATCCAAATGTCCGTCTCCCACCCATCCAATCAGCAATACATACATAAGGTTAAAAAAAAACTTGAAAGACTACCAAACAGGAAGTCTCTTCTCACCTCTGTTTCTCACATCCTCTTCTCTTACCTGCAGAAATGATTACAGTTACTCTTTGTCCTTCCAAAGGTATTGCCCATACAGGCATATAGAGCATACTCCAGATGCTGCAACATCCAGAGAGTTAGCAATATATCTTGCGAGCTTTCCATATTAGTACATCTCATCTGCCCCCACTTTCCATAGTATTGGATGGTATTTTGTACTGTGGGTGTATCTTTTCTAAGCTTTTAAAAATATATACTTTATTTATTTATTCATGGCTGCACTCACTGGGTCTCTGTTGCTGTGCCCAGCTTTCTCTAGTTGCACCTCAGCATGTGGGATCTTCCTAGACCAGGGATCGAACCCAAGTCCCCTGCATTGGCAGGCGGGTTCTTAACCACTGGACCACCAGGGAAGTCCTTATAGATGCATCTTAATTTATTTAGACAGTCCTCTGTGTCGGGATCATCAGTTGTTTTTAATCCTTCGCATTTACATACAGTGCTGCAGAGAATTTCCTTCTGTGCACACCTCTGCGGAAATGAATATGGCTGGATATTCTTACAGCAATAGGATCAATTCCTGGAGGTGGATTTTCTGAGTCTGATTTTTGTGAAGTTGTAAAATTGCCCCAAAAAACTATACAAATCTACCCACCCTCCGATAATATGCGAATGCTAGTTTCCCCACACCCTTGCTGTTTTGTGTTGACTTTTAATGTAATTTAAAACCTCAATAGTATTTTGAAGCTTTGTGCAATAGTCTGACCATGTTAATTTGCATCTTTATGAATTATTGACTCTGTCCAGAACCTCTATATCTACACAATAAAGTGCAGGAGTCAAATGTTAAATAAGTAGAAACAAACAGAACCATATACTTTTAAAAATAAAGGAAGCTTTGGAGTGGTTTGATCCAGCAGAAGAAAACCAGGACTTTTGGTGCTCAAGTGACTTCTTTAAAGTCACACATTTAATGGTGTTTATGGCAGGTAGACGGGGGCCTTGGGTCCCCTAATTCAGGCCCGTTCCTCTTTTTTATCATGTCACACTGTTCCCAGTGTGTGAATATCCTTATGCAGCATGGACCAGACTGTTCCCCCACATGTTTAATACTATCCTGGTCTCATTCAGAAGCAGCTGTGATGAAATGGGAAGAATGCTGAATTCAAAGTCCATGACCAATATTTTATGGCTGAGTAATATTCCCTTATATATATATGTACCACATCTTCTTTATCCATTCATCTGTCGATGGACTTTTCCTTGCTTCCAAGTCCTGGCTATTGTAAATGGCCAATGAACATGTGCTGAAATGAACATTGGGGTACATGTGTCTTTTAGAATTGTGGTTTTCTCAGGGTATGTGCCCAGTAGTGGGGTTGCTGGGTCATATGGTAGATGACCTCCTCATATAGAAGAGNGTGAGGGAATGGAAAAGTATGATACTGCTAATGGAAACAAAAAGAAAGCCAAGGTAGTAACACCTAGACAGAACAGACTATAATAAGACAAGAACTGCAGCAATATATAAACAGGACTTTTCACAATGATCGGGGACAAATCCCCAAAGACTTAACAATTGTAAACATCTGTACAACCAACATAGGAGCACCTGAATATGTAAAGCAAATATTAACAAAAATAAAGGGATAAATTGACAGTAACACAATAATATTAAGGGAGTGTAACATCTCACTTACATCAAGAGACAGATCATCCAAACAGAATGTACACAAGGAAACACTGGCCTTAAATGACAAATTAGAGCAGATAGATTTAATATCTATATGTATGTAATATATATGTAATTTATATAACATTTCAACAACAAAAAAAGAACAGTGCACACAGAACATCTCTTCAAGTGCACATGGAACATTCTCCAAGATAGAGCACATACTAGGCTACAAAACAAGTCTCAGTAAATTTAAGATTGATATACTATCAAACATCTTTTCTAACCACAAAGATATGAGACTAGAATCAACTACAAGAAAAAAAACTGCAAAAAAAAAAATAATAATAATAAATACAAACATGTGTTGGCCAATCCATATGTTACTAAACAACCAATGTGCCACTGAAGACATCCAAAAGGAAATTTTAAAAACCTGGAAACAAAAATTCAAGTACAGCCATCCATAATCTACAAAATGCAGGAAAAACAGTTCTAAAGGGAAGTTTATAGTGGTACACTACCTAAGCAAACAAGAAAGATCTCAAATAAAAAGTCTATATTTGCATATAAAGGAACTAGAAAAAGAAAACAACAAAATTCAATATTAGTAGGAGAAAAAGAATAAAGATCAGGACATAAATAAATTAAATAGAAACTAATAAGCAATAGAAAAAACAATGAAAATAAGAGTTGATTCTTTGAAAAGATAAACAAAATTGGTAAAACTTTGCCCAAACTCAGTTAAAAAGAGAGAAATATAAGCGAAATTGGAAATGAAAAAGGAGTTATAACACCACAGAAATACAAAGGATCATAGATTACTATAAATGTATGCTAATGAAATAAACAACCTATATGAAATGGATAAATTCTTACAAATGTAGAATCTCTTAAAACTAAATCAGGGGAGCAGAAAATATGAACAGAACAATTGTCAATAATGAAATCAAATTACCAATTTAAGAAACTCCCAATAACAAGAATCTAAGAGCATACAAGTTCACAGGTGAATTCTACCAAACCTTTAGAGAATAGTTTACATCTATTATTGTCAAAGTATTCCAAAATACTGAAGAATAAGAAAACCCTCTGAACTCCTTCTATGAGACCAGCATCACCCTGATACCAAAACCAGACAAAGATCCCACAAAAAAAGAAAATTATAAATGAAATCACTGATGAATTTTGATGCAAAATTCCTTAACAAAATCTTCACAAATCAAATTTAACAATACTTTGAAAGGATCATAAAATATGACCAAGTGGAATTCATCCCAAGGATTTAAGCATGGTTTGGTATCTGCAAATTAATGTGATACACTATATCAATAAATTGAAGAATAAAAATCATGTGATCATCTCAATGGATGCAGGAAAAGCTTCTGAAAAATCAAACATCCATTTACTTTGTCAGTTGGAATATAATTGTTTTACAATGCTGTTTTAGTACCTGCTGTACAGCAACTTGAATTAACTATCTGTACACATATGTCCCCTCCCTCCCATCCCACCCCTTACATTGTCACAGAGGACTGGCTTTGGTTCCCTGTGTCATACAGGAATCTATTTTACATACGGTAGTGTATATGCTTCAGTGCTACTCCTCCCACCTTCTCCCTCTCCTACGGTGTCCAAAAATCTGTTCTCTGATATGTATATATGGAATCTAAGGCATGTGCTTTTAATCAAACACTTGGGAATTTGGAAAATGAATCTAAAAGTCATTTGTGATCTGACCTTTCACTGATAAGTGCTGTTTGTGTTGGTTTGTTTTTTCCAGTGTATTGTGATCATCTCAACACTAGAAACCTGGTGAGGATTCAAGGAGAATGAATTGTATATCAAATGCCAAGTCAGGGGAAAATAAGGGAGAGTCCTGGAAAGAGTTGCCTGAGCCTTGCTGTTGTACATGAAACAGCAGAAAACCAAATGTATTAATAAAATCTACACACGATCATTTTTCTGTGAGAATTTTTGGTTCTCAGAAACCTAGAACATTTCAGAATCCCCATGAAATCAATAAATAATTAAGCATGACCTCTCTTCTGAGCTCCAAGTTATCCCAACTTGTGATTTCACCTGAGTATGTCCACACTGAACACTTGCTCGCTGCCCCCACTCCTAACCCCAAGCAATCCCCCTAGTCTCCCATATCACTTACTGACACCTTCACCCTCTCACTTCTTAGACCAGAAATCTAGGAGTCATTCTTGCATCCTTCCTCTTCTTCATTTCTACATCCAATCATTTTCTCATTTCTACACCCAGTTCCCTNAGCAATCCCCCTAGTCTCCCATATCACTTACTGACACCTTCACCCTCTCACTTCTTAGACCAGAAATCTAGGAGTCATTCTTGCATCCTTCCTCTTCTTCATTTCTACATCCAATCATTTTCTCATTTCTACACCCAGTTCCCTCTCAAGTATGTCCACTTGCCACCGTCTCCTTGGCCACAGCTCTAGTCCTAGCCAGGGCCATGTTTTGAGCCACAGAGATGCTCACTCACTGACCTCCCTGCTTCATCCTTAGCTCAGCCTTCAAGTCATATACATTCTTTCTCAGATTCTTTTCCCAATATTATAGCTATTCCAAGACATTGAATATAGTTCTCTGTGCCATACAGTAGGTCCTTGTTGTGTATCTCTGTGTATATATGTTGACCCCAAACTCCTAATTTATCCTTCCCCCCTCCCATTTCCCCTTTGGTAACCATGTGTGTGTTTTCTTTGTCTGTGGGTCTGTTTCTGTTTTATAAATAAGTTCATTTGTATCATTTTTTTAAGATCACACCTGTAAGTGGTATCATATGATATTTGTCTTTTCTCTTTCTGACTTCACTTTGTATGTTAATCTCTAGGTTCATCCATGTTGCTGCAAATGGCATTATTTCATTACTTTTTAAAAATTTATTTATTTATTTATTTTACTTTATTTTACTTTACAATACTCTATTAGCTTTGCCATACATTGACATGAATCCACCACAGGTNCTATTTCAGGCACTGCTAGAGCTGAATTTCATGTTCATGCACTTACGGGTTCAGATTGAATTGAAGCTCTTTGAGGACTGACAACCTTACTGTTTCCCTCTCCTTGTGACTCCCACCATACCATATGGTGTGGCATCTCCACATTTGTCTCAGGAAGATCAGTGTCCCACACAGCCCTTACTTCTCAAGTGATTGGTTTTGTGGGAGGCGCTGGCTCAGCCACAGGGCTCAGCAGCATCTGCAATGGTGTGATATGGCCTCCAGAGGGCACCCTCCTCCAAGCAGTGGCCCAAGGGTTCCTGCAAGCTCTAGTTTGAGAACCAAGCCTCAGTATTGTCCCCTCACCTTGAGGATGTAGGCTCGAGCTTGCACTGGGTAGTTGATGTCATTGATGGTGAAGATAATAGAGGACAGGGTATTGATGGCAGAACATGAAACAGTGCTGTTAGAGAGGGAGAGAGGTTGGCCCTGGAGTTCCTTCCTTTTTGTGTATGGAGAGTGGGAGTGACCCTGTGGCATGACCCTTCACCTCGGAACCCCGTGGCATGGCACCGATGAGTTTGTGGATGTTGTTGACTAGTCTTCCTGGGCCCATGATACGTGCTATTCCGGTGTCCACAAAAGCCTTGCAGCCATCAGAACAAGCAATAACCTTTCTTTTCATGGAGATGCTGAGAGACAGTTGAAAAAAGTGGGCATCAAGGTCACTCTGAGTCTCCCTAGAGTTTCCCCCTTCCGGACTGTCTCATAAACAGCCCTTCATATCTTGCCCTCTTTCCCTTTATTCTCGACACAGCACCTTTCTTGACATCCTTGCATGTAGCACTTGAATACACCAGGATCTTTTGTACCTTGACACAAGCTGGTCTTCCTAGAAGACCCACTCTACTTTGACTAGCAAATTTCTTCTCATCTTCCAGATACCACCTTAATTGTATTGTTTTCAGAAAGTCTTTTCCCCGGTGTTTATCAGTCTCTTATGTTGGTCACTCTATGTAGACTCTTCCTCAAGTCTGCTGCTGTGGCTGCTGCTGCTAACTCACTTCAGTCGTGTCCAACTCTGTGCAACCTCATAGAGGGCAGCCCACCAGGCTCTGCTGTCCCTGGGATTTTCCAGGCAAATTACTGGAGTGGGTTGCCATTGCCTTCTCCTCCTCATGTCTAGCATGTATCAAAGTCACAATTCACCATGTGGGCAGGTCACTTCATGTACATCTGCCTTCTTAGATGTGAGGGTGAGTTTTATTCTCCTTGCCTCCCTAAAGTACCTGGCACACAGTGGATGCCCAATGCTTGTCTATTCAACGAGTAAATGAAGACTGAGTACATAATAAGAAACATCCAGAGAGCTGTATCTGGTGGGGAACAAATAACGGGTCACACACAGAGTGAAGATGGAGATTCACAGGGGCAGCAGATTCATATAATAGTGGGAGAAAGGGGGTTCTCTGGGGGAGGATGTCTGGCAGCACTGCTCCTACAACCAGCTCAGACCCTGAGACCCTGGCCAGGAAATACATGACTAGCCCACAGAAACTCCAAAGGATAGGTAAGCTTTTGTCTGAGGATATCACACAAAATCCTATCAATTATGCCTCTTGTCCTCAGGTCACTCCTGGATCCCACCAGCCTGATTCTCTTTTATATCACCTGTCGCACTCTGTGCTGAAGAATGTGGGGTGTCCTTTTTATTACTTGCTTTCATATCTTAAGACTGCAGCCATCCTCTCTCCACTGCTGGGTAGTTGCTCCCTAGACCAAATTTCCCCATTTTCTCAGGAATGTCCCTGTTCTTAAAATGACATTTATCTGTACTGAGAAATTCCTATGTCCTAGGTAGCTCTGGACAGTCAGTCATCTTATCATAACTCTGTTCAGGCTGGTGAAATTCTCCCAGATCCTCTGTTCACCACACTGTAGAGTCTTCTAACCATGCTCCCCAACTCAAAGTGCAGTGGGTGCAGCACTCTCCCAGCTGCACAGACCTCTCTGGACCCTTTTAGGGTCCTTGCCAGAGCCTTGCTCAGAAGGCCTGTGAATTATGAACCCATGGGTTGTCTCTGTATCTATGTGCTTGGGTGTTTATTTGTATGTGTGTTTCTATGTGTCTCTGTGTGTGCTTGTGTGTCTCTGACTAGCTATGCATGTTTTTATGTGTCTCTGTGTAGGTTTATATGTGTCTGCTCATGTGTTTCCATGTGTCTGTGTGTTTGTGTCGTTGTGGGTGGTGTATATGTCTGTGTGACTGTGTGTCTGAGAATGCATTTGTGTGTTTCTGCTTGTGTCCATGTACAGTAGTGGGAGCATCACTTGGGCTGACCCTCAGAGCNTGTCTGCTCATGTGTTTCCATGTGTCTGTGTGTTTGTGTCGTTGTGGGTGGTGTATATGTCTGTGTGACTGTGTGTCTGAGAATGCATTTGTGTGTTTCTGCTTGTGTCCATGTACAGTAGTGGGAGCATCACTTGGGCTGACCCTCAGAGCTGACCCTCAAGGTTTACCAGTCCATATGTACACTCCAGGCACCTGCTTCTATTAGTGGTATCCAATTGAGCTCTCTCTCATAGTACCGGTGGTCCACCCCACCAAAGATTACCACACTGTCCTCCCGCTCATCTCTGTAGAGAGAAGTGAGGGTAGAATCCTTGGAGGACAGTAACAACAGCACTGTCTGAGAGCTGTGCTTGTCTACCCATCAATGTACAGATGCAGAAATCGAGTCTAGGAGAGATTGAGATCCAGACTGAGTTCTGTTACTGCCTAGTGAGCAGCACAGAGGAGGTTAGAAGCTGAATCACTTGGCTGGGCTCCACCCACTGTGTCTTCTGAAGACACCCTGGACCTCCAG
Organism: Neotragus pygmaeus; assembly: GCA_006410875.1. Taxonomy (NCBI): domain Eukaryota; kingdom Metazoa; phylum Chordata; class Mammalia; order Artiodactyla; family Bovidae; genus Neotragus; species Neotragus pygmaeus. The sequence goes on along the minus strand of SJYV01055376.1, from coordinate 310,210 downwards.
TGACCTGAGTGCTCAGACACCCTCAGAGGACATGGTACTGAAGTGTTTTAGCTTCTCCTTGTTCACCTGGTCATTTTTCAGGAAAATCAAGGCCTGGGAGTTCTAAGGGTGTGGGTTCAGGTCACCCAGAGTTGGCTCNACCAATGAGGTTGATTTGAAAAATAAAATGGACATTAAGCAGTCACTAGTTTTTAAAATATTAACCTGATTAAGGTTTTAGTATTGGGGAGAAAACAAACCAAAAAAACCCTGACGCTGGGAAAGACTGAAGGCAAAAGAAGAAGAGGACGTCAGAGGATGAGATGGTTAGATAGCATCACTGACCCAATGGACATGGTGCTGCTGCTAAGTCGCATCAGTCGTGTCCGACTCTGTGCAACCCCGTAGACGGCAGCCCATCCCTGGGATTCTCCAGGCAAGAACACTGGAATGGGTTGCCATTGCCTTNGGGATGGGGGCCGCTTGTTGGGGTCACCCCTCTGGGAGGGCCAGGCCCGGCTGGGACGGGGCCGCCCGCCAAGCCCGGCGCCCTGTGTCGTACCTGGGGGTGGGCTGGGACAGGGGCGCCTCGCAGGGGTGGGGTGAGTGCCCACGCAGGTGGTCCCCCCCTCACTTCCAACCTGCCCTCTCTGCCTCCCAGTGCTCTCCTGCTCTCGACTAAGTGGTGCTGACGGTTGCCCTGGAGCGCCGCAGCGTGTCACCCCCCCACCCCTGTTACCAGGCAACCTGAGGCCCAGCCACGTGGTCACAGGTCACTCCTAGTCACACCTTGCAGCAGCTTTCCCGTGGGGCCCAGGCGGTACACAGTGGTCCCTGGGCAGAAGCTGGCCCAGGTGCCAGTGGGCAGGGACACTTGGCCCAAGGCTTGAAATACCAATGAGGTTGATTTGAAAAATAAAATGGACATTAAGCAGTCACTAGTTTTTAAAATATTAACCTGATTAAGGTTTTAGTATTGGGGAGAAAACAAACCAAAAAAACCCTGACGCTGGGAAAGACTGAAGGCAAAAGAAGAAGAGGACGTCAGAGGATGAGATGGTTAGATAGCATCACTGACCCAATGGACATGGTGCTGCTGCTAAGTCGCATCAGTCGTGTCCGACTCTGTGCAACCCCGTANTGGCAGTGATGGAGGAGCAGTTCCCAGAAACAGGGATGCGTTCTCAGAGTGGGCATGCTCCGAAGACCAGGTGATAAGTTTCCGCTGTGGCAAAGTTCACTGTCCCTTTTTATTGGGAAATTAATTCTGGCTTTTGAATACAGAGCTATTTTAGGCATAACTGATATGGAAAAAACTTTGAACTTTTTTCCAATTCAACAGAAATAGGCAAAACTTTTCAAGACTCAGTACGAATTTAAAATTATTTAAAATTACACTGGGAAATATTTGGAATCATCCTGTATAGCACACTACAAAAAGGTAAAAAACCATCTAATATCACTGATTCCAGCAAACCTCAAAAATTAGTCTTTCATCTGGCAAAAATGAAACCTTGTACAATTGCTGGTGAAAGACACACTTCCTCTGACCCCATTTAATATCTTGTTTCCAAACCCTTTACATTCTCCACTTTGATATCTGAGGACTAGTGGCAGCTAGAACTGAAGGTCAGTTTTAATTGCCCCATCTATAGAAAGAAGGATGATCTCTAGAGAGGCACAGGGCTTGAATGTATCTGAATTTAGCACCTTTAAGTTATCAGGGCCCAACAGACAGATCCTCCATCTGGCAGGGGAAAGATTTTCAAGTATGAAATTGAATTGAGTTCTTACAGTCTTTAAGAACTTTAAGTATAACACTTTGAGAGAGACATGAAAGTATCTGCGGCTGCTTTGTTTGAAGGAATTGGCTCTTGCTTTGTTTTTAAGAAAAGATTCATCCTTGAATTAACAAATGTTAAAAGGAATTTTGAACCATTTTAATTTCACATTCAAAGGGAAATTAAAGTGGCTTAATTCATATACCCAAAGATTAGAGCTAGATTTTATTTCTCAAAGATTGTTGCATAATACTTAAATTAGAAATTTCTTTGAGGCTTAACATATATCTCAAGTATGCAGCTGGATGAATGTGTGCGTGTGTGTATATATATATCTGTGTATGTATATATAGTAATATATATCCATGTGTATGTATGTATATATAGACGTATATATATACGTATATATATATATCAGTGGTCTTCCTGACCAAGGGATCAAACCCTAGTCTCCTGCATTGCAGTCAGATTCTTTATCATATGAGCCACGAGGAAGCCCATGTATCAGTGTGCGTGTGTGTATATATGTGTGTGTGTGTATATATACATATCTCCACGTGGCACTACCCAGATCAAACTCTCTATCATCTCCAACAACACAGAAGACCTCTTCATGTTCCTATATGGTCCCATGTCTACCCATGATCCCAGAAGTAACTATCATCCAATCTTTATGACCATCTGAATTCCATTAAAATGCTAAAATTCAGTATATATCCTTTTATGTCTGGCTTCTTTCACCCAGTATTATTTCTTTGAGATTCATCAGTGTTGTTTCATGTCACAATGGTGCATTTGTTCTCATTACTCACTATTATTTCTTTGTGTAAATAGAACACAACTTCATTACCCATCCATTGTCTTTGGTGGATGTCTGTACTCCTTTATCTTAGATACACACTAGCAGTGAACTTGCTGAGTCACTGGGTAGGTAGCCAGCTAGCTTGACTAGGTAATGCCGATTGGTTAGTTACCCAGTATGATTGCACCAGTCACACTGCCGCAAGAAAGGAGAGTTCTGATGGTCTCACATTCTTAACAGCTCTTGGTTATAATCAATCTCTTTCACTTTTGCTATTCTGGTGCTTGCTCATTCTGAGAATTTGGAAACAAAGCATCCTTAAATGGCAATCAGTTAGATAAACCACGGTAGTGCCCGACCATGAATACTACTTAGTGGTCAAACGGACAAACAGAGCGATATCTTACTGTGGTTTTACTCCATATTTCTCTGAACCCAACTGGTGCTATTAATCTTTCCCCTTGCTCCCATAGTTATTCAAAAGTCTCAGAGGGCTAAAAAGTCAAAGATAATGCAAATCTCAACTACATAATAGCCGCAATATACAGAACGCAACAGGAAATTTTGAGACACACAAAAAGCCATGAAAATGTAAGCAATAACCAGGAGGGAAAAAGTCAATAGAAACACACCCATACCAAATATATATCCTGGAATTAACTGACAAGGATTTTTAAAGTTTATATAAAAAAATTCAGGGATATAAAGAAAAAGAGAATGAGNACAACAAAATAGAAAACGTAAGAGAGAGAATTTAAAGGGATTATGCCAACTTTTCACAAAGGCAATTCTCCAGGAATTCCAAGTCCACCGAAGATGTGTGTGCTCTCTGTGCAGCAGTGGAAATGTTCGATAAACACACAATCTGCTGTCCACCTCAGAGCGCAGGGGCGCGGTGGGCCAATCCCATGGAGATAAAGCGCCGCCGCCGCCGAGCGCTGCAGGACCTGCTGGCCGCCCGCCGCCCCCGTCAGCCGCCCACCCGGCCGCCCGCCGCCCCGCTCCCTCCCACGGACTGCCGGCCCGAGGCGGCGCTGGAGCGCTGGCAGAGGGCCGGCGGCGGAGGCTGCGGGGGAACTGACCTGTCTCTGCTTTTTAATATGCTATCTAGATTTGTCAGAGCTTTCCTTCCAAGGAGTAAGCATCTCTTAATTTCATGACAACAGTGATTTTGGAGCCCAAGAAGATAAAATCTGTCCCTGTTTCCGTTGTTTTCCCATCTATTTGCCATGAAGTGATGGGACTAGATGCCATGATCATAGTTTTTTGAATGTTTAATTTTAAGCTAGCTTTTTTACTCATCCTTCACCTTCATCAAGAGGCTCTTTAGTTCCTCTTTGCTTTCTGCCGTAAGGGTGGTATCATTTGCAAATCTGAGATTATTGATATTTCTCCTGGCAATCTTGATTCCAGCTTGAGCTTCATCCAGTCCGGCATTTTCTGTGATGTACTCTGCATGTAATTTAAATAAGCAGAAGGCAATGGCAACCCACTCCAGTACTCTTGCCTGGAAAATCCTGTGGATGGAGGAGCCTGGTAAGCTGCAGTTCATGCGGTGGCTAAGAGTCGGGTACGACTTGAGTGACTTCACTTTCACTTTTCACTTTCATGCATTGGAGAAGGAAATGGCAACCCACTCCAGTATTCTTGCCTGGAGAATCCCAGGGACAGAGGAGCCTAGTGGGCTGCCATCTAAGGATCGCACAGAGTCGGACACGACTGAAGCGACTTAGCAGCAGCTTAGCAGCAGGGTGAAAATATATAGCCCTTGACGTACTCCTTTCCCAATTTTGAACCAGTTCATTGTTCCATGTCCGGTTCTAACTGTTGCTTCTTGACCTGCATACAGGTTTCTTAGGAGGCAGGTACATATGACTCCATATACAACTGTACAAATTGTACCTAATACAAAATTTGGCGTGGCCCCCATTCTCCCTTTGCTGTAGCCTAGATTCTCAATGATACAAGTGACAGAAACTCAACCCAAAGTACCTTGAGGCAAAAGGCAATGTATTGGCTGGAGCAGCTGGGGAGTAAAGAGGTGTACTGGCTTCAGGCCTGGGTGTATCTTGAATCTCAATGATGCTGTCAGGGTTTTGTCTCTCTTTTGATTCTTCTGGGTTGGCTTTACTAACAGGTCCCTTGGAATGAGATTTAAAAAATGACTCCCTACAGGTCTTAGCTTGTGTGTGTGTGCGCAACTGCTAAGTTGTGTCCAGCTCCTTGTGACCTCATGGAGGATAGCCTGCCAGGCTCCTCTGTCCATGGGATCTTTCAGACAAGAATACTGGAGAAGGTTGCCATGCCTTCCTCCAAGAGATCTTCCCAGCCCCAGATTGAACCTACATCTCTTACCTCTCCTGCACTGGCAGACAGATTCTCTACCACTGAGCCAGGGAAGTCCTAGGTCTTGGCTTACCCAGTGCTTTTATCTCATAACCCAACAAAGACCCCTTCTCTTTCCCAAAGTCCATATTTAAAAGTCTCTTGGAGAATATCAGTTATTGCTTGGATTATGTACATAGCCCTGAAACAGTCATGGTGGCTGAGGGGATGGGGAACCCTGGCAGGACTGAGTCACATGCCCATCACTGTCTGGGAACAGGTGGTAAACCTTCCCCAAGAGAAACAGCAGCTCTATTGCTAGGAGTAAAATAGCCACAGCAGGCTGGGACACTAAAGCCGAGCATAGTTCTTTAGAGATCCCCAGGCTAGGATGAATATTTTCTTCTAGGAGAAGGGTAGTGAATATCCCTGAACAAGGTGAGATTTTTGGCTGGAGAGCAGATGTTCATTTGGATTTACCAAAATCAAGAAGGAGACTGCCTCAGTGACATAGTTTCTGGAGCTCTGGTTGTTGTTTCTATGGATGCCCAGCTTAGCTGCGTCCTGCACCCCATCTGACTGGTGGGCACTTCAAGGGTGAATGGGATGTCCAAGTTTTTCTTAATAAGGTCATCAATGGCTGTAACCACTGGAGAAATTCTCCAGCTGAGGAGGGCAGAAGAGGGAGCAGTAAGATCTTTATTCTTGGACTTGTTTTGGAGAATAGGAAATGCCCTCTCCTATCTTCTATTGAGTCAGGGGCAAGAGCAGCTTTCCCAACCCTATAAAATATTGAGACATAGAGGGAAGAACTGGGAGTTTGTGCCTTGTATCAGCTGCTCTTCTAGCAGCTGCCAGAAGCTTGTGCCAATGCTGCCTGCACATAGTCTGTGCATCTTCATTCTGGATGCTGCTGCTTGGGGAACTTCAGAGCTTAACAGCCTAGCAGTGGGTTGGCTGCTGCAGGAGGCTGATTTCCCCACTGGCCCATCTCATAGCAATACACGTGCATTCTCAACTCCAGATGGGACAAGCTGACGTCTCTCTTTGATCCTTGCCATGTACATTTTTTGATTGGTGGCACCCATAACATCTGGTCCATATTAATTTTCGGACCAGAGCTTATTCCATGATTGGTAAGCAGTGATGTGTATTCTGTCAGTCTTGCACTGGCCTTTCCCCCTCATTCCGATTCTGTTGGTAGCTCTCCCAGCTGTATGTGATTACACATCCTCCTGGTGATCCCAGATTTCAAGGCATCACTAGTTGAATCCTATAGTTTGAACTTTTCTTTCTCCACCTTCCTCTCTCTCTTAGCTTGTAATTAGCCATTTTTCTTTTTAATTTTGAAGTCCATTTATTTGAAATTCATCAGTGAATTAGTCCTATGGGAGTTACTCTCAATTACAAACTGAAGACTAATTGTCCCATGATCATTGTTGCTCTAAGAAGCTCCCATCACAATTGCTTCCTAAATTAACTCTCACCTCTTATTTAACAGTAAGTTAAAGATTTAACATGAGCCGTGATTTATAGTAGGAAATGCAGCAGTTGGTGAACTATGGTCACTATATATTTTTTAAATTCTTTTTTCTTTGCATTTGAATTCTGGGTTACTTTTAAAATCTAGAAGTAAAACTTGTTCAACAGAGACAGGATAGACTTTGCTTTTATTGTGAACAGTTTATCATACAAAATTAAAATTTTTCATTATTATTGCCAGTCTTATTCCAAAAAAGTTTCTGAAAAATTTAAATCACCCATCTCACCCCCTGCCAACACCATTTTTAATATTGTCTTAATGTATTTTCTTATTCAGTCAGTCTCTTTATTTGAGTAGAGGGTTGAGAAGGACAGATTTGACTGTTGATCAGAGTGGGTTGCATGATCTCTTGTATTTTGAGCTCTGTAACTCTGACAATAAGGTGACAAGCAGTAAGACGGAGAGGGCTAATTGTGCTACAACAGGCTGTAAGGCAGTGGCTGGAATGAAGAGGCCATGGTTAAACAAAGAGGAGCTGTTAAAGCAAATGACATAGTGAATGATGGGCCAAAGATTGGTCCCCTTCCATACGTTATCTTCAGGATGCTTCCAACAAGGAGTTATAGAGGTGCTTCTACAAGTTTGACCCAAACTTGAGTTGAAATTTGAACTTTGAGTGAAGAATACACTTTCTGTCTTCTAGCAACATATGGCCATATGAATTTTAGGTGTAAATTAATAACCTAAAGCCTTTAGAATCCTGTGGACAAGGGAGCCTGGTGGGCTGCTGTCCATAGGGTCGCTCAGAGTCAGACACAACTGAAGCGACTTAGCAGTAGCAGCAGCAAAGCCTTTTTAAAAAAGGTTCTTTGCGTCCTTAGCCACATGATGTAAATAGCATCCAGTTGGCATCCCCCAGAAGGATGGCTGGGACTAAGCTCACTTGGCTGCTGCAGGGACATACCCTTCGGTTACAGCACAGGCACCATCTCAAGACAGACTGGCTTTAAAAACAGTTATCAGATGCCAAGGGAAAACCAAAAGCAAATGGACTAAAGAAATGCAAAGTAAATGCATCCGACTTCTCAGGTACAGGTTTTAGGGCTGACAAAAGCTGCATCTTAGCCAAGCCCCCACCCCTGGCTCCCTCCCTTGGGACCTCACTGGTGCCAGGACAAGATAGGCATCATCTTGTCCGGTCATTGCAGGACCTCCTGGGGATTCTGGCCTCTTCTTTGCTGAACTCCAAAGACTTCAACATTTCAACTCACTTGGTCCCAAATATTCCTCTGAAGGACTCTTCTCATCCACAGGCAATTAGAGCTCTGTAATGACAGGCAAATAAAGGTCTTATGTTCCCAGCTCAGATGCATACCTGTGGGTACCTCCCTGAGAATTTTGACTCAAGTTGGATTCCTTCCTTGGAGAAAATTAATTCAGAGGTAGAAATGGAAGCATGATTTTCCTGAGCTGCCAGCACACCCAGAGCCAATCCTAGCCCTGAAACAGATATGACTAATATAACAAATAATAAACAAAACTTCTCCTATCTGTCTGCTGACTGCCTTTGGCCTTACTGGAAAATGTGCTTGCCCATTTAATTGCAAAACGAAACTTAATTTCTCTGTTGTAATCACCACTCTTTGGTATAGATTATTTGGAAAATATAGAAAAGTAGAAAGAAGTGGGGAAATTTTCACCTAGAGAAATTTGACACCTAGATTGAAATACTGTTTACATTTTGGTACATTGATTTGCAATGTTTTTGCTCTAATATAGTAGATATTGCATATCTTATGTAATTTTAACATTGTAGTATATATATTTCCTCTTATTAATATAAATTTGTGAATATATTTAATACAACTATGTTACATTTATATAATAGCACACACTAATGATTGATACTATATATAGCACTACTTATATAAATCTATACTTATATATATATTTACAAATAGAAGTGTATAAATGTGTTTAATATATTTACAAATATATTTAATGAATGAATAATTCATTGGGTAGACAATATTTACTTAACCAGGAAGGGTCAAAGTAAAGAAATTCATTTTCAGTTTTCCCTGTTGTTACAAATTCTGTAAGTAACACCTCTGTGCATAGACATTTTTAGGTATTATGTTTCTCTACACTGTGTTCCCAGAAGGAGAATAACCGAGTCAAAGTTTATAAACCTTTTCAGAGCTTTTGTTGATCATTGCCAAAGTTTCCTTCCCTTTTTCAAGGGACATTGTTTTGTGACAGTCTCAAGGACTCTTATTGATTCAAGGGAAAGAATATACCCCTCAGCTGATTTTTTTTTTGAATAGAATTAAAGTTTTTTACATAATAGACAACCCTCATGCAAAAGTACAGCCTGCTTCATTCATTCCTGAAGGCAAATTAACATCTAACCAGTCTACCAAGGACATGCTTGTGTGATTTCAAGATTCCCCCAGTTATCTTCTAAATGTTAGAAACAGTGATTTAAAAAATTTCTCAGTGTACATTAATAATACTTTTTTTGTTAACTCTCCTACATAATCGGAGAATAGGCCTTTTCTTAAACAATCCTTTAATATGTATATAAAATATATACACAACAGATTCAAACTCAGTGAAAATGCTTATCATTTGTCTTTTTTTATTGGAATATAATTGCTTTACAGTGTTGTGTTAGTTTCTGGTTATACAACAGTGTGAATTATATATCTTGGATGAAGCGGTTTAATTTCTCCCTTTTCAACACACACACAATTTTAATTTACATTTCCTTTAGACAGGATGGGTGATGTCACCTGCTATTACTAAAGACATAAAGGTTCTTCTCCCCTTTGTAATGTCATACACTGATGAATGGAGGTATGGGAATTTGCTAACAAATGACTATACCTGGGCGTGGCACTCTTTCCCCCTCCTTCTGCCTCCCAGATGGACATTTCTTGCCTATCTAAAGCCATTTGAATTCCCAGTTCAGGAATCTTTGTTAGATGGCCAGTTTGTTCCCAAGAGCACTGAAACAGTTATAGAAAGAGACATATTTCATGTGTGGTGGCATCATGCCACTCTGATACTACAAACGTTGTTTTTGAGAATGCTTGCTAGTGTGCCAGCCAAGGCACAGCAGGCTGCAGGAGTGGGGGACTGTGGTTTAATGCATATTCACAATGTGTCCTAATCTCCTGTGAGGGATACTGAGCGCCCACTGGATAATATGTGTCCCTTTAATAGCAGGGTGGGCAACTCCAAGGGAAACAAACATACTACAATACTGTAATCGAATCCCTAGGGCATGGTTTCCCTAGCTCAGCGATTAGAGATTTCCCTTTGGAAATGTTATCCACACGAAAGTCTTCAAATCAAAATGCTGTACTAGATGAGGAAGTGGTTACAGATAGATCTGTAGTCATTCCAGAAGTGTATTTGTGTACTGTGTGTGTCTATATTTTTGTGCACACTCACATGCACCACACATTAACTGTAAAACCCCAGCATATGAATGAGACAGAGGAAAATAGAGCAATGCTGTGCCCACCTGTCTGTGCATGCAAGCAGAAGATATGGTGCATTCCAAGGTTAGACTTCTCTGAAGGCTCTTTTAGCTTGGATCCTGATCATATGCGTAAATAGGCTTTTCACCAAGTGGATGACTAATTCATTCATCTTGATTGATAATTAGAACCGACAAAGAACAGATCAACACAAATCACAAGGGCAAAAACATCTGGGACTCAGTTTAATGAGAATTCCCCCAAACCTCTTTAGTGATAATTGCATTGCAAGCACCAAATAGCTTTCACAGTTGTTTTTGCAAATGATACAAATTAGCACCCCAAATCTGAAAAGTATACTGACTGGAAAAACGTTGGGGAATTTAGCAGGGCCCTCAGTAACTTGGCCAAATATATGTATTAACCTGGATACACTCTGGCAAATAAATTTGGGCTTCTTGCTGCAAAATGTTAAGACTCCCAAATCCTACTGCTATTTGCACTTGGAACTCCCAGGTGGGCAAGTTCATCTATGAGGCAGTTTTATCCTTTCCCCACAGAAGCCTTTACCAATCTCACACAAATACCTTGAGAATTTTAAAATTTCTGAGATGCTCAAAATCTGCCGTTTAAATCTTTTTCCTTGTTAGAAAATGTAGATACTACACAAACAATTTGAAGATTTGATGGATACTTAGTTACCTTAGAATCAAGGAAATCTGTAATAAGACGTAAAAATTACATATCTTATTAGGTCTAAACATACCTAGTGAAACAGTGAGAAGAGATTTTTCAAATCTCTTGTTTTGGTTTATTTTCTTCTTTCAGCTCTTGTTTTGCTTTATTTTCTTCTTCCAGCACCTCTGTGTGAACCCAGCAAAAATCCAAGAGTAGGTGCTCATTGTGCAAATTCTGCCAGGGGAAGTTTCAGACAAATTCATTATGCCAAGCTGGAGCAGGAAAGTTTCTTTAAACAACAACAACAAAAAGTTTTCATCAAATGTGGAGTGATGAAAGAACGATGCCTTTCTCACTGCATAAACTGTTCCATCTCTCCTTTTGCTTAGCCCTGTCTCCTTTTTCAAGACTTTACTGGCAGCCACATACCAGGAAGGCTGGGTGTTCCAACATGAACCATATTTGCTTATACTACTCTTTAGCACTCAGCCCTNAAATATTAAAAATAACATGAAATTAAAATCTGGACAACTGTCAATATTAGGGTTATTTGAGCCAGCTCATTTAAAAAGGGAAATGACAAATAATTCCTTTTATAATCGTCTTCAAAACATAACCACTGTATGGTGTTAGAATTGGTTGAGAAGGAGCAGGGAAGGCGGGGTGTCTCTTAGTTTAGTCAATTTTGTGATTACAATAGCACATTTCCAAAACATTCCCTAGAACCATCACAGGCCTTTCTCTTGAAAACTTAAAACTGCTGTATTTCATGACAAAATCCTGTATGTATGGGTTTTTATTATTAACTCTAGGTTTGAATTAGAATTCCCTATCTTACAGCTTGGAGCTAAACTCTGTTTACAAAACAGTATTTACACTTGACTAATTTTGCAGATCAAACTAATTAAATCAATTAAACTGGTGATTAACCAAATGAAGGCTGATTGCAAAAATTAGTGGGTTTATTTTGGAGGACTGGAAGTAAGCTAATTACTGCAGTGATTACTTGAACCTGGAGTACTCTAAATGTGGTATAAATTGAAACCTCATAGTGAATTAGACTGGGAATTCATTACAGTTTAAAGCACTGTTAATACTATTCAGTCTGTTCCTCCTTGGGGAAAATTTCCTCTTTCTGTGTTTTGTATATGATAAACAATCACTTGGGTTATGTGCTTTTTGTGGTGGAATCCAATAAAATGGGGGACACTGAAGAAAAGGTATTTACTTTAGAATGATATTCAGCAGTGCCTTTCAAACTTGAACAGCCATTCGAATCACTTGAGGATATTCTGCAAGGAAGATTATGATTCAGTATGTTGGGGGTGCAGGTGGGGGTTGAAAAAGTAACATGGGGGCATGAAGTGGGAGATGTGAGTTTATGTGTCTGTATGTATATGGGTAGATGAATACACATGACATCTAAGGATTTGCCTATCAAGTTCCCAGGTGATGATGCTGCAGCTTCTTGGACCACACTTTGAAACGATAAGTGCATACGTCAAAATGGACATATGAACTCTCGGGCTTAGATTTGATGCTTCAGGATGCTATATGGACCAAGCTATCATTGTATTCCTTGTTGATGACAACTGTCCCAGTCTTTCTGGAGATGCCTGAGCATCATCTGATTTCAGGAATGGCCACTCCTGATGGGCCCTCATTGAGTGGTTTTTCTCATGGTCTTCTCATGCCAGCTTGCTGGTAACGGTATTTATGTGCATGCATAACACATTCTACTAATTGGTTTTTAAAGCATATCATTTTAACAAAATGTGAACACAGCTGAGTGTGTGGTTTACATTTTGCTGATTTAAATATTACTGCATATCACTGTTTTACTTTAGTTTTAAGTTTATGAGATGATATTTACAATAATGAAAGAAAGACTTCAGTTCTTTTAAAGAAGCAGTTAAATCTAAGAGAGAGATGTTGGTTTTATGCAAAATTTAAAAGGAAGCAAGCAGCTTCCTTTTGCAGCCCAACTGGAGGATAGGCATGTCTTTGTTTTCAGTGTTGCATCTACTTTTGATATTGAGGGGAAAAGTTAATTTTCTCAGTTAATCAATGAGCCTGTCTTGACATTTGGTTTCCTGCATGTTGTAGTTCATAGCAAGAAACACCTTATCTCTATAGGAAACCGCACAACCTTTAGCGATGACTATTATTCATTGCCACTTGATAAGGAGTGTCCCCTGTGTGCCAGGAGCTAGAGAGTGCAAACTTGAATAAATTAAGACCACAAACTGTGTTTTAATAAGGACAGAGCTCTCTGAAAAGGAAGGCACATCTGAAGAGTTTCCACCTGGTGAAAGAACAACAGTTAAATGACTATAAGAAACAGTTCTATGTTAGGAATAGATTGTTCAGGGCTTTGATAAATTGCCTCAGTGTTAATCAGAAACACTTTTGGTTGCAACTCTTATTGAAATGCCTGTTAGATTTTTTTTTTTTGTATTACAGTCTTGTGGAAATACTTGATATTTTTCCTGATGCTTGAGATATGTGCAACCTGCCTACTTCTTACTCCCATTGTGAACTAGCATCTCATTTTGGAACTTGTGGGTGAAGATGAAGAAGGTGTAGGAGATTGAGCTGAATCTTTATAGATCCCAGGGAAAAAAGGAAAATGAAAGTGTTAGTCACTCAGTGGTATGCAACCCCATGGTCTGTAGGCCTCCAATCTCCTCTGTCCGTGGGATTCTCCAGGCAGGAATACTGGAGTGGGTATCCATTCCCTTCTCCAGGGGATCTTCCTGACCCAGGGATCGAAGCAAGAGCTTATGTATTGCAGGTAAAGATGGCTCTTTACCATCTGAGTCACTAGGGAAGCATGTAGATCTCAGGGACATGGCTTTAAACACTAAACACTCATTTGGTATAAGCTTATCTGAGTGGCTTCTTTCTTGTAAAACTTAAGTATAGTAAACAAAAATTATAGGCCAGAATTTTTCATTGAGTAAGGTTTTTATGATGGCAAAGTTTGTAGATTTTTTCAAGTTGAATGAAAGATGTTAATTGAATTCACTGAAGATATTTGGTATAAAAATAGAAGGGTTTTCTTGTCTTATTAAACAAAGATCATCGGAATATTTCCATTAGTTACCGACTGATAGTCTAAAGAAATACTAACTATGGAAGATCGTAAAAGCAAATAATCAGTAGAGAGACTGTGTAGGTGACACTTGCCTCAGTGAACTTCCTGCATGTTTGGATGTTATCTGCTGACCTGGAGTGGATCTAGCTCTGGGTAAAAGATGACAATAACTGAAAAAATTCCATACACGCTGGTATCTAGGTGTGTCTACATAGTCTGCTACATACACATGGGAATTCTGATATCTGTTATAGGACTGGGAAGTACATTATTTTACAATAAAGGTTAGTCTGTTTAGACTGTTATAACAAAATGTCAGAGACCAAGTGACTTACAAAAATATGCCTTAGCTTCTCACAATTCTGGAAGCTGGAAAATCCAGATTTAGGCACCAGCAGACCCTATGTGTGATGAGAGCCCTCTTGCTTTTTGATGCCTGCTTTTCTTTTCTTTTTTTTTGCTGTAACTTCACATATTGGAAGGGGCAAGGGCTTTCTCATCCCACTTTGCTTGGGATGAGAAGCAAGGCAAGGGCTTTCTCATCCCACTAATTCCATCTGTGAGGGCTCTGCTTTCCTGACATAATCCGCTCCCAAAGGCCCCACCTCCTAATACCATCACCTTGAGGGTATGGATTTCAACACATGAAATTGGAGGTGAGGACACAGCAAAAAAGTCTAGTTAGTTGCTTAGAGGTCAGACTACACACACACATCTGTCCAGAGCATCCATCCCCTATAGGAAAAGCTAAGAGAGTCTCGCTTATGAGGAGCTGCTGATGTCAAAGAGAGCTTCTCAGCGCTGTGAGTGCTGAGTAGGAGGTACTCTTACCTCACCAAGGAGGGCTTCCCTCTGCCTCCCATGGATGGGCACTGTCCCTCCAGGATTCTTCTTTTGAAAATGTCCTATGGTTTTCCTAATCCCCTCTCTATATCCCTCTTCCTCCTAACGGAATGCTATGATATTGATTTGGTATGACTTGTGGAATTATATGGAGTTGGAAATGGCAACCCATTCCAGTGTTCTTGCCTGGAGAATCCCATGGTCAGAGGAGCTTGGAGGCCTACAGACCATGGGGTTGTAATGAACTGGATACAACTGAGTGACTAACACTTTCACTTTCCTTTTTTTCCCACTTTCCTATAGTCCATGGGGTCATAAAGAGTCAGATGCGACTGAGTGACTTAGCGTATAGAATTATAACTCCATCTCTGATACAGCTTTAAGAAATGCATCCCAGATACCTTTACTGAATTTTGGAACTTCCTAAACCCAGGCTTCTTGTTAGCTGCCACAGCTAGTCACACATCATGTATCGACCAAGCCCTCGCAGAAGCAGTTTCCTATTTGTCATCTCTGTGTGTGATCCCACAAGTAAAAGTACTTTTACTGATTCACATGTGAAGTCAGGAGGTGGAGAGCTTTTCCCAGGGCAGTTTATGTGTTTAAGTATCTTTGGCTGCGCTGGGTGTTCGCTGCTGCCCGGCCTTTCTCTGGTTGCAGGGAGCAGGGGCTGCTCTCTAGTGGCAGTGTACCAGCTTCTCACTGAGGCGGCTTCTCTTGTTGCAGAGCAAAGGCTCTAGGTGCGCAGGCTTCTGTAGTTGCAGCACGTGGGCTCAAGAGTTGTGGCTTTCCAATTCTAGAGCACAGGCTCGGTAGTTTTGATACTCAGTCCTAGTCACCTTGGAACCTTGTGGAACCATGTGGAACCTTCCTGGGCCAGGGATCAAACCCATGTCTCCTGCATTAGCAGATGGATTCTTAACTGCTGGACCACCAGGGAAGTCCCTCCTAGTGTAATTCATCTCCCCTTTTCTATCTCTTATTAAAAGGGCATCCCTTAGGGTATTGGAATTACAGATTTCTCTGCATATGTCTAACAGATGTTGTGGCATGAGAAGTGTCCAGTTGTGGAGATGTGATTCCCATGTCATTTTACAGAGTGTGTGTTTGCTTTGTGGAGTTATTCACCAATGTCCATTCCTCTCGTCTTTCTTATAGACATAAACTCAAGTTTATTTAGGTATCTGCTTCTCAGGGAATGTGACCACAGTTCAAGGATAAACTCTGTTTAAGCTAACCCAAGCTTTGTAATGTCATTTCCATTCCCAGTGATTAGTTGAGAGGAAGGCATGTGGCTGAGTTCTAGCCACTACAAACCTAGTGGAAAGCTGCTTTGGGCTTTCAGAAATGATCCCTTGTCTTACAAAGAGACATGAGGAGGAACTGGCCCACTTCTTCCTGCAGAAGTGATCCTGTATCTGCTGGCCCACGAAGGGAGCCAATATGAGGGCAAAGCTGACATGTTGCTATTAGCAGAGGGAAAAGATGGAGAGCAGCCGGGTTCTTCATTACAGCCCGGAGCTGCTGATAGAGCTACTCCACTCAGAACTTCCTCATCAGTAAAGCATTTCCTTTTTTATTAAGCCATTTGAGGTAAGATCTCTGTTGCTACTGCTGCTGCTAAGTCACTTCAGTCGTGTCCGACTCTGTGTGACCCCATAGACGGCAGCCCACTAGGCTCTTCTGTCCCTGGGATTCTCCAGGCAAGAATACTGGAGAAGGATCTCTGTTAGGTTTAGCTAAAAGCAACACAAAATTTTGTCTCTTTCTGTGTTTGTACTGGATAAGCATTGGGACGTTAACTTTCCTACTGATTCCATTTCTCTTTCTCAGACAACTAAATGACTTCAGTAAATGAATCCAAGGCTCTGTAGATACACAGAACCATACCAGAATTCTCTTCGAGTCAGCCAAGACGATCCTTAGCCAAGATGCATGTGGGCATGCTCAGTCATGTCCTACTCTTTGTGACCCTAGGGACTGTAGCCCACTGGGCTAATCTGTCCATGTGATTTTCCAGACAACAATACTGGAGTGTTGAAAAACCTTTCCCCAAAGCTTCTTATTGACTCAATTCCTGGGAAAACTTTTCTCATGAAAGCTGAGTGGACTGAGCCACTGATCCTAAGTCAGTCCTCTGCTGCAAATTTCAGGTGAAGGATAAATTTATCTCAGCTAGTTACAGACTGTCACCTTTACTGCCCCAGTTTGGAGTTATTTAATAACAAGCCTACTTAAGATTTCAATCAAATTGCTTTTCCATACCTGTGAACTTTTGCTGGGGGCAGCATTCAAAATGTTAAGCCAACTTGCATTTGATTATATGATTATTTCAAAAAGTAAACACTCAGGTATTGAGTCACTAGTATAGGATGTTAACACAAAACAGGTAAATAACACAATGTAAATTGGAGAGAAATGGGTGTATCCATAGATTAAAATACAAGGAGACTTGTAATCTATTAATGAACTGTATAGTGGAAGTATTTAACATTAAAGAATGAAGTCTTTAACCTGGCAGTTGGAGGGATGCTCTTCTGAATATTCTTTGGGGATCTGATTTACATAGGATAATCAATGCATTGGCCCAACTTGCAGTGAAAGGGATTAATTTATATTTTAATATTGTATGGTTTCAAGTGTGAAAAGAAGCAAAGAGAAATCCTCTTTCTTTGGGACCTTGAGGAATTCTGACATGAGCTTTTGAAAGATTTCACGTAAGAGCTTTCCCACAGACATGTTCGTGAAACAGTCTTGAACACCTGATAAGAGAGAGGCATCAGGCATCCTGTAAGATGCTGGGGAGTTTGTGAAAATGAGTCAGACTTAGATTCTGTTCCCAAGAGGAGCTTTGGTAAAACATTAACTTAAGACAGTGACAGAGAAAAAGAAAAGTGACTCCAAGATTTGGTATCTGGAGAACAGTGATGCTGCAAGGAAAATGGAAAAACAAGGAGGGGATTCTGTAAAATGAGCTTAGATTTCAGGGTGTCTCAGCTGTGGTAGAAAAGGTGTGTAGAGATGTTTCTACGTAACTGGATATTACCACTCCATTTGAATTCCCAATTCTATGGAGTCCTTTGATTCCATTTACTTTAACACATTTTCTCTGCATTAATAACTGGGCCATCCTTAACAGGCGATGCCACCTCGACTCGATGGACATGAGTTTGAGTAAGTTCCGGAAGTTGGTGATGGACAGGGAAGCCTGGCATGCTGCAGTCCATGGAATCATAAGAAAGTCAGACATGACTGAGCGACTGAACTGTGCTGAGCTGAACTGATCCTTAACAGGCAAGCTTTTTAGTTTGGAAAGTCCTTGTGATTACATACTAATAACATCTTATAAGTGTGGAGGGGGAAGTTTTCAAATCAAAACTGGAAAGGAAACACTCAGCAGATCATTTTGCTTGACGTTTGTCAGGGCCAGTCCTGAACACAACACTGGGAAGTGCAGCCCAGAGGAAGGGCACCGTCTAGGGAAGCAGAGGGGTGAGTTCTGTTTCTGACAGTGACCCCTGAACGGGTCATTTTCTTCACTCCATGTTTCTCCTCTGTAAAGGTAGATTTAGCGAGTTGACAACAAAGACTCTTTCCATGATATCTGTAATATCTTAGGGTATTGTTCACACCATAGTTCTATATTGCCCTTCCCACTCATCTCCTCATATGTATTTAGTCACTCAGTCATGTCCAACTCTGTGCAATCCCATGGACTGTGGACCACCAGGCTCCTCTGTCCATGGAATTCTCCAGGCAAGAATACTGGAGTGGGTTGCTATGCCCTCCTCCAGGGGATCTTCCCAACCCAGGGATAAAACTCAGGTATCCCACATTGTATTGGACTCTTTACTATCTGAGCCACCTGGGAAGCCTCCTCAGAGGTGTTTAATAAAAATCTGTACAACTGTTTAGTGCCCTAAGCATCATTATTTTCACGTTTATTCCTTTCTGAACCCCAGTTGGTGGCACTATTGAGGAAATTTGGGTACATAAAGATTTAGTGGCTTGTATCCCAATTTCCTCATCGATAATGAGGTATATATCAAAGCCAGGACATGCACCAGCAGAACCCAGGGCCCCTCTGTCTCCCGTTACCTAGCTCCCTCACACACATGCACAAATTCCATACCACAACTGCCCCACAGGCTTTAGACTCAGGTTGGCCCACTCTTGANTGCTGAATGAAACCTCAAATCACAGATCGAGAGGAGACATTTATGAACATCTGGTCAAACCCTATTTCTCTTAGATCAGGTCATAAGATGCAGAGATAAAGGTGGCTTTCCCAGACAACTCAGTAAGGTCAGAATACTAGTTCTGAGTCTTCTTCTCCCAAGCTGCCCATTCAAATGTGGTGACAAATGTCCCTACCTTGAAAGTGAATCAATGCACGATTACTCTCAAAGGAGAAGGAAGAGCAGGGCCTCAGCTACGAGGCTACAGCAGCTTTCAAGAACATCATCCCATTAGATCCTCCCAATCTTTCCATGAGGTTTTGAATTCCCCTCTTTTACAAATAAAGAAACAGAGACTCAGAAAGATAAGCCCAGTTACCCTAAGTCACATGGCCAGCAAGTGCCAGGAAAGAATTCTAGCTCTTCTACATCCTAAACCGGTACTCCTTCCCCTGCATTTGATGAAAACCTCTGGAGAGGGCAGGATTGGTTTAATTTAGGGAGGTGTTATCTCAATTTTTCTAATTACTCTTCCCGAATCCCTGCAGCAAGGGATTCAAAGGAACGTTTTTGATTTGTGAGTATCGTCTAGTGCTTATTAAAATTTCTGAGCTTTTACATCAACAGGCTTACTGGCAGACTTTTGAAGTGTTGAGTGTAAATTTTAAATCTAAAAAACTCTGTCAAGCCAACTGTGCTGACATATTTTGAGATAGTGGTTGGAAGAGTTATGTAAGTGGGTGTTTTACAGAGAGACGCACGCTGAGGCTCACACACTACAGTTTTCTGAGCTTTAAGAGGAAAGAGCCCGCGAGCGTGAGATCAGGAAGAGCTGCAGTTGATGAGCACCTAAGAGTCTAGTATTGCTGTTCACGTGGGATATGTGACATGTTGCTTGGTGTTAACTTTTAATTGATGTATTTTTTTTTAATGTATTCTTTTGAATCAAGAGCTAGAGGAAGGTTTTAAGAGGCAAAAGCTTCTATCTGAACACAGAACACAGGGTGAAGTCTCCAAAGCTTGGGATATCAGTGTATTCTCTGGAGCTAATTAATCATGGCGGAGTTTGATGGAGACTGAATGGGCCAGGTGAACAAAGGTTCCTTCCACTCCTGATTTCCCCTGGCGGCAGGCCTGGAGGCCTGGGAGCTACTGGCTTTCCTATACCAAAGCCCTTGGCAGGATATTGGTACCATGGACCCAGAGCTCTGGTCCACTCCAGCCCCCACCGTGACCATGTCATCACCACTGAGTTTTCACACTGCTTCTGATTTGATCCCTGAGTCCATGGGATGAAAATCCCATCATGACTAGAACTGAAGTCTTCCCAGTCCCCTCTCCCTAGAGACTGAGCCATCTCACCAACCCCATTTCTGGTCCTTCAGATCTCACCAGGTCCCTCCACACTGCCACTTTCTGGTGGTACAGAGTCCACTCCATACCTAGACTCTGGAGGAGTATAATGCCCTGCCTAGACTGTGCTAGCCCTTTGCAATGTGGGGGCTGACTACAACCTAAACAAGGTTATCCCCTTGGCAAATAGATAGGGAAATGGCAAATAGATAGGGAAACAATGGAAACAGAGAGACTTTACTCTTGGGGGCTCTGAAATCACTGCAGATGGTCACTTCAGCCGTGAAATTAAAAGACACTTGCTCCTTGGAAGAAAAGCTATGACCAACCTAGACAGCATATTAAGACATTAATTTGTCAACAAAGGTCCCTCTAGTCAAGGCTATGGTTTTTCCAGTAGTCATGTATGGATGTGAGAGTTGGACTGTGAAGAATGCTGAGCGCTGAAGAATTGATGCTTTTGAACTGTGGTGTTGGAAAAGACTCTTGAGAGTCCCTTGGACTGCAAGGAGATCCAACCAGTCCATTCTAAAGGAAATCAGTCCTGGGTGTTCATTGGAAGGACTGATGCTGAAGCCAAAACTCCAATACTTTGGCCACCTGATGTGAAAAACTGACTCATTGGAAAATACCCTGATGCTGGGAAAGATTGAAAGCAGGAGGAGAAGGGGACAACAGAGGATGAAATGGTTAAATGGCATCCCAGACTCGATGGACATGAGTTGGAGCAAGTTCCGGAGTTGGTGATGGACAGGGAAGCCTGGCGTGGTGGGATCCATGGGGTTGCAAAGAGTCGGACATGACTGAGCAACTGAACTGAACTGATCCCCTTCACTCACCCATCCTTCCATTAAGTTCCATTACTGAGTTCCATCCTTCCATTACTGAGGTTTCATTAAGGCTCGTCACTTAAGCTATAATATTAATTAAGACAGTCAAGAATATTGTTAGTAATTATGATAGTTGCCACTTATTGGATGAAGATTTTATAGCCAGATCTGGATTTCAGTCCCTATTCTGATATTTACTAGGTCTGTGACCTTAGACAAGTTAAATTTTACCGTTCTGATTCTTATTTTCTCATGTATAAAATAGAGGTCATAAGGTGTACTGTGCTTTAGTCGCTCAGTCATGTCCGACTCTTTGCGACCCTATGGAGTGTACCCCACCAGGCTCCTCTGTCGGTGGGGACTCTCCAGGCAAGAGTACTGGAGTGGGTTGCCATGCCCTCCTCCAAGGGATCTTCCCAACCCAGGGATCAAATCCGGGTCTCCTGCATTGCTGGCGGATTCTTTACTGTCTGAGCCACCAGGGAAACCCAGAGGTCATAATAGTGCTTACCCTATTCTCAAGGTATTGAGTGGCTACATGATGAGTTACAGGTTAGTTTTAAGTAAGACAGGGCACACAAAGTACTTTTCAAAATACCCAGTACAGAAGCACTCAGTTAATGCTGGCTGTGCCTCTGCATTCAGAGTATGTACAGTCTTTAACTACCCAATAGTAGTATGTGCTGAGTGCTCTTCCAGGGGCTTTATGTCCATTGTGTTATTAATTGTGAAAACAAAGGGAAATGTGCAAGGAAAGCAACATCAGACCCATTTTACAGATGCAGAAGCTGAAACTTAGAGCTTCTAAGTAATGTCTCAAAATTACATAGTTGGGAAATAGGTGAATGGCTGGAATTTGAGCCCTGGAGAGTTGGATTCCAAGTCTGAGCTCTTTTGTCTTGAAGGTGTGCATGGCAATGAAGCTCTTGAATGACAGTTCATTGTGACAATAGAAGGTTGGTGGTCATGTCCTCTATGATTAATTGCCTCATACCTGGGACAGATTGTGAGTGTTGCACACAATAAATACTTCAGGAGTACAGAGGGAGAGATGATTGTTGAGGCAGGCTTATTAACAAAAAGCTTTATGAGGAAAATTTTCATTTAGTTTCTTTCACCTTTTTTTCCTGCTTATCAAGCAATACATGTGCACTATATAAAACTTCAAAGACTTATTTCACTCCTAGCTTGATTTCACTGTCCTACTTTTTTCTTTATTTCTAACTCTTCTCACTACCCCATATATTGACAGCATAACTGAACAGTTACAAATTTTCAGTAAAACCATCTGGTAATATCTACTGGGTTTACAGCAGCACGCACCCTTTGACCCAGCAATGCTGCTTCTGAGACTATTTTTTAGAAATAAAACACCATTATGTGAAGATATATATGTAAATATGGACGTATTTCTTGTAGTGTTGCTTACAGTCACCAAACAAATTAGCAACTAGACAAATGTCTTTAGTCTGTCAATAAGGGGATACTTGATAAACTATGACTCATTAATTCTAGAGACCTTAGTGTGGCTATTTTAAAGGCTGGATTTGATTTTTCTTGAATAAAACTGGCTTAGAATCCTAACAGTTTAGATTTGGGAGCAAATCTACTTAAACAGATGATAAAGCAATATAAGAAGTAAAAGTTTATGTTTGCATTTGATCAGAAAAAGACATTTGCTGAATTGGGAGATTGGGACTGACATATGTACACTGGTACAGCTGCTGCTAAGTCACTTCAGTCGTGTATGACTCTGTGCGACCCCATGGACTGCAGCCTACCAGGCTCCTCCATCCATGGGATTTGCCAGGCAAGAGTCCTGGAGTGGGGTGCCATTGCCTTCTACTATGTATAAAACAGAAACTAATGAGAGGAACTCAGTGCTTTGTGCTAATAAATAGGAAGGAAATCTAAGAAAGATAGGATATATGCATATGTATAACTGATTCATTTTACTGTACAGCAGAAACTAATGCAACATTGTAAGGCAACTCTATTCTAATAAAAACTTAAAAAAAAAAAGGCATTTTCACAAGCACAGACTGGCGGCACGTGACTTATCAGCATGTTGTGTGACATGGATTCAGGGGCTTTGAACGTTATGAACTGAATATAACCTAACAGTATCAGGGCAAGAAAGCCTAGTGGTCTCTTGGGCAGATCTAGAGCATTTAGAAGAGAAGGAAATAACTCTGTTTTTCTCTAGGCTGACTACATCTAGAGAACCACGTTCACTTCAAAACAAGTACATTCACCAAGGCAGTAGGTTGACATTATGTCATTGGAGAAATATCTGAAAAAACTAGTTTTTTATCCTAAAGGAGAGCAGACTCAGAGGACTCACTGTAATTGTCTCCAAATTTCATGCTACGTGAACCATTAGACCTTTTCTCTGGAGCCTCAAAACTAAAACCAGGTTCTGTAGATGGAGTCCAGTAGGAGCTGGGGGTCAGCTCAATGTAAGGAAGACATTTTTCACTATCAGAGTTGATCAAAAGTAGTAAAATTACTTGTCCTGAAGATTCCAGTCTTCTGTTTCATCTTTACAGGGGTTGAAGGAACTTGATGGGAATATGAGAAAGGAGTCAGGGGTTTGATGGGAGCAGTGTGGTGCCTAATACCACATCCCAACCCAACTACAACCCCAATCAGAGAATCTCCAAGCTTGTCACCTCATCCTGAAATCTGGTTTTCAGTTGTGAGAGATTTGGAGAGGCAGTGTAGAACCATGCTGTAAACTCCAGCTGTGGAGTGGAACAAACCCAGGTCAAGACCCTGCCTCCCTTCCTTACTTCTGTCTCTGACTCAGGCACATGACTACCCTCTCCCAATCTGTTTGTGGATCTGTAAACTGAGACAACTATTATCTCAGCTAGTCCTTACATCACAGCTCTTTGGGGAAGAAAGCAATACTATTTCTGTTTTACAGATCCACAGACAGATTTGGAGAGATTAGTAATTTTTTATTGTATGTACACACGATTGCTGTTTCAGTCATTAAGTCACGTCTAACTCTTTTTGCCACCCCTTGGACTGTAGCCTGCCAGGCTCCTCTGTCCATGGGATTTCCCAGGCAAGAATACTGGAGTGGATTGCCATTTCCTTCTCTAGGGCATCTTTCTGACCCAGGGATTGAACCCCAGTCTCTTGCATCTCCTGCATTGGTAGGTGGATTCCTTACCACTGAGCCACCTGGGAAGTCCATATACACATGGTAGATTGCAGCCGTGAAATTAAAAAACACTTACTCCTTGGCAGAAAAGTTATGACCAACCTAGATAGTATATTCAAAAGCAGAGACATTACTTTGCTGGCTAAAGTCCGTCTAGTCAAGGCTATGGTTTTTCCTGTGGTCATGTATGGATGTGAGAGTTGGACTGTGAAGAAGGCTGAGCGCCGAAGATTGATGCTTTTGAACTGTGGTGTTGGAGAAGACTCTTGAGAGTCCCTTGGACTGCAAGGAGATCCAACCAGTCCATTCTGAAGGAGATCAGCCCTGGGATTTCTTTGGAAGGAATGATGCT
>SJYV01055376.1:246838-285810 GCA_006410875.1 Neotragus pygmaeus | reverse complement strand
ATGCTTTTGAACTGTGGTGTTGGAGAAGACTCTTGAGAGTCCCTTGGACTGCAAGGAGATCCAACCAGTCCATTCTGAAGGAGATCAGCCCTGGGATTTCTTTGGAAGGAATGATGCTAAAGCTGAAACTCCAGTACTTTGGTCACCTCATGTGAAGAGTTGACTCATTGGAAAAGACTCTGATGCTGGGAGGGATTGGGGGCAGGAGGAGAAGGGGATGACACAGGATGAGATGGCTGGATGGCATCACTGACTCGATGGACATGATGAACTCCAGGAGTTGGTGGTGGACAGGGAGGCCTGGCATGCTGCGATTCATGGGGTCGCAAAGAGTTGGACACGACTGAGCGACTAAACTGAACTAAGCTCACAGTGAATTTTCAATAGGTATTTTAAGTTAAATTATATGAATTATTGCTGTCTTTCTTATTATTTAGAGTCATTTTAAAATAATTTAAAAGAGTTTTTTTAATGTTTGGCCATGCTGAACAGTATATGGGATCATAGTTCCCTGACCAGGGATCAAACCCATGCCCCTGCTGTGGAAGCATGGCGTCTTAACCACAGGACCACCAGAAGTGTCCCCTGTAGATTCATTTTTAATAGAGGAAAGCAAGAGGATTTTCTGATTAATCTTTGAAAGAACTATACATTTCTCTGATTTAGAATATCATATTTCCTAAGATTTCTAAGGCTCATACATACCATATTATTCACTTCACGTAAGTATATTTGGTTGTTTTCCAGGTAAATCTATGCCAGAAAAAAACCAAAACAAAACACTGAATCTGGAGTCATTGAATCCAAATCCAAGAGGCCTGGCTCTCATGTCTTGAGCAGGTAACTGATAGAGTCTCGGTCTCCTTCATAAAGTAAGAAGAAACACTTGTATACCACCTAATTCACGCATACACTTGTATGGAAAAATAAATAGTAGAACAGAGGTAGAAGTGTTTTTCTAATTATAAAATACTTGTCAATTAGGAACTATTATTGTTGTCATAACTTATAAAATGGGCAAGGGGTATGATTTCCCTGGCCCCAAAATCTCACACTACCAAAGGCAGGACCATTCTGAAAATGTAATCGTAAACCTTTTGGGGTACAGGAGTATGTTTGCAAAAGAAAAGGAGATACCATTCCCTATAAAGGCCAGCTTTGTCCGCTCTCCTGAAAATCTTTTGTAACCATGATTTACCTTTCCAGTTAGAAGAAGTAGAAAAGGTAAAGAAGCAAGAAGTAAGAAATGCTTTGAGTGTGACAAAGTGTTTGCCCAATGCCTTTCTTAAGAGTACCTTTTCCTATTTATGTATTTGCTTGCTTAGTTAGTTCTAACAAATTGAACATTCTTAGTTGCTAATTATGAAAGCAGAGAGGGGTGCACTTGAAAAAGGAGGGCAGGGTCAAAGCAGACTAAAAACAGGCTTAAGGATTCAAAAACTTTTAGCACTGGATGGGATTGATGAGCTTCTCTGGTGGTGCTAGTGGGAAAGAAGTCTGCCTACAATGGCAGAGACCTGGGTTCAATGCCTGGGTTGGGAAGATCCCCTGGAGAAGGAAATGGCAACCCACTCCAGTATTCTTGCCTGAAGGATTCTATTGACAGGGAGGTCTGCTTACACCAAAGGGAACAATCCAGTAAAGAAGTAAAATAACTGGCCCATAACTGTATGATTGAAGGAACAGCACCAACAGCGCTCCCCTAAGGTTTGTGCTTTGGGGTTTTGTTTTGATTTTCTAAGAAGAAAGTAAGGTAAAGAGGAGAAAGAAGGGGGAAAGGAAAGACTATATCATTTAACTGAAAGGCAAGCATTTCTGTTCCTCATCCCTTACAGAAGAACCTGGAACATTCATGAATATGTTTGAGAAATGCTTGATTTTTAATAGAGGATAAAGCTTTTTTCCCAAGAAAGTCAAACATCATCTTCACTTTTTAGACTCTGTTCTAAAGGGGATAAATAGTAAAAAAATTTTTAAGTTTCATGCTATAAAATATTTTTTACAATTCCATTCCCAACGGGGGAGAGTTGGAACAACACAAGTGTTCAACCAATTAGAGGATATTTGAGTAAACCATGACTTAGTCTATCAAACGTATTACCGCTGCGAGTGGTATTACTGAGATGATGAATAAGATCCGCAAATGCTTTTGTCATAGTGAAGCAAGAAGGAGGACACTGTATGGACGGCATTGATCAAAGAGAGGATTCAGAGTAGGAATCGACTGTGTTGGAGGAAGGAAAGAGATTGAAGTGGGTCAGTAGATATAAAGTGAATTAAGTTAAGGAGTCTATAAAAAGGTGTGAATTTCCATAGCACTTTATGGAGAGACAATCAAATCAAGGAGAGGTGGGCAAAGTTGGAATAATTTGTACACTTTTGACTCCAGGAGTGAGGAGGCCAAGAACCTCATGGGAGGTTGCAAAGTAGGCTTCAATATCAGCTATACTGGGGCTGATGAATTGGGATTAACATGTACACACTATAAAACACGTAACTAATGAGAACCTACTGTATAGCANTAGTTGCTAATTATGAAAGCAGAGAGGGGTGCACTTGAAAAAGGAGGGCAGGGTCAAAGCAGACTAAAAACAGGCTTAAGGATTCAAAAACTTTTAGCACTGGATGGGATTGATGAGCTTCTCTGGTGGTGCTAGTGGGAAAGAAGTCTGCCTACAATGGCAGAGACCTGGGTTCAATGCCTGGGTTGGGAAGATCCCCTGGAGAAGGAAATGGCAACCCACTCCAGTATTCTTGCCTGAAGGATTCTATTGACAGGGAGGTCTGCTTACACCAAAGGGAACAATCCAGTAAAGAAGTAAAATAACTGGCCCATAACTGTATGATTGAAGGAACAGCACCAACAGCGCTCCCCTAAGGTTTGTGCTTTGGGGTTTTGTTTTGATTTTCTAAGAAGAAAGTAAGGTAAAGAGGAGAAAGAAGGGGGAAAGGAAAGACTATATCATTTAACTGAAAGGCAAGCATTTCTGTTCCTCATCCCTTACAGAAGAACCTGGAACATTCATGAATATGTTTGAGAAATGCTTGATTTTTAATAGAGGATAAAGCTTTTTTCCCAAGAAAGTCAAACATCATCTTCACTTTTTAGACTCTGTTCTAAAGGGGATAAATAGTAAAAAAATTTTTAAGTTTCATGCTATAAAATATTTTTTACAATTCCATTCCCAACGGGGGAGAGTTGGAACAACACAAGTGTTCAACCAATTAGAGGATATTTGAGTAAACCATGACTTAGTCTATCAAACGTATTACCGCTGCGAGTGGTATTACTGAGATGATGAATAAGATCCGCAAATGCTTTTGTCATAGTGAAGCAAGAAGGAGGACACTGTATGGACGGCATTGATCAAAGAGAGGATTCAGAGTAGGAATCGACTGTGTTGGAGGAAGGAAAGAGATTGAAGTGGGTCAGTAGATATAAAGTGAATTAAGTTAAGGAGTCTATAAAAAGGTGTGAATTTCCATAGCACTTTATGGAGAGACAATCAAATCAAGGAGAGGTGGGCAAAGTTGGAATAATTTGTACACTTTTGACTCCAGGAGTGAGGAGGCCAAGAACCTCATGGGAGGTTGCAAAGTAGGCTTCAATATCAGCTATACTGGGGCTGATGAATTGGGATTAACATGTACACACTATAAAACACGTAACTAATGAGAACCTACTGTATAGCACAGGGTGGTCTAGTTAGTGCTCTGTGGTGACCTAAATAGGAAATCCAAAAGTGAGAGGATATATATATATACGTATAGCTGGTTTGCTTTGCTATGCAGTAAATACTAACACAATATTATAAGGCAACTATACTCAATAAAAATTAATTTAAAAAAAATATCAGCTACACTGAACACTCCCTTTGCCCAGTGGCTTTGACAATGAGGCACCTTCCTTATGATAAGAAATTCCATATGTAAATGTGAGAGGAATGTGAGAGGCATAGAAGTCAATATCTTGACAGACAATTTCTAACCGTGAAAAGAAGGTATCCATATGTGCCAGGAGATTGCAGATTTGTTGTTTCTCCCTTGGTTTTATTGCACTCAATCTAATATTTTTCCTTCTACACAGTCACTGGGACACACTGACATAATTGTTGCCTGGAAGGCATGTTTGATACAAGCTACCTCCCATGTTAGCTGGCTGGGATTGTAGCAAGCAGGCCAGAAACCAGGAGTCAACAGTTACTGTTTATATTCACAGTATTATCATCAAAAACATGTATACGTGGGGAAAAGTCAGAAAACAAATACACTCTGATACCAAAAGCAATTGCTTTTGGAGAATGTAAATGGGGTGAAATTTTTTTTCCTTCTTTGGACACAGCTGAGAGTTTTCCATATTTCCTTTAATGAATGCGACTATTGTAATTTATTAAGTGTTAAGAAGCACAAGACTAGAGAGCAGCACCATTTGGTGGAGAAAATTTTCCTTCATTTTTAGTTTTAATTTTTTCTTCATTATTAAAGTGATATATGCTTATTGTAGAAAATTCCTGGTACTAATATCACCTCTAGCTTCATTTTACTGTACTTATATGTTTATTTTCCTGGAACCAGTCAAAAATCCTCTTTAGAAACAGAAGGGATATCAGTTTCTCAGTCTCCCATTCTTTTCTTTTTAGTTATTTTATTGGATTTTTAAAATAATATCAAGGTGAATAAAGAAAATATTAACAATTTTCCCCACTCACAGATATTCAGTGTTAACATATAGTTTGTATCCTGCTACTCTTTCTCTGTTCTCACACAAGAATATAGGATTTTTTTCCAATTTGAAAATGATACTACACTAAAAGTATTATTCTCTTAGCAATACCTATTCAAGAGATGAGGCACAGAGATGAAGTAATGTGTTTATGGTCACACAGCTGAGGGGAAGAGCTAGGATTTGAACCGAGAAAGGTGACTCTGGATCTGAGCTTTCTTTTTTTGGCAGCTCCGTGGCTTGCAGGATCTGAGTTCCCCAACCAGGGCTCAAAAGGTGCTCCCTGCAGTAGAAGTGTGAAGTCCTAACCACCAAGAAATTCCTGGATCTGAGCTCTTAACCTCTGCAAATGACTGTCTTTGACAGAAGAGATGAAGGCAGAGAACTGATCTAAGGGAGCTGGTCGATGTTTCAGGGACAAGAAGATGAGAAGGAGAATGCTAGCCTGTGGTGATTTTCCCTCTTCATTCTGAACTCCAGCATTTCTTCCTGACTTCAGACCTCCTCTCTGTAAAGACTTGTCTTGCCAAGAAAAGGTACAGCACTGGACTGCAGGCTCCTTATCTCCTCCTCCGTATCTCCTCCTCTGTATCTCCGTATCTCTGTTGGCTATATCATAAATGTTCAGGAGATGGTGGTTGTCGGTCAGCTGCTTTGGGAGTATATAATCTACCTGTCCGTTCCTAGCAAGCATCCATGCATCTTGGGTTGAAATCATTACTTGTTGTTTGCTTTCACATGGAACAGCTTCTGATTCTTGGATTAATGAAGAAAGATGTCAACATTGTAGCCTACAAACACTCTTGGATTCAGGCTCAACACCATGACAGATAATTTTATAATCATGGAAAAAAATGTACATATGTGCCAACTGACTTGGGACATTTAGTGGTTCTTTTAATTAAAACTCAGACAGGAATGTTAAATGTGTTACTGCATAACCACTGATGATGTCAATGAAGGTTTTATTGATCCTAACTTGTAGGGAATTACTGTTTGTAATGTACACATCACTCTCTTCCTCACCTTTTCCCACCTTCATTCCACTTTCACACATCTGCTTGTATCTTATTACCATGGCCTCTTAAAAAGAGAAAAAGAAGAAAGAAACATTTTGCCCATTAATTACTGTGTTACTATGAGATGTATATTGAAATTCTAATGTTCATGTTTATGAAATAATCATGGAATTGCTGTATGTCACATGAATTCAATTTTGAGTCCACAAATATCTGAGCCATGCCAGGTGTGCCCTGTGGTATACAAGGAACTGGGGATACAAATACTGTACATAGTCCTTCTCTTGTAGGAAAAGGGAAAATAGATTACCTAGAGCCCAGAGGGCAAACGGTAATAGAAGGATGGGCACACCACGGAGGAAGCACAGAAAAAATAGTGACAAGAGAAGAAATGTAAAGGAAGCCTTTATGGAAGAAGCAGTTGTTTATTTGGGTTTTGAAGGAAGAATAGGAGTTTGACAGGTGGTTGAGTAGAAAAAGAAAGTCACTCAAGTCAAAGGGAACCACATTTGCAAAAACACAGGGGTAAGAAATTGTATGTACGTCTGCCATTTATTGATCGTGGACTGTGTGGACAGATGAAGAAGGTACAAATAAGAATAGATTAGACTCATGATTCTGAAATTTTGATTTATTTACACCTACTTCAGTATTCTTGCCTGGAGAATCCCATGGACAGAGAAGCCTGGCAGGCTATGGTCCATAGGGTTGCAAAGAGTTGAACATGACTGAAGCGACTTAGCACTACACTTGCTATGTACCAGCTACTGTTATTTTACAAATAATTTTCTAATCCTCTTGACAATTTAGACAACCACTGGACTGCAGAATTGAAATAAAGCTTCACCTTGAAAACCTAGATGATGGATCAAGGAAAAAAATGATAAATGTGGTATTATAGAAACAGACTCAAGAACGTTGAAATCCATATGTAAATCTCCTCCAGCAATAAGTCCTTATGCCTCACAAGGAGATCAGGCTTGATCCTGAGCTAGAGAAAGGGGATTGCTATGTGCAATTATAGTGTACCTGGACCTTTTCACACGGATGTCCTGTAACCCTCAACATCATCCCAGGAGGCACACGGTGGTCTCCCCATCTACACATGAGGCTTGGAGAGATCAAACAGGTTATCCAAGTCACACAGCAAGTAGAGTGAGGGGGCTGGAATTTATGCAACTCAGAATCCATTTCTCCATCACATATCTTCCTAGAAAAGGGCCAGGGAGAGCCAGATACCAGGAACTTGCATCAAGCTACCCCGCCCTGGTATGGCTACAGGTAAAGTAGCTGTGTGTGGTGATTTCTTGGACAATCTGCTAAGGAGTGTGGAGAAAACAGGTGGGAGAACAGGCTTTCTCTTTGGGGTACTTGGCATTTAAGATAGGTATCTGATGATGCTCATTAAATAATTATTGGGGCCATGTGTCTTCCTTCTTTTCCCATCATAACATGGCCCTGTCACTGGAGACAATTTATGACATACTACCTCTTCCCCCTTCCCCCAAACGAGCCCTGAGAGACATCAGGGGAACTGAAATTAAGCCATTCTAGAAAAATAGGGATGCATGGCCATCAGACTCTTAACAGTTGTCATTTTATAGGACTGAAGCACAAGAACATTGGAATCCATATCCACCAGGTAGGTTTTTAGTTTCTTTTTTTTTTTCTTAGAGTTCCTTTCCTTGTACCTTTGTGATTAAACAGCTCAAACACACATAATATTTTCCCCTCACAATTCCACCTCCCCTTTCCATATCCTCCTCTTCCACTCCAACCCTTCTCTATCTACTAACTCACCTCTCTAGTACTGCCTTGTCTGTCTTTGTTACAGAAAAAAAATGGAACTGGTACACGAACTCACACAAAGGTTTTGGTGACCAGAGCTGACTTTACATCTGCCAGTCCCTTTCAAGGTACACAGTCTCATTTTTAAAAAAAGAAAGAAAAAAGGAGTCCTTGAGACAGGGTTCTTTATCTCAAAGGAGCGACTCCAACGGCAAACTTTCTGACAGTCTTCCTTGGGAGGACGGACAATGATAAGGATCACTGGCATTTTGTGATAGTCTCTCATGAGTTTGGCGCAGAGTTAAGCACTTGTCTGTGTGACTAATTCTCACAGCAACCTGCCGAGGTAACAGGAGCGTCCTCATCCAGAAAAGGAAATCACAGTTCAGAGAGGCGATGTTATTCAAGCTGCTCAGTAAGGCCAAGGGAGACGGGAACCTGGGTGTGTCTGGTTTCTGAACCCTCTCTGGCACTCTGGTCTCGTCGCTACAAGGATACGATGGGGTCTTTCTGGTCAGCAGGCCTCCTTGGTATCGGATGGTTCCCTCCATCTTCTAGACCTGGAACAGATATAGCTTGTACACAGCAACGAATTGAAAAACAGGCAGGACTCTGCCTGTTCCTCCAGAACAGAACAAGTACCCCAGAGTTTAACCCATGAACCTGGTTGCTTCTGTGCCTTCACTTTGCCCAGTCTGGAGGTCTTACTGCCATTCAGGTACATAGAAAGTTTCCTGAAATGAATGCATTAAAAAGCAAGAGCAGTGACCCAGACCCTACTGTGACAGCTTTACACTGACCCGTGCCTGTAAATTATTTCACAGCGAGTGGTCTTTTCCAATTGCCTTCAGGTGTTAGTTTAAGCGAGTAGATTAAAAAAGAAAAGTTGAAAAGATTTTTAAGATTTAGTAAAACAGAGCAATTGATACACACCAGGTCCAGTAATGATGCCCTACAAACCTGTCAGTTTATAGTAAAGTGACAAGAGTAGCTGAGGGAAATCCTTGCCCCACGGTTGACGGTCATAGACTTGGTCCACTTTGATGAATCACCTAGTTTGAATTATTAGACAAACAAAATGTTTGCCCTGGCCCAGAATTTCCAAAGGCCCCTGCAGGATAAAATGATCCCTTTCCTATAAGTATTTAATTTTATAGTACGCATAATGGTCTCGTGAAGCTTCTTGTTCTGAATTTATCAGAGCTTTAAACAAATGTCATGATCTGTTTAAATTTAATGATTAATGTTATCCAGTTAAATATTGTTGATCTTCTCTTGTCATTGCTAAACTTGCCTACAGATGGGGACTTTCTCGTTAGAAATGCAGATGCCTAAATACTGCTTTGAAAACAGAAGGGGGAAAAAGCATGTCTACAATAAATATTGCAGCCAATTAGGTCTCATCATAGTAATTTCTCTGGCTTTGTAATGTTTGTTTACTGAATTTTGTAGGGAAATTGTTGCCATTTCTGATCTCCAGACTCATAAAACCTCCATCCTTATGTTTTCTTGCAATGGGAAGTTATAACAATAAGAAACATTTTCTTCCTTATCAGATCGCATCTCAGTTATGAGTTAGACATTTGCCGATCCAGACCCAAACAGTAAATCTGTACACATTCAAAGAAAACTCTCATACATTTCCTAAAAACCCACACATTAATATTGCTTACTTTTCAGCGGGGGTAAATGGGGGTCTTAGAGACCTCCTCAGAACAGGCTGGAGTTAAATAATATTGCATGTTTTTCATTTTACTGTGATGAATGCAAAGCTATTAAATAACCTTTTAAAGAGTTGGTGTAATTATCTGTAAACAGTAATGTTACCAAAAAAAAAAAAAGGTCAAGTTGTCCTGCCATTAGATGTTTATGGATATAAACTAGATTTATGTTTCCATAAAACAGGCACCGACTAACTAGATTAATTCTCCACAAACTAAACCAACTGTAGTAATATTTAGACACAATAAAATGATACCAATTAAAACAATTTTATTTTTTGTGTCATATTGATTAACAGCGCACTAAAATTAACCAGAGACCTTAAACTCTGAATGGTTGGCAAAAGTCATCCACAGCTCAATATTATTACCAACAAGAAGAGCAGTTAAGTGAGATGGCTGTGCAATAGTATGAATATTTAATTAATAATTAGTCATGTAATTTCTCCTCAGGAATTATTATCCCTCAAACTGGTTTGTGAATTTAATTATTAGCAGCCTTTTTGTTTCCATGTCCCCTCATTACTGTCAGGATTGATGTAACATAAACTTCATTAAAAATTAAAGCAAGAGTCTTAATTACAAGGCTACCCTGACTGAAGTTAGAATTAGCCAAGTCAGTGATGTGCAAATGAGTGCATTATTTAAGAAACATGCTGGAAGTAGTTATGCTAATGTGGGAGGTTCGCAGTAGCAGACCTTTTCACTTGCAGTTGCATATTCATTAAATGCACTATGCAAATTTAATGTAGCAGTCTTAGTAATGCGTTGTTAATTTATTCAGATTTATTGAGTACGACTTGTAAAAAAAAAAGTACAAATTTAATTACTCTATCTAGTAGGGATGGTATTAGGAGATAGCAGAGGTTTAAAATGTGTTGGTCTGGATTACTGCAGTTTGATGGAAGACGTGGTATCAGAGGACACAGTTTTGATAACTGGGCTTGAAAGAATATTTGATTTACTTATGGAATGATCTAAGAAATCACTAAAATGGCACATGTTCCTTCCCAATAGGAAAGTAAAAAAGTCTCGGTTGTATTAACTTAAGAGCTAAAGCAGTGCTGAGTCCACAGCCTAATGGTCGTAATGACTCTACAGAGACCAGTAAAGGTTATGGATGGAGATCCGTGTGAAGCAAACTGTCTTTGTGGAAAGTTCATTGGTGGTTGGCTGCACCTCCGCGGTGCACCCGATGAAGCCACAGGAATCCTGGCATCCTCTGCAGCAGAAATGCCCTGGCACCCAGCACGTCAGTACTACCTTTTCAGGTGGCTTAACACCTGGGCTCCACTTTCAAGAGATTCCAAGCCCAGGCCCCAGGGAAGAAAGCACATCCTTTCAAAGAGATACATAACTCCTGCTGCCACCAGTCATCATGGCATCCACACTTAACTGGTGGAGGTGCTGGGACTCCTCTTCACACATCTGTGCTCACCTAATTCTCTGGAAAACACTGCAGTGAGTTTTCTCATCCTCATTTTATAATTTTCAGCCTTGGTTTCCTTATCTTTAAAATGGTGGGGAGGGAGGTGGGAGGGGACACATGTATACCTATGGCTGATTCAAATTGATGTATAGCAAAAACCATCACAATATTGTAAAATAATTATCCTCCAATTAAAATAAATTAATTTTTAAAAAATGGGGATGAGAAAACTTTCACTGGTTTGGCATCCCTTGAAAGTGAAAGAGCTGGGATTCCAATCTAGAGCCGTGTTGCTCCCAAGCCTAACTGCACGGCTTTCCCCTTTGCCTTCACTGTCCTCCTCTTCCTCCTGACTTCCTCCCTCTTCTCCCTCTGTCCCTAGCCTTTGCTTCTCCTCCCACTCTTCTGTCCTCCCTTAATATCTTTCCTTTCACTCTTAGATGGATAGATAGCTAATAGATACACAGATAGATAGATGTATGTACAGATAGATAGATAGATGTACAGATAAATGTATGTAGGTGTGTAGATATAATTTAAAACCTGAAAATAACTGGACTATTTCTCTAAAACGCTACAGACATGTAAGTTAAATTGGAACATAACTGTTAAATTTGAACAAAGCATCCCCTGACAACCGTTAAGAACAAACTGAGAATCTTCTCTTTGACTCAGGTTTAGAGACCACTGCGCCCATCACTACTAGCAGCTTGGTTGGCTTAGAACTCCCCACCCATCTTTTAACATTTTTAACAGTTTCTTGGCCTTTATAATAACAAAAGTTGAGTCTGGTACCTTTTTAATGCTATTTATATTTTATCTTTGTTAGAAGGCTTCTGCTTCAGACTGGTAAATCTTTTGGAGAAAAATCAATACACACTTTACTGAGCTCCAGAAATGAACAGGCCAAGTGATTCCTAGCCATGGGGAGGGCCTAGTTCTCAGCACAAAGGTGGAATACCATCTTTGGAGGCATTCCAACCTCTCTGATATATTCAAACAGTCTGACCTGTACCTACTGATCTTCTCCTGACAGAGAAAGAAGCTAAGCATGTCACCTTAAGGTAAGTGCATGAATTGATTACAGGCTGAAGGTTAGTGTCTATAGAAAGATGTTTCTGAATAATTCATTAGTAAGGATCCAAAAAATTAGATAGCAAAGCAAATGTTCTGGGTCTCATCTATCAATCTTTTCATCTTATGTCCCACATCTGAAGGCAAATCAGTCAGATCCCAGCCACCCACTTCCTGGCTGCTGTCCATTACTCTGTTTAATACATTCCATTCTGCCTTGGTTCATGCTAAACTTGTGTGTGTGTGTGTTTCTGCCACCGAACTGCAAACTTCTGGGGATCAAGGACTAATCTCATCTGTCTTTGGTGAATGGCAGTAGTGTGCTGGTAGATGCTAAAAACAAGCTCCCTAAAAAAAATGAATAAGTCCTGATTGGTAGCATTTGTCAGTTTCCTTGGTAAATGCTCTCACCATGTTGATTTCAATCCATCTACATGACGTCTCTAAATGCAAAGTCAGGACGAGAGAAGCAGTTGCACACCATAATATAGGACATCTACCACCACCCAGACACGATAGGTGTCAATAAACTCAAGAGAGTGTTGCTGTTGCTCAGTCCCTAAGTCACGTCTGACTCTTTGAGACCTCATGTACGTAGCACACCAGGCTCCTCTGTCCTTCGTTATCTCCTAGAGTTTGCTCATGTCATGCCCACTGAGTCAGTGATGCTATCTGACCATCTCATCCTTTGCCACCCCTTCTCCTTTTGCCTTCAATCTCTCCCCACATCAGGGTCTTTTCCAATGAGTTGGCTCTTCATATTAGGTAGCCAACGTATTGGAGATTCAGCTTCATCAGTCCTTCCAATGAATATTCAGGGTTGGTTTCCTTTAGGATTGACTGGTTTGATCTCCTTGCTGTCCAAGGGACTGTCAAGAGGTCTTCTCTAGCACCACAGTTTATTTGATGCTCAGCTTTCTTATGGGCTTCCCTGGTAGTTCAGCTGGTAAAGAATCCATCTGCAAGGCAGGAGACCCCAGTTCAATTTCTGGGTCAGGAAGATCCCCTGGAAAAGGGAAACATCACCCACTCCAGTATTCTTGGGCTGCCCTTGTGGCTCAGATTGTAAAGAATCCACCTGCAATGCAGGATACCTAGGTTCAATCCCTAGGTTGGGAAGATCTCTTGGAGGAGGACATGGCAGTCCACTGCAGTATTCTTGCCTGGAGAATCCCATGGACAGAGGAGCTACAGTCCATGGGGTTACAAAGAGTCAGACATGACTGAGCAGTTAAGCACAGCACAGCATGTCTTTGTGGATTAACTTTCACATCCAGATGAGACTCCTGAAAAAATTATAGCTTTGACAATATAGACCTTTGTTGGTCAAGTGGTGTCTCTGCTTTTTAATACAATGTCTAGGTTTGTCACACTTTCTTTCCAAGGAGCAAGTGTCTTAGTTTCAGGGCTGCAGTCACTGTCCCCAGTGATTCTGGAGTCCAAGAAAAGAGAATCTGTCACTGCTTCTAATTTTCCCCCTTCTATTTGCAATAAAGTGATGGGACCAGATGCCATGATCTTAGTTTTTTGAATATTGAGTTTCAAGCCAGCTTTTTCATTCTCCTCTTTCACCCTCATCAAGAAGCTCTTATAGTTCCTCTTTACTTTTTGCCATTGGAGGGATATCACCTGCGTATCTGAGGTTATTGATATTTCACCAGGAAATCTTGATTCCAGCTTGTGACTCATCCAGCCTGGCATCTTGCTTGATGTACACTGTGTAGAAGTTAAATAAACAGGGTGACAATATACAGTCTTGTTTTATTCCTTTTGCAGTTTTGAACCAGTCAGTTGTTCAAACTATTGCTTCTTGACCTAGATGTTCTTCTGGAATTCCTTTGCTTTCTCCATGATCCAATGGATGTTGGCAATTTGATCTCTTGTTCCTCTACATCTTCAAACTCCAGCTTGTACATCTGGAAGTGCTCAGTTCAGGTACTGTTGAAGCCTGGCTTGAAGGATTTGGAGCATAACCTTACTAGCATGTGAAATGAGTGAGTTCTATGGCAGTTTGAACATTCTTTAAGCATTGCCCTTTTTTTTGAATTAGAATAAAAGCTGACCTTTTCTGATCCTGTGGCCACTGTTGAGTTTTCCAAATTTGCTAATATATTGAATGCAGCACTTTAGCAGCATGATCTTTAAGGATTTTAAGTAGTTTAGCTGAAATTCTGTCACCTCTACTAGCTTTGTTCATAGTAATGCTTCCTAAAACCTATCAAGAGTGTAGATAACACAAAAATACCATAGAATAAGCAGGAAGTCATGTGTTTTGTACATTTATACTTTTGCTTTTGATCACTTTCTCAGTGATCAATGCAAAGAAATAGAGGAAAACAATAGAATTGGAAAGACTAGAGAAAGACTGTGAAAAGAAGAGAAGCAAAAAGCAAAGGAGAAAAGGAAAGATATAAGCATCTGAATGCAGAGTTCCAAAGAATAGCAAGAAGAGATAAGAAAGCCTTCCTCAGCGATCAATGCAAAGAATTAGAGGGAAAAAACAGAATGGGAAAGACTAGAGATCGCTTCAAGAAAATTAGAGATACCAAGGGAACATTTCATGCAAAGATGGGCTCGATAAAGGACAGAAATGGTATGGACCTAACAGAAGCAGAAGATATTAAGAAGAGGTGGCAAGAATATACAGAAGAACTGTACAAAAAAGATCTTCATGACCAAGATAATCACGATGGTGTGATCACTCACCTAGAGCCAGACATCTTGGAATGTGAAGTCAAGTGGGCCTTAGAAAGCATCACTACAAACAAAGCTAGTGGAGGTGATGGAATTCCAGTTGAGCTATTTCAAATCCTGAAAGATGATGCACTCAATATGTCAGCAAATTTGGAAAACTCAGCAGTGGCCACAGGACTGGAAAAGNCTCTTTAAGATCTGTGGATTTGACCCAAGTCCTCATAGGAACGTGTGTCCCTGTGCCAGGTTCAGATGGGTCCTGGACTGCAACAGTGAGCCCTGTTGCCCAGCTGGAAGTGGGTGCCCCTGCAGCTCGGAGCTCAGGGTGCCCTTCTGTGCTTCAGCTGTCCCCACAGGTGTGTGGTATGGTTTCAGGAGTGGCTTAGGGCTCCAGTGCCCTTCACTACCACTTGGCTCCTGCACCTACTGCTGAAGGCTGAAACTGCACCTTTGAGAACTAAGCATGCTGGATCTTCTGGAAGGTAAATCCCCTAAGTAGGAGAAATAAGAAAGAAGGAATACTTCACATTTATTGATCCCTGCCTCTATGACAGGCACTATGCTACATGTTTTATATGCTTTATTTCATTTGTTCTTCAGAACAACACTATGAAACAGATGCTTTTGTTATTCCTATTGGACAGAAAAGAACCTTAAAGTATCAAAAGGTCAAATGACTCATCTGAAAACTGTAAAGTCGGTAAGTGATCGAGCAAGTGTTTAGGATGTAAAGCCCTTGTATGCAAAGCCAGGTCTGTCTGACATTGTGCTGCCATTTAACTTTGGCCCTGAAAGAGGGAATAAGAAGACACTTTTATTCAGCATTCCCAAATTTCCCTGAGGAACCGAACCACGTGGGGGTGCTTATTAGTCATGGCGCTTTCTAGGTCTATTCTGTGGGGTTTAGGAATGCTTGAGTCTGGCATGGGGTCCTGGAGTTTATATTTAACAAGATGATTGTTTCCAAGGAAGTTTGGGACACACCAGTGGGGAGGAATGATCTGTGTGCACTTTGCTCAAGACTGAAGCCTATAAAGATATTGGCCGATATACCTATCTCTCCGCAAATGGAGAACTGGCTTTAATCTACCTGGAAACATTAAGTAAACGTGAATCCAGGAAATCAATTTATTTATTGAAGCCATGTTGTTGTGGTGGTGGTTTAGTTGCTAAGTCATGTCCAACTCTTTGTGACCCCATGGACTGCAGCACGCCAGCCTTCCCTGTCCTTCACTATCTTCCAGAGACTGCTCAAACTCATGTCCATTGAGTCATTGATGCCATCCAACCATCTCATCCTCTGTTGCCCCCTTCTCCTCCCCTCAGTTTCCCAGCATCAGGGTCTTTTCCAATGAGTCAGCTCTTTGCATCAGGTGGCCAAATTATTGGAGCTTCAGCTTCAGCATCAGTGCTTTCAATAAATATTTAGGGTTGATTTCCTTTATGATTGACTGGCCTGATCTCCCTGCTATCCAAAAGACTCTCAAGAGTCTTCTCCAGCACCACAGTTTGAAAGCCTTAATTCTTCAGCACTCAACCTTCTTTATGGTCCAACTCTCACATCCATACATGACTACTGGAAAAACCTTAGCTTTGATTATACGAATCTTTGTCAGCAAAGTGATGTCTCTGCTTTTTAATATGCTGCCTGTGTTTGTCATAGCTTTTCTTCCAAAGAGCAAGCGTCTTTTAAATTCAAGGCTGCAGTCACTGTCTACAATGATTTTGGAGCCCAAGAAAATAAAATCTGTCACTGAAGGTGAAATCTATCACTGAGGAGAGTGAAAAGCTAGCTTAAAACTCAGCATTCAAAAAACTAAGATCATGACATCTGGTCTCATCACTTCATGGCAAATAGATGGGGAAAAAACGACAGTGACAGACTTTATTTTCTTTATTGAAGTCATATGTGCTCTCAGAAGTTGGAAGAGAAAATGATTATTAGGAGACAAATCACTGGAAAGTTGTGTAGCAGGAATATCTGGGGGCAGATGGTCTACAAAGCAGCTAATACATTGATCTCAGATGGGTTCTTCCCAGTTTCTGAGCTTTGGCTTTCCCATCTGTAAAATGGTGAGAATAATATCACCATGATGAAAGCGTGAAGATTCGGTGAGAGCTGGCCTGGAACAACACATTGGCGAGTGTCAGTTCTGGCCCCACATTGCCCAGGTTCATGTCTCAGGTATGCACGTCCTCTCTCTGTGTACCTTTGGATAAGTTGCTTAACTTCTCTCTACCTCAATTTCCTCTTGTGTAAATGGGAATAGAAATGGGACCTACTTACAGAAGTACTGTAAAGACTTATTGAAAGTACTTAACGCAGTACTAGGTGAAACGCAGGTATTCTGATAACATCCTCCAGATTTTTGTCAAGTCGCTTGACACATGGTAGGTCTTAATGGATATGGTTTTCCTTGAACCTCAGTGCCAGGTTGAGCACATGATCTTTCTACCCATTGACTCTATTCCAAAGTGAGAAGTGTACTTGACTTTTCAGTAATGATTTTAGAGGGAAAAAAGCAGAGGCCACCCAGTGGCTCAGCAGTAAAGACTCTGCCTACAGTGCAAAAGATGCAGGACACATGGGTTCAATCCCAGGGTCGGGAAGATTCCCTGGAAAAGGGAAAAAGTATTCTTGCCTGGAGAATCCCAATGCAAGGAGTTGGACATGACTGAAGTGATTGAGCATGCACCCAAAGAGAATTATTTCAACTGTTGACTTATTTTACCCTTAAGGCTGAAGTAGAAGGAATGTCCACCCCTCCAGATGAAGTTGGTGAAACAGACACCCCTGGTTGTCATCACTGTGGAGCAAGTCATTC
Organism: Neotragus pygmaeus; assembly: GCA_006410875.1. Lineage (NCBI taxonomy): Eukaryota > Metazoa > Chordata > Mammalia > Artiodactyla > Bovidae > Neotragus > Neotragus pygmaeus. The sequence continues at coordinate 268,537 of SJYV01055376.1, read as the reverse complement.
CTCTTTTCTGAGCTTACCTCCACTTATAAAAGATTATTTCCATCTTTGAACTCCTATGAGTCAATGAAAATAGTCCTTGAACCTAACCTTCAAACATTGATTGCTTTGCTGGAAGTTCAGAGACTGGGGAGAAATCACCAGTGAGAATGGGTCATTACAATTTTCACCTCCTGTCAAGTAATCTTTTTCTTTAAGATCCCTCAGTCATACAGATTTTCAAATACACAACTTTGCTTAGCTTGTCATCCTGAAATGATGGTCTTAATCATAAATTCTAATTGGAATGGGATCCACCTCAATTTATTCCTAATGCTTCAGAAAAGCAGAACTGTTTCTAGGAATACATTGAGATGGATTCTATTCCAATTAACAGTTTGACTCGGTTAAAATGTTGTTAACCCACTGCTGTCCTCTGATAACCATCTAATTCATAGGTGGCAAGTTGCTGGCCACGTCAGAGCTAACAAGGAGATTATATCTACCTAAATGTGATCAGCACTTTGAGTGGGTGGACTCAGTTCTGGCTTCTCCAGCCCAGTACTGCTCTCATCTTAGCAGTTTGAAGGCACTGTCAGTCAGCTTGCTTTAAGCTGTGATTGAATTGGGCTACTTTCTGAAAATTAGAAGTATAATGTTTTCATCTAATTTAGACAAATTCACTACTATCAGTCAGGATTCTAGAGAAAGAAAACCAGTGGGATGTATATGTACTTAGAGGGTGATTTATTTTTAAAAACTGACTCATGCAATTTATAGACGCTGGCAAATCTAAAATGCATAATCTAGGCCAGCAGGTTGGATTCGCAGACATGAGTTCTATGTTATAACCTTGAGGCAGAATTCCTTCTTCTCCAGGAAACCTCAGTTTTTGCTCTCAGAGTCTTCACTTGATTGGATGAGGCCCACCCACATTATGGAGGGTAATCCCCTTTACTTAAAGCCAATTGATTGTAAATGTTAATGATAACTACAAAATACCTTCATGGCAGCATCTAGACTACTTTTACTGTAGCCAGTCATGTTGACATACAAAAATGAACCATCTTAGGGTCCATGAATTACATTTACAATCCCCTAGAATAACATGGAGACAGGTGTAAAGAAAGACAGCAGACACAACGTGTTGTGTCTCGGGATCACCCAGCCTGACCCAACAGAGAGGGCTCAGTTTTTATGCTGTATAAAACTTTCCACGCCACACACTTCACCTCATGTCTCCAGGTATGTTTTCCCAAGATGGGAGTCAGGATGCTTTGTTGGGCAAAAGCAGGGCCACTTCTCTTTGATGGTCCAGTAATGTAAGGTTCATAGTCATTCCTAAGCTCACAGATGCTAAAGGAAGGAAGAGTAGATGCCAGCTACACATTTCTGTAAACCAGTAGGTAAATATTCATGATTGAATACCCAGCCTGACAGGCACACTTGGGAGATTCCAACCAAAACAGAGCTTCAGAATTTTCATTTCCACTGGGCAAACAGGAAAATGAGATGATGCGAAATTGATGTGTGTGGAAAGCACAGTGATTGGGCATTTACATCTATTTAATTAAGGAACATGTTGTAACCTCTATTTACTTCTGTTTAATTAAGGGATTGCTCATTTCAGAGGAGATATCATGCTGGGCCTTCTACTACTTTTGTGATTCAAAGCTCAACTAAGAATATATGGGAATTCGTTTGGTGATCTTAGCTCAGTCCCTAATGGCAAGAGCTTCCTATTACAAAGCCAATAAACTACACTGCCAGACTTGCAAGAAGTGAGTCAGGGGGCTTATCAAGAAAATGATCTCTTCAAAACACAGGAGGTCATTCGTGAGAAGGTATGTTATTCTAGAATAATTCTGATAAAAAATTAGAACCACAGTGGATTTCATATTTGAGTAGAAAAAGAAAGAGCCAGAAAAATTATTAGAGATATAAGGCTTCTAACTTATATGAACTTTATTTAGTATATTTTAAAATTAGGTATTTTTAATAAATTTGCTGGATCATCTTATTAAATAAATTTGCTGTATAATTAATAAATTAGGGCATTTAAAATTTAGGGTGATTTATAATGTGTTAGTTTCAGGTACACAGAGAAGTTTTATGTGTGTGTGTGTGTATATATATATATATATGTATATATATTCTTTCTCAGATTCTTTTCCCTGGTAACTTATTATAAAATATTAAGTATAGTTTTCTGTGTTATACAGTAGGTCTCTGTTGTTTATTTTCTATATATTAGTGTGTATATGTTGACACCAAACTCCTAATTTATCCTTCCCCACCTTTCCGCCTTGCTAACTATGTTTTCTACATCTGTGACTCTATTTCTGTTTTGCACATAAGTTTGTTTATATATTTTTTTAGATTCTACATATAAGCAATATCATAATGGTATTTGTCTTTCTCTGTTTGACTTACTTCAGTTAGTATGATAAACTCTAGACCCATCCATGTTGCTGTAAATGGTATTATTTCATTCCATTTTATGACTGAGTAATGCAGGAGACGCAGGAGATGCAGATTCAATCCCTGGACTGGGAGGATTCCCTGGAGGAGAAAATGGCAACCCATTCCAGTATTCTTGCCTGGAAAATCCCACTGTGTAAGTGTGTGTATATCTATCTATCTATCTACATATATATGCATATGTGCTTTGCTTAGTTGCTCAGTCATGTCCAGCTCTTTGTGACCCCATGGACTGCAGCTCGCCAGGCTCCTCTGCCCATGGGGATTCTCCAGGCCAGAGTACTGAAATGGGTTGCCATGCCCTCCTCCAGGTGATCTTCCCAACCAGGGACTGAACCCAGGTCTTCCGCACTGTAGGTACATTCTTTACTGTCTGAGCCACCAGGGAAGCCCATGTGTATACGGGCTTTCTATAGATACATATATACACCACATTCTCTGCTGATGGACATTTATGTTGCTTCCATGTCTTGGCTATTGTAAATAGTACTGCTGTGAACCTAGGGGTGCATGTGTCTTTTCAAATCATGATTTTTCCTGGATGTATATATTCCCAGAAATGGGATTGCTGGATCATATGGTAACTCTATTTTTAGTTTTTGAAGGAACATCCACACTGTTCTCCATAGTGGCTGCACCAATTTACATTCCCATCGACAGTGTAGAATGGTTCCTTTTTCTCCACACCTTCTCCAGCATTTATTATTTGTAAACAGAAATTTCTTTAGTATATTGACAAAACAGTTGTTCCTGCCTGGGCAGACTGGAAAGAGTTAAAAGGAGAACAGAAAGTGAGGGGATATGTTTTTCTATATACATGATATTTCACATCTCACTCAGATGTTGATTATATTTTTCTCCTTGAAGGAGATATTTCAAAACTAAGGTTATTCATTCTTTCATCTGACATTTTATTATCCTTTTTCTTTTGCTACAGGAAATGCCCCTAGAGTAACTCTATTCTTTTTAAGTTCTGTGAGTCACAGTTAATTTTAAGCACAAGAGGAAAATGGAAGAAGAGCTATTCTAGAAAGAATTAGAAGAAATGGCAAGTAATTCTAACAGTGTGGAATGGGGAGAAAAATGTTTGAAATCTACACCCAAATTTCCAGCCCCTGATCATCCAGCTAGAAACTCTGTCCCTATTGACATCACCATTTAATGTATACCTGCATGTGCTGTATACCTAGTTGCTCAGTCATGTCTGACTCTTTGCAACCCCATGGACTGTAGCCCACCAGGCTCTTTGGTTCATAAGGATTCTCCAGGTAAGAATACTGGAGTGGGCTGCCATGCCCTCCTCCAAGGGATCTTCCCAACCCAGGGATCAAACCCAGGTCTCTCTCATTGCAGGCAGATTCTTTACTGTCTGAGCCATCAGGGAAGTCCAAGAATACTGGAGTGGATAACCTATCCCTTCTCCAGGGGCTTCCTGACCCAGAATTGAACAAGGATCTCCTGCATTGCAGGTGGATTCTTTGCCGGCTGAGGTAGCAGTGAAGCCCATAAACCTGCATGCAAGCTGGCTAATGAGACAAAATATCAGCTATGTACCAGCCTCCTGAATGTCCTCCCTCCATCACCAGGAAGAAAAGGGACTATTAGAGACAATGCTCTCTACTTTTAGGTGGAAGCAGAGAATGGAATGACACCAGGAGATGAAATTCTGCCTTGACTCCTCTAGAGCAAGGGCCACACCCTATACCCGTGTGTCAACCACCCAACACCTCTCCAGTGCATTATCTATCATGAGTGCTGAATTAATATAGAAAGGATGAGTGGAGATTCTGCTCCTGTAAAGTTGCTTTGTTTTTCCTTAAATTCACTGTGTATTCCTCTGACACTCCCTGGAATGCCCTCCTTTTCTCTTATATCCCTGTGGCCAAGCCTAGTATTTTGTCAAGGCCTGGAACAAGTCCCTCCAATTCCATGACATTTTTCAGACTTAACTTGGCCTTAGCAAGAAATCCTGCCTCTAAAGACCTGCCTCCCTTGATGAATGATTTCCTGGTTGGTAAGGAGCATATCGGAGAAGGCAGGAGAAGGCAATGGCACCCCACTCTATTACTCTTGCCTGGAAAATCCCATGGATGGAGGAGCCTGGTAGGCTGCAGTCCATGGGGTCGCTAAGAGTCAGCAACAACTGAGCAACTTCACTTTCACTTTTCACTTTCATGCATTGGAGAAGGGAATGGCAACCCACTCCAGTGTTCTTGCCTGGAGAATCCCAGGGACAGTTGAGCCTGGTGGGCTCCCGTCTATGGGGCCACATAGAGTCGGACATGACTGAGGTGACTTAGCAGCAGCAGCAGCAGCAAGGAGCATATGGTGCTTAGCAGTTTTTGGTTTCTGTCTATGTCCTGTCTTCTCAACCAGATTCTGACTTTGTATGTGACCTGTTTCCAGATAATACTCCACTCTGCACACCCTAACCAGTGCACAACACCCCACCGCCCCTGGCATGATGCCTCCGTATATCATGGGCTCTCAGTTAGTGTCTGTAGTTGGTAATGGATTTGATGGCTCACTGACAAGCTGCACCATAAGCTCCTCAAGGAAAAGGGCCAAACCTATCTTGTTCAATATTGGATTCCTCATACCTACCCATTATGGTAGCTGTTCAAAGGAAATATTTTTTTTGTTAATCCAGACATTTTACAAAGAATGTTACGGGAATAGTTGAATAAATTTATGTTTGGAATGCAGTGCTAAATCTAAAATCATATCTTGAATGCACATTAGTTACTGGTTACCTTGGCATTTGAAGAAATACTTTCTTTTCCCTAAAGAAGGACTGAATTTAAGTGAATACTTAGTGTCTCAAAACTTCTAACTGAAGTCATAATTCAACAAACTTTTTGCGTGGTGGGGGCGGGGGGGGGGTTCCCTCATGGTTCGGTGGTTAGGACTTCATGTTTCTACTGCCAGAAGCCTGGGTTTGATCCCTGGTTGGGAAACTAATATCCTGGAAGACACTTAGCGTGGCACCCCACCGCCCACACCCGGACCAAAGGAGAAGCTTTTTGACGTGTACCTACTACCTCAAGATACTAGGCTAAACATGGCAGGAAGAAAGAGGTGACTGAGACTTGTCCTTACCCTAGAAGAAGTTTAAGTCTAGCCACAGAGTTTGTCGTGGAAGCCAGCAAATGTTATGAGACAGAATTGTAACACATCGTAAGGAACAAACAAAGAAATGTGAGAGGAAAAAAGCACACAAAGTTAGAAAGATCGGGGAAGATTTGACAGATGTGGTGACCATTAGGAAGGTGGAGTTCCAATGCACGGAAATAAAGGAGAAAGGCATTCCAGACAAAGGGGGAAAACACAGTACATGCATGAAGGGAACAAAAGGTTATGACATGCTCAGGAAAGAGCAAGTGGTTCAGGGAGCATGGCAGAGAGAAATGTTGGAATTGAATTGGGATATTTAGGCTGTGGTCAGGTTATAAAGAGTCTTGTTTGCCATGGTAGGGTGACTGGAGAATATCTTGCAGGCAAGGGAGACACTTACAGATACCAAAATATTCTGTTCCCATCAAAACTTTTAGCTCTCCTATCCTCAGCTGAAAAAATACTAGCGCTATTCTGTTTGCAGAAGTGGATATTTGCTCATGAGTCTAAATCACAGGGTGAATTCTTTTTCTTTTAAAAACTTGACACTACTTGTTTACATTTTACCTTATCTTTCAATTTGACCATGCCACTTAGCCTGTGGGATCTCAGTTCCTCAATCAGGGGTCGAACCCATGGCCACTGCAGCAGAAACTCAGTCTTAACCACTGGGCCACCAGGGAATTTCAAGGGTGAATTCTTAATCAGCATTCAACCCTGTCCTATCTGTAGCTTTAAGGGTTTCAAACTGCATTCAGTGGAATCTTGGAGTTCTACAGAAGTTTGCCTGGATTCCATGAGAGTATTTTTTTGAATAGTGTAAATCTCTAGCTCTTTTTGTGAAGGCACAGATTTCTTTCTTGTTTATAGTTTAGGGTAGTGAGAGACTGTTGTTTTTAATTTTAACTCCTTTCTAATCAGCTGCCATTGACAGTGGTATACAGTCAGTCACTGGTTACTGTATGCTGCTATAGTAAGGTTATAGTCATGAGGAAAATAAAGAGGTTTAAGTCTGTTATGGACTTTCTAGAGCCTCGTAAGAAATTACAGTGGAAAAGAGTCCACCAATTAGACTTAGGCAGTGTTGCAGAAACTGTCAGCTGTTCACCTAAATCCATTCTTCCCTTCTTCCATGGTATCATAATTATAGTCAATCTTAGCTACACTACATTTCCCAGCCTCCCTTGCACTTAGGTTGGTCATGTGACATTCTTCTTGCCAATAAGTTGTGAACTGGATGCCATTTGTCTATCTAGGCTTTAGGTAAGCATCCTCCAAGTTCTCTTTCCCTATCTCTCTGGCTGAAACCTGGACATGGTTTAGACCCATTTTCATGCAGATAATGATAGTACTTGACTTTGCTTAATGGCTAAACTATTATTGTTTGGTCCTATTTGATTGTTTTCCTTTCTTTCTGCATCTTCTCACTTCTCTGATTGAATATATTCTTTAATTAAAGTTTTTCTACAGACAAAAGGCCATCAGAGGAGAGGTTGTGGGGGGTGGGGAGTGCTGTTCTGGGAAGGCCTCATAGGGTCCGGCCTGGTTTCACTTCTTTAGACAAGCTGGATGTTATCATACCACCTTATCTTTACTCAAACTCGTCTCTCTGCCTGATATGCCCTTCCAGTTCCCCTCTCTTTTCCATAACGATATTCTGCTTATCTATAAAACCCAGCTCAAGGGTGACCACTTATAAGAAGACGCCCCTGGTCTTCTCCCCTTTCCTGCTCCCCTCTATCCCCCTCACGCTAGGTGTGAAGTGCTGGGGGATCATCTTTCATAGCATATTTTGGTTAGTTGCTGTTCCATGCTAGGTTGACCATGAACTACCTGGGCAAGGACAAGGTCTTATTTGTCTCCATCCTTTGTTTTTGGTCCACACCTGACATGGAGCAAGCTGCCCATAAATAGTTGTTGAATTAAGTGAATGCCTTTTCCCAGGTCTGATATCCTCCCTGTCCCCAAGGGAATGGAGCCAGTTGGGTGAGGGGAGGGGTGGCCCTGATGGCAGCCCCCTCTGTGTAATTATCCCCTTACAGTGAATAATGGGGCTTCAGCTCTGAGTCTGATTGTTTGATGAAGATGAAACTATTTAATCAGGTTTGGTTGCTCATCTCATCATCTTGCTGTATCACACCCTTTCTGATGAGTTCATTAACTGGAAGAAAAATTGATGACCTCGTTAGTTCTGCACGTTGGTTCGCTTAGGACAAATTGGAGCTTTAGAATGTCGCTCAACTCTGACCCATGGTAGGACAAGGTATCATGCTCAGGAATGTTTAGATATACTGTGCCCTTGGTGCCTTTGTGTCATGGGTTTCCCAGGAAACTTCTGTTTGAAATAGTGTCTTTTCCTAAGTAAACTTAGGTTTCCTCTCATCCTGCTCAGTGAGAAAGTTACCACTCTCTCACAGTACCCAGGGTAAACTCACCTTCTCTCCATCCCCGCTTTGAATTCTTTCCTCTCTGCCACCAGGGACATCTTACCATCCTCCAAGCCTAGTTTACTTCCTCCCCCCACCACCCCAATGCAGGATACATTCACTGTATCTCAAGGTCCTAACTCGGGTGAATCTGGAAGCAGAACATGTTGCGATCTCAGGCGAAGTGTTATTGACCAGGATTCTTGGCCTCCTTGATCAATAGAAATTGACTAGAGGTCAGACAAGAAATCTAGGCAAGGCTTCACTGGGGCCCCTGCTGCAGGAGGGGGAGCAAGAACAAACTACAGGTTCCCTTGATTGCTCACTCTCTGAGGGGTGGTGGTTTAATCACTAAATTGCGTCCAACTCTTGCGACCCATGGACTACAGCCCACCAGGCTCCTTCTGTCCATAAGATTTTCCAGGCAAGAAATCTTGAGTGGGTTGCCATTTCCTTCTCCAGGGGATCTTCTCCAACCCAGGGATTGAACCTGGGTCTCTTGCACTGCAGGCAGATTCTTTACCAACTGAGCTACCAGGGAAGCCCAAAGCTCTGAGGGGGCGGTGAGCTTATTTCTTATATGGGGTGACAGCAGGCATGTGTTCTGGGCCGGAAGGGTGGGAAGGGCGGCTTAGGTAGTTTGACTGCCCCTCTGGTGGTGTTGAGTGCAGGGGGGATGCTCAGTATTCTGCTTTTGCTCCCAACACTCAGCTTTGCTCTCAGCTCTTCAGAAGCAGCAGTTGGCTTTTTGACCTCTGTAGAGCTTTTGGGTCCAGAGTTTGCCCCATTTATTTTTAGTCCCCTATTGTTTCTTTGAATTTGGTTGCTGGAGGAGAGATCCCAGATATAGACATTGCAGCACTGCCACAAAGGATCCCAGGTCCCAGCCTGTCTCAAAAGGACCAGGAGAGGGGAGTAAATCAGGGCCACAGGTGAGACCTGCAGAAACGCGCATGGGAAGGGCATCTGCTGGTGGCTGCAAACCTAGACGAGGATGCGAGACACTTGAGTCTGCAAGGGCGGAAGCTGTGGCTGGTTCTCATGCTGTCTGGGGCACCCGTTTTGGCAAGTAGAGCACAGTGGATAGAGTAACCAGAGTGGTGGGTATTCCTGAGAGTCAGGGGCAGGTTAAAGGACGGAGGTGCAAGTGGGTGCTATTCTCTATCGTCCTCAAATTTCCTCTTTTCCCCCTCTAACTTCACCCAATTTGCCTGACAAACTCCTATTCAGTTTCCATAAGCCAGTTTTTTCTAGAAGGCCTTTCCTGTCGTCCTGTCTGAGGTTGTTGGTCACTCCTGTCTCTGTTAGCTCCCCACCTGGAACACATTTTTAAAGCTGTATTTGTCATGGTGTTGTGATTCTGTATTGAAAGTAGGTTTCTGTCACTTTCCAAGACCTCTTGAGAGAACAGATTTTCTCCTATATTCTGGAACCTGGCATGGGCCCAGTGAAGCCTCAAAGCTCCTATGGAAGCTCACTTTTCTGATGGAATGATGTATAATGAAGGAAACTGAAGCTGAAGGCCAGTCTGATAGCCTGGACAGGTGCTGTACTTTTAAAATTAACTTATTTATTTGGCTGTGCTGGGTCCTAGTTGCAGCATGTGGGATCTTTAGTTGCAGCATATGGGGTCCAGTTCCTTGACCAGAGATTGGATCCAGGCTCCCTGAATTGGGAGCATGGAGTCTTAGCCACTGGACCACTAGGGAAGTCCCCTATATCCTTTTAAAATGTTGACGGGGTTTAATGTTTTTTTCCACTGGTTGCTGATGATTTTTCAGCTGTGTCTTTCCACTGAGTGACTTTATACTGGGTGACCTATGCCGTAGCTTATTATTTTTCATGTTTTCCATTTAAAATCATGGCTATAGCTTCATGTACTGCAGCACACAGACATGTGGTTTGTTGCTAGGCTAAACTCAGACATCTGTTCAAGGTCAGCCTAGCGTGGGTGTCCTAGGGTCCTGCTTGTCTAGGGCAGAATGTCAGATAGATCATTTGTTCATAAGAAGGAAAACCCCACTCCTACTAAAGGAAATAAACCAGCCAGTGCAGGGAGATCTCCTAGACAGTCTCTGGGACAGCTCTGGGGACACGCCTGTTGAAAGGAGTTATTCACATGCCACCCCTGCATGCGGCTGCTTGTTTCTATCCCTTTCAGTGTCCCAATGTCTAAATGCCTGGATGGAGACTACCTCTATGTATCAGCGCATCTTGGTTTGAGAATCTCTCCTGGATCCAAAAGGAGAGTCTCACAGTAGAAGAGTTACCTCTTCTGGAGGTTGTGTTCAATAAAGATTAAGCTGTAAGAAAAACTGGAAACTTCTCTACTTGCCAAAGGAAGCTCGTTTAGAAGCCACAACTTGAGAAGTAAATNGTGAAGAGTAGAAGTTTGTTGTTTAAGCCATCTAGACTATGATATTTCATTGCAGTAGCCCAAGCTAACTAAAACATTTGTTTTTATCGTATGTTTAGAATCATAAGGGTGACTCTATAAAAGGGTGAAAAATTGGAGTTACCATGGAAACACATCTTGCAGAAACCAGACCTGTTGCCTGTGTCCTCACAGCAAGAACACACCAGACTGAGAGGCCCTGCTGACCGCTTTGGCTCCCCAAACACTGTGACGTTCACTGAAATGATTCCTGTTAGCCTCTCTGTATCTGCTATGGGAGTCTGGAAGGTAGTTATAAAAGGGTAAAGAACTGATTGTTTTATGAAGTGTCTTGGAGAGACTGGGACAGAAAAAAATATAGAAGACTTTTCAAAGTGTCCTTTAGTCAAGCCATTGAGTCTGTAAACCTCTTCAGCATGGAGAAACATACTGCTGCTTGTCCTTATCTGCCTCTGTAGATGGGTCTATTAGAATTAATTGAAACAGCATTGTTTTCATAAAAATACTAAGAGCCTGTGTATCACTCTTAATCAAATACAAAAGGTTACTTATTTATACTAGCAACAATAATGTACATAAGCATATTATAAAAATAACGTTACCACAGCAATGACTGATCTAATCTCCTCATTTTACACACATGGGAAACAAAGGTTTTATAAAGAAAATGGATTTCCCAGGTCCGAAAACTAATTAGTGACTCTAGGTTGCAAAGACTCTAGGTCATGAAGACTCTAGGCCTTTGTGTTGTGCTATGCTTAGCTGTTCAAATTTGTTGACTCTTGCAGGCAGATTCTTTACCATCTGTTAATAAAGTAGCATAATTAACAACCTTAAGCTTGAAGTCAAAGATCCAGAGGCTTCCCTGGTGGCTCAGATGGTAAAGAATCTGCCTGCAATGCAGGAGACCTAGTTCAATCCCTGGGTTGGGAAGATCCCCTGGAGGCGGGCATGGCAACCCACTTCAGAATTCTTGCCTGGAGAATCCCCATGGACAGAAGTGTCTGGAGGGCTACAGTCCATGGGGTCAAAAAGAGTTGGACTTGAATAAATGCCTAAGCACAGCACATTAACAGATGAGGCATTCTAGTGGCAAATTGTCTTTTTTTGGTCCTTCTTCATTGAAGTGGGCTTCCCTCATAGCTCAGTTGGTAAAGAATCTGCCTGCATTGCAGGAGACCCAGGTTCAATTCCTGGGTCAGGAAGATCCTTTGGAGTAGGAACTGGCAACCCACTCCAGTATTCTTGCCTAGAGAATCCCCATGGACAGAGGAACCTGGCAGGCTACAGTCCATGGGGTCTCAAGAGAAAGATACGACTTAGCAACTAAACCACCACCACCACCACCACCATCAAAAAATAGTAGAAAAATAGAAGACAACAAATATTCTGCAGTGTTTGCAGCAGACATGTATAATGGTCTCAGTATATTCTAGCTCCTGTCTAGTGTTTGTCCTATTTTGTAGAGGCTAGAAAGCAAAAACAATGCATTTCCAAGATGCTCTGTGGGTAGATTTCTGGATGTGTTGAGTTCTGCCAATCACGTGCATTCTGACAAGCTTGGATTCAGGTCCGAGTTATGAATGGAGGAAGGCAAGGGACAAGGCATCCATTTCATGGCATGGTCGTGATAGAGGAAGCTGGCTTTTGCAGTTGTAGCTTTATGCTTCTCCAAGACCTCTTTCCCACTCACAGAAGATCATTGTGATTCTGAAGAATAAGAATTGACTGGAAGATTACTCTAGAGCCTGCTCCCCACTGGTACCTGGTGATAAATCTCTTTCTATTCAACCTCATTAGAGTGGTTTCTGTTATGTTCAGCTGAACCCTAACCAACACAGGGTTACAGGATGGGAAAAAAAAAAAAACCTGTAAAATATACTAAAATGCAGAAGTAGAAACTAGAGAATCTTAAGCTAAGAAAGAAAAGTGGAGTTTGGGCTATTTGGATATGGGACCTGCTTTGAAATTGTTAGAAGCTCAGTTGTGTCTACCTCTTTGTGACCCCAATGACTGTAGCCCACCAGGCTCCTCTGTGCTTGGAATTCTCCAGGCAAGAACACTGGAGTGGGTAGCCATTCCCTTCTTCAGGTTGTCTTCCTCACCTAGGGATCAAACTCTGGTCTCCTGCATTGCAGGAAGATTTCTTACCATTTGAGCCAACAGAGAAGCCCCAGGGCTTGCTTTAGGGAAAAGAAAAGAACTGTGGAAGGGCACATGATTACAAGTTCCAAAAGAAAGCAGCGATGATCTCCATCACCATTTACTCTCTTGAAGACTGCATTAAAACAAGAAGCATGATTTCAGAATCAGCTTTCTAGGAAACTTTCTGAGTTGGTTAAGTATCCCCTGACCTGCTTGCTGATGCTTGAAATTCCTTTAACAGGGAGCAAATTATATGTAATTAGAAAAAGAAGTGTCAAAATGCAAATACTATTGATGTAAAATTCATCAATAGTAAAGGGTAGCTGGTTAATTAAATTAGAGTTAATGACAATCTTGGAACTCATTGTTTTGGGGATGGACCTGATTAACATTTGTAGAGGACCTACTATGAACCTGGCAGAGGACCTCATGCTTTTTTTTACATACTTTTCATTTGATGTCTCTATAGTTCGGTAGTTCTCTGTTCAATATTTTTAGTCCCATCTTCCAGGGATAGAAACTGATACTCAAGTTAAAAAACTTGCTGCAAATCAAGAAGACAAGGCCTGGGGCAGAGGTTTCTCCAATTTCATGAGTTTGAATTGGTCAGGTCTATTTGCTTTTACATGATTAAGGATAAATTGAAACTGCTCAGATACAGTTTTCTCATGGGAAGGCAGGCAGGAAGTTCTATTTTACATGATTTATGGCTTTTTTCTTTTAAGATGTCTTGCTTTTTTATAAGGGGTTTATTTGGCCCAGAGGATTTATTAACAACAACAACAACAACAACAACAACAAATAGTGTTTGTGTATCTGTGGTAGTCTACTCTGTTTTCTTGCAAAGTATTTTCAAATGCATTATTTCAATTTATATTCACGACTACCCAGTAGATATAGGTACTATTCTTTTCTAATTTTAAAATGTAAATTGAGTCCTAAAATTGGAAGTTACTGCCGCAAATCACATAGTGAGTAGAGAAACTGGATCCCAAAAACAAGAATTTATCCCCCACTCCTCACTAGAATCTATTTTTGCTTATGAGAGATAAACACCAACCTGAAAACCCTCAATCTGAGTCACAAAAAGGACTGAGGCTACAGAAAAAAGGATTCTGTTTAATACTGGATACATTTCATTCCCATTAGCCACCCATTGATGTGTTAACAGTAATGTCTCTCTGATCAGTGTTCTGTATAGTCCAGACTTATGAGAGCTGGCATTTTGCCTTATTCAATGTATTACTTCTTACACCTAACACAATGCATTGCATAGAATAAGCATTCAATATATACTGATGAATGAATACTTCTAAAATACAAACTTGCAAAGCAGAATAAAAGCAATGAGCTTTTCACTCCAGAGTTTTAGCTGAATTCTTTTCCTTTATCAGTTTGATGGATTTGGTTTTTAGTGATCAACATGAGGCATGACAAATACTGGTACTGAATTAACTAGTGGACTTGTGAAACACCCCATTTTACTATCAGCTATGCCGGGCTGAATATTTTACTACTCATTGAAAGGTCTTTACAGTATGTTCTTCTGTGTAAGAGTACACTATTGTGATTTTCCCCCCTTCATACACCACAACAAAACAAATCCCATTGAAATAGCAATTTTTTCATTGTGCCAAAACCAATGGCCACAGTACCTGCCTGTGGAATCATGATAAATGTAGTTGCCCCAAAGTGAAATTCAATCTGGGCCTTGAGTTATATTGCCAAGCACTGGCCAGTGAAAACAGCCATTAAGAGAAAGAAACATGATTTATTTCTTCAGTTTTCTCAAACAAACAGAGCATTTGACCACAAATGCTCTGTGGTCAAACGGCACCTAAATTGCATAAAAACATTCTAGTTTTAAGTCTTTATTTTTTGACCTTTGTATACGACAGAAGGCTATTACAAATCTGCTCTGGAAGTCTCCCAGGTTTGAATGGATATTTGCCTTACAGAACATCCTGGCTTTTGTTGTGTGCCCTTATGGTGGTGGTTACTGTATGAAGTTTTATTTAATTTATATTTTAACTACAGGAAACATCTAGTTCTGTTAAAAATGTCCATATAGTTTTCAGATCATTTTGCAGCCCCAAATACATAAATGCTTAAGAGAGTTGTTGACTCTAAGATATTACTGGTGTGGCCTATGGGATTTACAGTGTGAGAACCATGGAAGTTAACAGAGCGAAAATCTGACTGACGTCAAAACACTCTAAATCACATTGCTGCTAGAAAATTTGTGTTTCTTATCAAGAGTTTGCCATAATATTTGACATTATTATGCCAAATAATGTTAGCTTCTGTTTGGAGATGTTTATTGCAAACAATGTTTAGTTAATTTGCACACACTGGGTTTAATTAGGAATCAATAACCAGCAATAACAGAGATAATGGTCTCTGAAGGATCAGAAAGAATTACATAAGTATGTGAAGTGAAAATATATTCAGAATTGGGTCAAGTTAATGAACTTTCCATTTCATGAATTGATTTTAGCACTATTCACCTTAGCACTAGCTGTTTTTTTTTTTTTTCCAATTTATCTGGGAGATCACTATCTTATCAGTGTTAGAAGCTGAATCTCATTTATTTTTGCAAAAGCAAAATGTTACCTGTGTAATCTAGCACCACTATTAAGCAGGTGCTTAACACATAATAGATGCTCAGAAAAAAAAAAAATGACACTTCCAATACTCTTTATGTATGCTACATAAACATTGCCTTTAGTTGTATTCTATGATGAGCACATACTCAATTCAGTTCAGTCGCTCAGTCGTGTCCAACTCTTTGCGACCCCCCATGAATTGTAGCATGCCAGACCTCCCTATTCATCACCAACTCCCAGAGTTCACACAGACTCACATCCATCGAGTCAGTGATGCCATTCAGCCATCTCATCCTCTGTCGTCCCCTTCTCCTCCTNCCTTACTATAGCAGGTAATTATTATTATTTTTTTTGGTAATGACATTTATCATATTTTCTATAAAGGTAGAAAATTGCCAGTAATTTCACTATTAGTTTTTAGTGGAATATTCTTCAAACAATCCTACTCCATCCATTTTTTCCTAAGCCCTTGCCTGTCTCTCATTTTTCTCTAAAACAAACAATAAAAGTATATCCAGCTCTTTGTTTTGTATGTAAAGTTGTTTTGATAGCATCAGAAGCCTTCATAAAACTGGCTGTTCTTTCTGTTATTTGGGCTATGGTATAAAGATCCCCAGATATCCCTGATTATCTTTGGGGATCGTGTTACTGGTTACTGTGCTTCTTTCTTGTGGAGAAAAAGTACAGTCAAAGTATGCTGTGGTCTTTGACCCTGTGTTCTGTCAGCCAGAGAAAGTGAAAGCTTTAGCCTGTATTTTCTTTATGCCCCTTCAGGTAGATAGATGGCAGCATATATCTTTTCTAGACCATCTTCAGTTCTAAAGCTGAGTGCTTATTCTCTAGGAGGGAAAAGAAAGTGTTAACAACTCTTACTTAGGTTTTTGTTTCCTTTTTTCTTTTTCTTAAATGTGAAAGTATTCATTAAACAAGAGAAAAAGACTGACTTTTAAACTTGTGGTTATGTTACTTAACCTGTATTTAGGAGAAAACTGGTAGATTATTGGTTAAATGCGCAAGAAACAAAGAATTGAGAGAAAGCAGGCCGGTTCACAAACTCTGGGAAGTAAAGGGTTTGGAACCTGATTTTCTTCCATTTCTCTCTTCTCTTGGCTTTGCCTTTTCAGGAAAGTACATTCTCTGCTGGATTGTTTTAATAGCTTTGCAATAACTCCTTTGTTTTTGAGAGTAACTTAATGCTTTTTAGATTTCTTCTTAATCTTTACTTTTAAAATATCCACCTATCATGGGCTTCCAAGGATTTATGTGTTTTTACTATGTGAAGTTTTAAGGAAATGCTTTAATATATCCCTTAGTTAGAGAAAGGGGTAATAAGAAAAAAGGAAGACAAGGAATTTATTCACCACGAATCAGTGCCCCAAATCAGGATTTATTTTTGTGTTGTAATTATTGATTTATAGACNTTCATGCATTGGAGAAGGAAATGGCAACCCACTCCAGTGTTCTTGCCTGGAAAATCCCATGGATGGAGGACCCTGGTGGGCTGCCGTCTATGGGGTCACACAGAGTCGGACACGACTAGCGACTTAGCAGCAGCAGCAGTCCCTTCTTAGAAGAGGAATCTGTGACTCCACAGGCCCACTGGAAATCTCAGTCCTGGAGAATGAGTTCTAGGATTAGCATCCGGGAGGCAGGGGCTCAGGAAACTCTTCTCCCTGCTAGGCTCGGGGGTTAAGTCCAAGGCCCTGTCCAGCCTCCTCGAGACGAGTCCACTCTTCAAATGCACCAGTGTGGCTTCTCCGTGTTTAGGCTCTGAGAGCCCCGGCCGCACTGTCTCACACTGGCCTGTGCCCTACCCTGTAACTGGGGTGATGCGGTGCTTCTGGGCTGTGCTCCACGCAGGAGTGTCTTTGTCCTCAGAATGGACTGCAGGCAATTAGTATTAAGTGAGGGAGAAACACTGCCTCTTCTCTCCTTTTCCTTGGACATCTCGGTTTTCCTGGTCTTAGGAATGATGAGATCTAGTGAAGGTGGGAAGCAAGGGATGAAGCCAAAAGGACTCCTAGGCTAGCTCGACCTCCGGCTTGTGATTCTGCTGTCTTCTTCCCATCCTCATAAGACCTTCTTACCTGCCCTCCTCTGCTCCTCAATATGTCGCCAGTGCAGCTGCCTTCATGCCCAGGATGCCGCCAGCATCTGGGCCAGGACACCACTTTCTGATGCTCCCAAGACAGGGGATGGGGTTGCTCCTCTCCCAACTCTGTGCTGTTCTTTGTCTCCCAGGTCCCTACAGAGACTCAGAGCCTCTAACCTGCCAGGGAGGAGCACCCTTCATGACTGGCCCTGCCTCTCCCCTGTAGGGCTGAAAGCCAGACCCAGGGGAGTGGGGATGGGTAACACACCATCGCCCTAAAAGCCCCATCTTTCTCCTCGATGTATACTAACCCACGTACACAAACAGCTCATGTAAATAAACAGCAAAAGTCCAACTCTCAGGCTGGAATCAGGTAGCCCAGCCTGCTCCATCTTTCCAAGAAAATCCTAACCCCAAGAAGCCTAGGAGCTCCAAGAAAGCACTTACTTTTTAGTAAGTATAGAATCTGCTTTCCAGATGAATATCATTCAAGTTCCTTCGTGAGAAAGTTGCTTATTGTTCACTTATTAGCAAAGGGGTCTTTTCTACATTGAGGCAAGTTTTCTTTTAGAGTGGTGAGCTAATTTCTCTCTCCACTAAACAATGATTCCCTGCTTGTGCTCTTGCTATTGCTTACAGACACTATTAACATCCCACAGGAAGTGGTGTTTGCACAGTGCTCCTTGATTAACGAATCCCCGGGGATGAACCTTCTTTACAGGATGTTAGGGCTGTGCTGGAAAACCCTCCATAAATCATGCAGCTGGGCTACCCGTGCCGGCATCCCTCGGCGCGCAGCTCTGTTTGGCACAGCCATGCTGAAGGTAAGGACACAAGAGTTGTTAGTCTGCGGAGTTGTTCCCTGTTCCATTTCTGTGTCATTCCATCTCCCCTTGGTTGGAAGGATGCTCACTTGCATTCTTCTTTCTTTCTTCCTCTTCTCTCTTCCCATTCCTCCCTTTTTCCCCTAATCGTTTGGTCCCCGTTGCATTCCTTACAATGAAAAATAAACCTATTTACATTGAAGATTTAATTAAGCCAAACATTTGCATTTTAAACTGTACCGTACAAAAATAGGATTCTCTTACTTCTCTTAAGGAATCCCAGACACCAGGTCAGTTTCAGCAGGGAGATAGAAAGATGTGGAAGGAATTGAGTCCCTTGAATAAACACGAAGTCTAGTCAGTTGGCTGTGAATGCAGATCATAAAAATGTAAACCTTTGCCACAGTCACTAGGTGGGACCAGGAGGGCGGGCCCAAGGCCTCTTCCCTTCTAGACTTTGTTCCTTGTCCAGTGGAGGAAATTCAACCCCGGCAACAGGTTTTGTGGGGCTTGGTGCTTAAACAATCTGAGGTATAGGGTGGGAGGTCTTACCAAAAATACAAAATTACAGATACAAAACTGGATATGAATGTGTGTATTTAATTAGAATGATAATAGAAAGCAGAATAAATGATAAAATGCTATATAAGCATCACAAAATTATATACAGAAAAACAACATTAATTAGGCCCAATATTATCTGCTTGGCATATTTCTATAACATTTAAAAAATATTTCCCTCCAATATTTTCTAGCTACAAATACTTTGATTGTCTTCTCAAATGACAGTTTTTCAATATTTTCTATAGAGAAAATCAAAGATTTCCTTTAATATGATTGACCAAAAAAAAAAAAAAAAAGTCACTTGTTGACCAATTGGGAAATCTTTTTTTTTTCAGCTTCATGTATTGGTGTTAATCATGTCAAATGCATTTTTAGGATTGTTTTTAAATTTGGGGAAAACTTCACTCAGTTTCTTCATCTGAGACATGTAAACCTTTAGAACATTTCAAGTTTTCTTAAGCAAGGACTAATCTTAAATACTTTTTGAAATGATCAATTTATCATGCATTAACCATTTAATTGTCAAAGTGCTCAGTATGGGCACATGGTATATGACTTTTGTGTTATCTTCATTCATGTTATATTTTGTAGAGAGGCATAGCATATTTAACTTGATTCAATATTTCCTGTGAAAATGCGTAAAGCGTATAACTTAGAAGCACCAGCTTTGTAGTATTGCCAGAGGTTTCTGCCTTTAACACAAGAACCCTTATATATGCCAAGACGGGAAATTCTTACCAAAATTTTAGACCATATAAAGTGATTATGTCCCCAGAATTAACTGAGTTTATTGTAGACAGGAAATGCAGCCCCTGTTCTGATGAGGTGATGATGAGACTAGAGCCTATTCTTGGAATTTTTCACATAAGATGATTGATTTGAGGAATGTTCCAGAGGACTGCTTTCTGGCTGTATACATTTCAGAATGCATTTCTCCTCCCTTACCCATATATGCCTGTATCAGGTGGCAGAGGACACATTCACACGGCTCTAGCATCTCTCGCCCTGCATCTTGGAAGCCAGCAGTATATAGGTGTATCCCTGGAGGACATAACTGCAGCAGGACTATAAGCAATTCTGGTATAACTGTACACGGAAGAGACCTTGAACTACCTAAAAATAATCCACCAAACCCAATCAAAATGGATCCTCAATTCAACTTCCCCTTAGCTAGATCCCCAAGAAGCTCATGACCACTTGATGCCACGTGACAACGAAGGTCAGTAAGAAAGAAATCAGGTTAGGAAGAGTGTCTTAAAGCACTTGTAATCAACTGCAGCCAAGTTAGCTTACTTGTGCAAATTTTACAAATACATATGACCAAGTGAACAAATTTCAAAAGCCCCTCATAGGATCTTAGAAGGGCTTTTGCAAGACAGGGGTTTGCAGTGCTGTGCTTAATCACTCAGTCATGTCCAACTCTTTGTGACCCCATAGACCATAGCCCACCAGGCTCCTCTGTCCATGGGATTCTCCAGGCAAGAATACTGGAGTGGGTTGCTATGCCCTCCTCCAGGGGATCTTCCCAACCTAGGGATCAAACCCAGGTCTCCCACATTGCAGGCAGATTCTTTACCTCTGAACCAGCAGGTAAGGCAGGGTCCTGAAACTTAGTTACTGTGAACTTTACAGATAATCTGTTCTGCTTATGAATTGCAAGATATGAGTAAACAAGTGAGTCTCCTTCACCACCCACTTTTCTTGATGTGGAAAGACCTATTCTAACATTAGTCTGACAGCCACTTCCTCTAGATTGCCCGTCTGGACCTGACTTTCTCCACTACGCTCAGCCTTCTTAGCCCAAGCACCCTGACTTCAATTCAGGACTGTTTTCCTTTCCACTCTGGCATTCCTCTAAGAATACCAGGTATAATTTTTATTGTACTGCTTGTTTTTGTTTTCATGGGTCATCTGTGACTTTTTTTTACAGAGCAAACACCATTTTATATATGCCTGTATTCTCGTGTGTATTCTGCCTATATTAATTCTGATTCTCAGTTGGAACTTCTAAACAACAGCTTCCCCAGAATACCTCTTCTCTGGTTTATGGCTGCATCACTCTGCTGAGGCTTGGAAGAGCTCTTGGCTTTGATGCTACAGACCTCTGCTTTGCTGTTACCCCCTAGGGTGGTTGTCTGGTTTTGTTTTACTCTGTCTCTGATTGGATGATTGGTGCAGTGACCTCATCAGGACTCTTTCAGCTGCCAAGGGTAGACTTCCCAACTCAACACAGCTTAAGCAAAATGAAGGGGAAATTTTTTGGTTCGTGTAACTGGTTTGTCCAAGATTAGCTCTGATTTCAAACACAGTCGAATCCAAGGGCGTATACAATGTGGTCTTCTTTCTCTTATCTCTTCATCTCTTGCTGTACTTCTCTCTGTGTTGACTTTTTTCTCTTCTACTGTAAATGGGCAGTGAAGTACCTGGCTGCTAGTAGCTCCAGGCTTATATTATCAAAGCTTATGATGGAAGAGACAAGACATAGTGTTTCTTTCAGGTATATACTGTTCAATGCCATGGAACGACTCTTATTGACCCTGCCTTGGTCACATGCCCTTCTCTTGCACTAATCTTGGTATACAGACATGGGGAACCAAGTCCCGCCTCAGGATTCGGGCCCCACAGTTGGCACCTGCCCTTCAAATCTCATCACTGGAGTGGGGAGAGTTCCTCAAATGGACAAAGAGGCATCCTAAGTAAATTGGACATGTACTCCTTCAGTTCAGTTCAGTTCAGTCACTCAGTCATGTCCGACTCTTTGCGACCCCATGAATTGCAGCACACCAGGCCTCCCTGTCCATCACCAACTCCCAGAGTTCACTCAAACTCATGTCCATCAAGTCAGTGATGCCATCCAGCCATCTCATCCTCTGTCGTCCCCTTCTCCTCCTGCCCCCAATCCCTCCCAGCATCAGAGTCTTTTCCAATGAGTCAACTCTTTGCATGAGGTGGCCAAAGTACTGGAGGGAGTTTCAGCTTTAGCATCATTCCTTCCAAAGAAATCCCAGGGCTGATCTCCTTTAGTGTGGACTGGTTGGATCTCCTTGCAGTCCAAGGGACTCTCAAGAGTCTTCTC
>SJYV01055376.1:217637-245997 GCA_006410875.1 Neotragus pygmaeus | reverse complement strand
AATTGACATGGCCTCTTCCTTGCTTCTCTAAAGTTGCAATTTTATTCTTTCACTGTGAGAGTCACTTAAGATTAGCAAAGCATATGGCATCTTTGATATCCTATTATTCTTTTATGTTTCAACTAGGTCTGTGTTGTATTTCAGTTTTCCAGAAACCAGATTCTGAGATTTATGTGCAGAATGGAGAGTGGAGAAGGAAGGATTGGGCAAAGGAAAACTGAACTGCAACACAGTTGAAACAAGGTTTTGGGAGTTTTGGAACTCAGATGGCCTTTCAGAGCTGTCCAAAGTGAGATCAGAGAGGTCCGGACTTTGTATCCTCCTCTGAGCAGCCAGCCGCAGAAGGGAGGCTGTGCCCAGCGGCTGGTCTGTGACTGAAGGCAGGACCTAGAGAGGACTCAGATGTGAGCCATCAGTATCCAGGCCTCCCAGCAGCTGGCAGAGTGAAGGGGTATGTGAGTGGTACCCTATCGCATCCACTTGAGTGGATTCTAATATTTAATTCTAATAATTCTAATATAATTAGAATCCTAATTATAATTCTAATATGTCTAATATTAATTATAATATTTAAATATTAAATGCCAAGTGTGGGACCTGGATACCCTTATACATATTATCACTTGATATTTTTCTCTATAATCAGAATTTGAGTCGTTTGCTTTAGACTATATTTTAAACTGTTCTTTCCAATGTGAAACATTATTTACTATTTCAAAAAGCCTGATATAAATCCAAATTCTGATATGCTCTTTGGAATCACTATAAACATGACTTGAGGATACAGAGCAGACTCATGCTGAGGGCTGTGGCCGTGTGGTGGAAGTGGAACCCCTGCTGGTCCGAGGAAGAGCTCATTGCCTGGTAAGGCCTCTGATACCAGACACTGCACTGGAGACACCACCACCTTTGCACTCTCGCCTCCCGGATGTCCAAACCCCCAAAAGCCTAGCACCCCGGTCAGTTAGAGTTGGCAAGTGTGATAAACCCTACTTAGCGTCTGTC
Organism: Neotragus pygmaeus; assembly: GCA_006410875.1. Classification (NCBI taxonomy): domain Eukaryota; kingdom Metazoa; phylum Chordata; class Mammalia; order Artiodactyla; family Bovidae; genus Neotragus; species Neotragus pygmaeus. Next base: position 244,992 of record SJYV01055376.1, on the reverse strand, counting down.
TGAATCAGTTTGGATAGCAGTAACAGAATGTCATAGACTAGGTGGCTTAAACAGTAAACGTTTATTTCTCACAGTTCTGGAGGCTGGACATGTGAGATCAGGGCGACAACATAAGGGCCCTCTTCCTGGTTTACAGATGGCTGCTTTCTTGTATCTTCACATGGAGGGAAGGGTGGGGTTGGGGGGAGCAACAGAGGGGTGAGAGAGAGCACCAGTCCCAAGGGGGCTCAACCCCCATAACCTCATCCAAACCCACCCAGTTACCCCTCAAAGGCCCCATCTTCAAACACCACCACATTGGAAACTCAGGCTTCAATGCATGAATCTGGGGGACACACACATTCAGCGCATAGCAGCACCTCTGGTTTAAATCTTAGGCTATCTGTACACACAATTCATCTTTCTTAACCTCTTCAGCTACATCTCCTAGTTTTAGACCTCATTTGCTAATTATGCTCATATTCCCACTTTTAGAATAAGAAGACTTTGAACCCACTCCCATAGGTTCAATCCCAGGATTTGCTTAATCTGCAGGCCTACATGCACATGCAGGAAGGATCACCCCTTATCTAGGGGGATTTCTCTATCAAAGCATCTCATTGGCCACATAACTACCCATTTGAGCTGAGCTATAAATGGATTTAAAGCAGAACATACGAATGGCACCTCAATGGGTGCCAGATGGGGTAGGAAGCTGAATTTTGTCTCAGCTTTAAAAAATTTGAACCAATATTCAAATATCTGGAGATTTTGCCCACAATAAAAATCCAGATTTCCCTTCTCATTAAAATAACAACAACAGCTCAGATGATCCAGCATTGGAAGTAAGCATTTCTACATGGCAATACTTGGCTCAAAGCTGAGAATGTCACCATGGGTCCCACCACTCACTTCACATCTGCTCGCTCCTCTCATTTGTGTTCCCTGCCTGCGTTCTGTAGCTGATACCCATAGATGTTAGCATTGGTGCTTATCATCTAGTGCAAGTTACTGACAGTAAAAAAGGACCAAAGGGATGATGCAGCCGGGACTGAGGTGAAGAAGAAAATCAAACCCAGCGTTTTCAATAACCTCTCATTTCCTGATTCAGGGAAATTAGGTTCTCCTCTTTTGTTGCTTTTACAGAACAAATGACGTTTCACCTGTAGAATACATTGTTGTTTTTGGACAGAGACGATGCAGAATAAATTGGTGGCAACCTCTGCAACTTCATCTGTTGCTGAGGAGGAAGCTCAGAAAAGTTTGGAAAACTATGTGGCCTGTCCCTTCCTCCTGGGTCCTGGATGCTGCCAAGTGAGAGTGTAAGATACCCAATCATAGAGAAGAGTCTTTTGTTTGACACAGGAAACAACATTCCTGTTTCCCCTGCCTTAAAAACTATTTCCTTCACAGAAAAGCATGCCTTTGGAAACTCATGGCAGTCTCTCTCAGGTAGACGTTTCCTTATTTCAAGGCTGACAGAGGATGATGAGAACACAGAAGGCAAGGAATAAAAGATTAATTACCCCAGACTCATGGATGAATGGGTTTTCATGGTAAAATATGAGAATAATTACTTGGTTTACACTCAGCCCTACCAGTTTTAGAAGCTAAAATACCTCCATCCATATCTTCTAGTTTAAGAATGCTTTCAAATCATCTATAATGGTTTCCTGCTTTTAAAAAAAACGGTTTAAACTAAAGAAGCGTGTTTTGTTGTGGTGGGGGCGTGTCTTCTTTGCACGGCTGGGAATGGAGAGGCTGATTCATTTACAGACTTCATTATTCTGAGTACTCCGTTCAGAGGTTGCTTCCATCTTGCTCCCCNAAAAAAAAAAAAAAACGGTTTAAACTAAAGAAGCGTGTTTTGTTGTGGTGGGGGCGTGTCTTCTTTGCACGGCTGGGAATGGAGAGGCTGATTCATTTACAGACTTCATTATTCTGAGTACTCCGTTCAGAGGTTGCTTCCATCTTGCTCCCCCACCCTCCACCCCATGCCTTCCCTTGGCACATTACTTCCTGTAACATATACATTTTTTAATGTAATGAGTGCATTAGTCTATTATAGCTTTTCCATAGCTAGAATGGGCCAGAGTGGTGATGAATGGTTTATCAGGAAAGCAGCTCAAGAGTAGGACTTCATAGATATTGTGGCAGCACCTTAATCAGGAAATCCAGAGAACCGTTGGTGATGGGAGGGGAGAGGGAAGAACATTTGGATCACCAGAGAATTTCTTCCCCTGGGTCTCCTGACTCAGAAACATTAAAAAATCTAATGCAGCTTTATTCTCCATCCTCCTTTAAGCCTTAAACGTCTGCCTTTTGGGCATGGACTGTAATAGACTAGGGCTTTAGGACCAGTCTCTCTGAGAAGCAGCCGGTGTTCAAGAAGGGCCCTTGACACCATTCTGACTTAATGCTAGACACATCTGCAGCTACTTGGACAAAATTGACATTGTCTGGAGTGCAAAGCAATCGCCTAGCGCAGCATTAGGGAGCATTTACTCTTGAGCCGTGCTACCAGACAGCAAATCTTGACCTTTAGGAGTTCAGAGATTAGATTTCGTTGCTGCAGGCGTTGAAGATATTGTTAGGAATTTGTTGCTATTCAAAGCAGATTTCAGGGGTTACCTATGGGTTTAATTCATCGCATCAATCATTTTTTGGACGGTTCTTTTAAAGCCAAGATAGCTTCAAATAAAAACTAGGATTACTTTTACATTGATTGTCAGTAGTTGGTGAGGAGCAAAGGGGGAACACTCTTGAGATGCTGTTAAAGTTTTTGTATTTGTTCCTTGGCTGGCATTCGTTCTGTGGTATTGGAGAGAAAAGCCAGGTTTCTTCAATAGGCATTTGAGGCTGTTGCTGATGGAATAGGCAGCAAATGTGAGGAAGGATTTGACTACCCTCTGGGTGTAGATTTCTCAAGCCCTTTAACACATTCAGTGCACAGATCTCCCACAGGTTATCTCAAAGTGCATCGTTTAAAACGACCTGTTTAAGCTAACAGGAGTTAAATGGCTTATTTCGTTGAGCTAACTCATATGGCTACCTCGTCTCCTCCCCATCTGTGTGTGGGTGTGTATCTCTGTGTGCACACATGGACTGTGCTCTGTGTGTGTGTATGTGCATACAGGTGGCCTGTCTTACCTGAAGGCTAGTTTCCCACCTCCCTCAGCCCTCATAACGCAAGAGGTGTAGAGAAAAGATTTCTGAGGGTCTCTGGAAAAGGAGTACCATATAGCAGCTGGACTCAAGCCACGTGCTTCCATTCTTTCAGATGACTTTCATCTGATTTGTATTGATTTTTATTTACCATGCAATTCCTGTTAAGCTCCTTCACTCAGCTCCCAATCCATCGTCGATTAAACACCTCAAGGAGACTTGATCTTCACAGCCTCTCTTCACCTCTCCCAATTTGCTTCTTATTTCTTAAAGAGGGAGTTTGTACTGGATAATCCTATAGCACTGGTTTTATTGCAACTAGAAAGTGATAAGGATCACTTTTTAAGGCAGAGACAATAGCAGCAAAAGAAAAAAATCTAGAGCCTAGGAAGGGAGGGGGTCCAAACATTAGGTGGGTAAAGAGCTGTCACCCTCATGCCAGGATAGTGGGGACCTGAGAAACAACATGCAGGTCAGTCTGTTCAGTTTAGAAGTCAAAATAGAGGACTTCCCTAGCAGTCCAGTGGTTAAGACTGCACCTTTCGGTGCAGCGGGTGGTGGGTGGATTCGATCCCTGGTCAGGGAGCTAAGATACATGCCTCACAGCAAAAAGACCAAAACAGAAGCAATATAATAACAAATTTAATAAAGACTTTAAAAATGATCCTCATCAAAAAAAAATTCTTTCAAAGAAAAATTCAGGATAAAAGAAAATTTATCTTAAACTGTCACCATTTAAAAGTTCCATTGCTGGAAAGAGGAAGCTTTATTATCAAGATAACTCATGGATCTTTGAAGCAAGTTGTTGCTTGACTCTGCTGAAGACATGAGACTCTTATGGCAGGTGTGTTTCAGGTGGGCCACGCACCTTGTTGTTGACGTTCAACATTGTGTCGTTGTGGCCCTCTGCACAACTTTGATAGGACAATGAAGAGGAACCCAATGCTTTCTCCTCCATTCAAGGGAAGGATGCAGTTGCCAAGCCTTTGTCCCTATCATTTGCAGAAGATTTAAGCATGTCAGGCATAGCACTCCATGAGGGAGGCGCTGCTACCCCTGAGACCGAGAAGAAAACCGGGGATCACAAGGTTAAATAACACAACCACCAAAGCACATGACTGGGATTTAGACTTGCTCAACCTCTTGAAAGGTTCTTGCTGGCACCACCAGACCAACTAGGGCATCCCACATGGATGAGTAAACTGAGGCACGTGCACTAAATGTCTTGAACAAGTTGTCAAGGATGACCTGAATCAATGTTTTGTTCTCAGTCCACTGGCCTTCTACTAAACCATGCTTTCACTGTTCTGTATAGCTTACATGTGTAAAGGGCCACTGTGAATTCATAATTTGCCAAGTATAAATACATGTACATAAATGTGCATTATAAAAGAGTGGTTACATTTTTTATTGCAGTATATTTGCTTTACACTGCTGTGTTAGTTTCTACTGTACAGCAAAGTGAATCAGCCATACATATACATACATCCCCTCTTTTTGGATTTCCTTCCCATTTAGGTCACCACAGATCACTGAGTAGAGTTTCCTGTGCTACACAGTAAGTTCTCATTGGTTATCTATTTTATACATAGTATCAGTGGTATATACATGTCAATCCCAGCCTCCCAGTTCATCCCACCCATCTTTTGTGCGCTATATCTGTTTGTCTGTTTCTGCTTTGCAAATAATATGATAAAGAGTCATTACTAATATGGAAATACATCCATATGTACTTTATAAAACATGGCTGCACATTTCTACCAGGCTTCAAAATCATCCTGGCATAATCATTGAGTCACCTCAATGCAAACTTTCTGTAGACAGTGGAGTTTCAGGGCATACAGGGGGGTGATGTACTCTCAGCTAACACTGAGGTAGGGGTTGAGTTTCTTAGAATCCATGCATTAGGATGTGGTTTATTTACAAGTACAGCTATGCAATTGCTCAAAGAACGATTAAAAGAGGGTAATTGAGCCAAAGATTATGCTCTGGACTTGAGAAGTTAGTGAGCATGCCACTNTACTCTCAGCTAACACTGAGGTAGGGGGTGAGTTTCTTAGAATCCATGCATTAGGATGTGGTTTATTTACAAGTACAGCTATACAATTGCTCAAAGAACGATTAAAAGAGGGTAATTGGGCCAAAGATTATGCTCTGGACTTGAGAAGTTAGTGACTTCTTGGACTTGCTTGAGTTTATTTATTTAAAAAAATCTTTTCTTGTAAAGACATCTTTTTTTGCAAAAAATTGAACAAATATCAATAAGCAAAAAATAAAATTCACCTATGGTTCTACCAAGTAAAGATAACAAATGCAAATACACCAGGCTATGTCCTCTTCTGTGTAAACCTATATTGTTTATGAATGGATCATAATTTATATTCTATTTTGTAACCAGCTTATTTCATTTAAAAACATTGGGACTATCTTTTCATGTCATTAAATATTCTATTGACACATCATTTTCTCTGGCTGCGTGATAGCTTATTGAATGGGAGTATCGGGGCTTATGTTTAAGAACTTTCCTCATGTTTCTGTTGNCCTTCCAAGGAGCAAGCATCTTTTAATTTCATGGCTGGAGTCACCATCTGTAGTGATTTTGGAGCCCCCCAAAATAAATTCAGTCACTGTTTCCACTGTTTCCCCATCTGTTTGCCATAAAGTGATAGGACCAGAGGCCATGAATGTTTTCTGAATGTTGAGTTTTAAGCCAACTTTTTCACTCTCCTCCAACTTTTTCACTTTCATCAAGAGGCTCTTTAGTTCTCTTTCTGCCATAAGTGTGATGTCACCTGCATATCCGAGGTTATTGATATTTCTCCTGGCAATCTTGATTTCAAATTGTGCTTCATCCAGCCTAGCATTTCTCATGATGTACTCTGCATATAAGTTAAATAAGCTGTGAATATACAGCCTTGACGTACTCATTTCCCAATTTGGAACCAGTGTATAGTGCTGTATAGGGCTACTGTATCCTTCTATTTCCCTACCTATTCATTCATCTCAATTTTTGAGAGTTTGATATTGAAACTCCAACTAAAAATCTTTACTTAAAAGTAATTATATAGTGGAACTGTATGTAACTTTGTTCTGTATTTTCCACGTCTACAAATGTGTGATCATATTTTTATCATTTAAAAACAACAAAAAAGAGTTGCCCTGAAACTCAGGGCCATAGGGTATGGTCTGCCCAGCCATAGTGGGCTGTCACAAAACTGTCACCAGGCTGAGGGGAAAGTCTGGCTCTCCTGGCCATGGGTGGTGTAACATCCTGGATCTCTGCTGACCCAGGGTCCCTCTGCAGAGGCAGGAGAGTGGGATTGCGCACTTACTGCATCAGAAGGAGAGAAGAACAGGTGTAAATCCTTTGCAAGTCTTTCATGAACTTCTACAAGGTAGTTCTGAAATAAACAAGCTCAGTAAATGACACAGAACCTATGAATGAATTAGAATTGCCCTGTTCCTTTCTGTTTCCTATGTTTGTGTGGAAGCTTTTAAGGGTATACTTTCCAGCCTTTGCTGCTGCTCCTAAGTCGCTTCAGTCGTGTCCAACTCTGTGAGACCCCATAGACGGCAGCCCACCAGTCTCCCCCTTCCCTGGGATTCTCCAGGCAAGAACACTGGAGTGGGTTGCCATTTCCTTCTCCAATGCATGAAAGTGAAAAGTGAAAGGGAAGTCGCTCAGTCGTGTCCCACTCTTAGCAACCCCATCCTTAGTTAAAACAATTTGGCTTCCTTCTTCCTCTCCCTACTCTATCCTGAATAGTATTTTCCATTTAAAATTTCCATTTTTATCCTGTAATCTTTCAGTATCTTACTCTCATCTAAGCTCAGTAGTGTCAGTACAAAAAATTCCAATCTAACCCCAACCTTGGTCTTCAACTTCAGGGTCTCGCTTGGCAGAGACTGTTACAGTCTTGGGATAAGACATGGAAAAAGAAGGAAAGAGTGCAGTGTGATAACCACAATAGCTACAACCCAGGTCCCTATTCCAGAAATCCCAAGAGTCTGACTAAACAAGATTTTTCTAAAGTTTTGTAGAAAACTCCCTGGCCAGCAAAACCAGGCCTGAACTGACATGAATCTATTTATAGTTTTGTATTTATCCTACTTAGTATGAATATTCATACAGTTCATTAAAGAAATATTAATGTGTTTAATTATGAGATGCTGCTGCATACCCTGTTGGGGTGTTATGTAATTTATGGAAAATGCCTCATATTAATTTTCTAAAATTAAAAAAATTCTGAATTCTTAAACACATTGGTCTCATGGATTTCTTCTAAAGTTGTGGAACTATATTTTTTCCCCAGTTTTTATGATCTTTATCTTTCATAGAGACAATTTTTCTGTAATTTTCTTGAGAGTACAAAGCAGAAACTTTTATAAAACTCCTTTGACCTTTGAACCACATATACTTTCTCCTGCAACACCCCAAGTTAGCTTTTATTTCATGTGTACTATGCTTAGCACCTTGGGTTTTTTAATTTTAAAAATGTTCCTATGTATTTTCATATATATGTATATTTAGCAGCTTTATTGAGGCGTGATTTACAGATCATGGAATTCACTTGTTTTGAGTCTGCAGTTCACTGACTTCTTGTAAATTACAGATTGTGTGACCATCATCACAATCTAACTATAAACCATTCTACCACCCCCAAAAGAAATCTCTTGTTCATTTGTCATCAATCCCCTTTACAACCCCAGAGATAATCATGAATCTACTCTGTTTCTATTTTTGAGACCATGCTACATGGTAGCCACGGTGCACACAGTCTTCCTGGGGAAACCGAGGCTTGAATAACTAGTAAAGGATTAAGCTGGAATTTGATGCAGGTCCTCCGGACTCCAGAGTTCATGAGCTTTCCAAAGTCAGTTAGGGGAGGTCAAGGGTGGCCTCTCACCGGACAGGATCAAAGATGATGGTAGCCCAGGCATGGATGTTGGAGAGAGAGGAGTGACCCCAGGGGGTCGTGAACTGGATGACCTTTCAGCTCCTGAGACTTCTGTGTCTCCAAGAGTCTGAAAATCCATAAAATGCCTCCAACTAAGCCAGGGACTTACTTTAATGAATAGATAAGAATGATGTGTCATGAACAGACTAATTGCATATAAAAGGAATGCTTCTGAAGTGCGCAGTGTGCTCCCTTAAGCACTTTAAACGCCCCCCAGAGATGATGTTTGCAGCCACAATTTGCATTATCAATGAAGAGGCAGTTTGCCGAGCCAAGGGGAGCATCTGCTTTGCTCTCATTCAAATCAGCGCACATTCCAACATATTGATGTCCAAATTAATGAAAACTTGGATAGATTTATTCTCACAGCTTTTTAAATTTGAAATTGATACTTCTGATGTAAATGTTCTGGTGTGCTGGTATCACAGCTACATAAGAGTGGTTAATAGGATGAAATACCCTGTACTATTACTGAGGAAACATCTATTATGTGTTTCTGTTTATTATTATTATTATTACTAGCTTCCTCTCTGTCCATTAAGAGAAATCAAAGTCCGCCAAGTTGGCTCCACCCTCCTCTTGGAGGGTGGTACCCCTTTCTGTTACATAGACTGTTACTTGCTCCTTACATCCTCCCCAAATTATAGGGACCATGTCTTCTTTCTGTATCCTCAGTCCAAGCAAAACTCAGGCCTAGTAAGACTTAGGATCCAGCATTTATCCCTTGGAGTGGTATTTAGGTCACTAAAATCCCCAAATGGAGATTTCAGGTTCCAGGGGTTTTAAACCCTGTGGCAGTTTTGGAGTAAAAAATAATCTGATCCCTGATAAAGATAGTTCAGGCCACAGATAAGAGTTTTGGAACTCCCTGGGTGCTTCTGAAACTTTATTACATATTGTTAAAAGATAAACTGAAGCATATTAAAAAATTTCAAGAATTTATTTGGGTAAAAATAGATTTGAATTGGGCAGTATCCAATCTAGCAGATAGACTTTTATAGGCAGAAGAGAGCAGGAACAAGGAAGTTATACTAGGCAAAAAAGTAGGTTGGTTATTGCAAAGTCACTTTCCTTTAGGGAATGGTAGGGGTCTGTAGATGCCTAACAAGTGTTGATCAGGTGATTCCTGATTGACTCATTGAAGACATTTCTGGGAGAACTGAAACTATATTCATTTTTGGTTTGGTGACATGGGGCTTAACATAAGAACTCCATTTGGGGCCTATTATCTTGTTTTTGACAATCTCCCTTTTGATCAGACTCTCAGCCTAAATGAGAGATGTGATTGAAATGTAAGGCATCAGTGCTATTCCCAGCTTCTGCTCTAAACTTCCTGGTGTTTCTGCTGATGCTTTGTGTGATAGTCACAGATCACAGTGCTGGGTTTATGTTCTTTAAATCAGTCATTCTCTTCATTCCTTTCTGACATTCTAGTCTTAGGGAGATCCTTTGCTTGGTGGTTAGCCCCTGTGAAGATGCACTTGAAAGTTTTGAGAGAATCCAGCACAGCAGGGAGACTACTATGATTATTGTAAGCAGAATAATTCCCATTGTCTAGAGTGCGTTTTGGGGCCATGGTCCTCATGACTCAAACCCATCAGGATCACATAAGTCCACGAAGGATTCCTGCGGAAGGAGTCATGTTCCTAAGCCAGCTGGCTGGTTTAGTGATCTTCTGTATCTGAGCCTCAACTTCCTCCAAAGTGTCAATCCAAGTGCCACAAATGGTTTTGGTCAGAGTACAAATACCTCTTTGCTCGGCTAAAAGATAATCAGGGGCTACCGTGGTGCCAAGAACACCTTTCTCCAGAGAATTGAGGGAGTATTGTTGGTCAGCTATTCCTTAAGCAGCCGATTTGGCAGTATCTTCAAAGAGACAGTCCTAACCATAGCTTCATTTGCACTAACTTCCAGCCAGGGCAGTAGAGATCTATCAGAGAAGGCTTTATTTAAGGACCCAAATAGAGTTCTTATGTTGAGCCCCATGTCACCAAACTAAGACTGAATTAAAGTCATTTAGAGGTTCATTTTGAATCATGCATTCCTCCCAATCATTCCCATTGGAGTAGTAGCTCAGGATTGGAAAGGTGACTGCGTCAGAGGCCAGAAAAATGGAAGATTCTGTAGACTGCACAGGTGGTTTTATTCAGGTTCCCTTTACCTTGTGTCCCTTTCTTTGTATAGAGCCTGGATGCCAGGTCTCCTGGGCTTGATACTGTTGTTATTTTAATTTGGTCTCACCTCGTGAACATATGGGATCTTAGTTCACTCACCAGGGATTGAACCCGTGGCCCTTGCAGTGGAAGCACAGAGTCTTAACCACTGGGCTACTGGGGAAGTCCAGGCTTGGAATTGTTATCTAAGAAGGAAATGGACCCACAGACTGAGGGAGTCTGACACAATACAGAGCTGAACTTGTTGCAAAGAAACTGAGGCATTTGAAATTAGGGGGAAGTTTGTGATGGACCAACCTATAAGGGTCACCAGCATCATGACAAACCCAGCAGTTGTTTAGAGGTGGCATTACTCACTCTTGCAATGGCCTGAAATAGGCAAACAATGGCCTTATCTTTCCAGGCCAGAGAGAGAGAAAAACTGAACAAAAGAATCATGAAGAGCTTCATGGTATGAGAATTAGGGAAAGGATGATCAGAGAGGGACAGAGGAATGAAAAGAAATGTCCTTGATCCAACATCTCAGGAGAAAGCAGTCTGCATCAATGTCAGTTACTTCTCTTCCTAACCAATTTAATTATGAGATCCCCTGCATTTGCATAGGACCAGATGTCGAGTGAAGCCTTCCTCATTTGTGAAATACACACCCAAGTTTCAACACCTTGATCTTACAGCTGTGTCAGTGGTCAAGAGTACTGGATAGGGTCCTTTCAATGAATCTCACTTTTGCAAAAACGTCGAAATGAAGCAATAACTGTCTGTAAATGATAAAAGACTTTTAAACAGGCCCATGATTAAAGATTTCTTGAGAGTTCATTACAATGGAATTGATAAGGAAATTTGGTTATTTCTGTGACATAAAACATTTTAGGATAATAACTGGAATTTTGACTGACCCCATCATACCTGGACATGTTAGATTTTTTTACATTTTGTACAGTTTCTAAAATATATTACTAACATTCATCCATACAAACATAACCTAAGAAGGTTTATTTGACAATGCTTCCCATGTAATGTAACATACCAAATAAACCTATTTATTAATAGTTTAATATCTCTCTTTTACAAAGTAAGAGAGAGATCATTTTAAGATTTCCTAGGGACCCTCCAGGAAATCTCAAAGTTCAATTGAGATCAAAAAGACTTAGTTTAAAATTCTGAGACTATGTCAAATGTTTTGAACATTTGATTAAATAATATCACATCATTATGAAATAATAGTTATTTCACCAAAGTGATAGCAGATGTTAAAGGCAAATAGGAAGGTTACATAGTTGTGAACAAAATCTAGTGCTTTAAGTATTGAGAAGATGCAATGTTCTTAAGTAATCAAAAACCTAATAAAGATAATCTCAGGTGGCGGTAGTGGTAAAGAACCCACCTGCCAATGTAGGAGATGTAAAAGATGGGGGTACGATCCCTGATTTGGGAAGATCCCTGGAGGAGCGCATGGTGATCAATTCCAATATTCCTGCCTGAATAATCCCATTGCTGGGCTATAGTCCATAGGATTGCAAAGAGTCGGACACAACTGAAGTGACTTAACACAATAAAGATAAATAAGAAGTAGTAAATTATTTTGGTATGACACAACATCTTTGCTGTTCAGGCAGATTAATTAACAGGTAAAGAAAAATCTTTGGTTACCATTCTGTATTAAAAGCAGACTGATAATCTAAGAAAGCTTTGTCCTTTTAACAGAAAACCAAATTCTAATCTTGCATCAGGTTACTGTTGACATTAAAACTCATTCTTGAAAAAAGCCAATAGAGTATTGTAAAGTAAAATTTAAAAAATAAATAAAATTTAAAATATGTACATAAATCCATTCTAATCTTAATCAACTTGACCACACATAAAATGTCTTTCCCAAGATTCTTTCTCCACACACTTCTACAACTTTTTCATATCCATTCAGATTTTGTCCTAAGACGTTTAACTCTTTGTGAAACAAGCAATAAGCAGTCATTTTATTTTCCTTACTTATTTTTCATACACAGTTGTTTCCTTTCACCCTTAATATTTCTAAGTAGCCTTGATTGCCTGAATTAATTAGAATTTTTAGCCATTAGAATCCTTAATTTGTAGTGAAAACTAAGAAGTAAGCAATTGTGGACTGTGTTACACTGGCATTCTGTAGCTTGGCAAATGTATTTCATAATACCTAGAAGTATATTTTTCTTCATAAGTTTCCAATATGGCCCAAAATATGTTTATTAATAAATGCAAACAGTTTTAGTTACTCTGTTAAAGGAAACCAAAAGTAGATACGCTTATATTCAGTAATTAATGTCTCAGTATTTTATCTTATTTGGAAATGATCTAGATATTTAATGATTTTCCATTATTTAACTTGTCTGGGTATAAGTTTAAGGTTGTAAGTTACCAAAAAGATTTTGGAAACTATTTTTGAATAAACTTACCATAGAGCATAATTATGGTTGAAAACTTCATTTATAAGCCTTTCTCCTACTTACATCTACTTAATTTAGTTCTTAACAATTATGTTTAGTCATGAAAATTTCATGAGACATTAAACAGCTAACCGTAATCTTAAATTATCTTTCTTGCTGACAAATTACATAATAGATAACATGGGTTTATTTGATTTTCAGTAAACCTAGATAGAATAAAAGTATTATTTAATGCTGATAACTCTAGGACATGTGTATTTTAATTAAACCAACAAATTTAAACTATCTTTTACTTACTAAAGATTATCCTAGATTACGTGAACTTGGAAATATTTCAGTGTCTATTTCTCAGTGTTTACTTGATTTATATCAATGGTTGTTTGTCTTTAAGCCAAGTAAATAGAGCTCATTACAAATTAATTTTGGCAATACCATCAAAGGTAGGTAAAAAAACACACATTACATACACATCAACATATGTAAACATACAGGCAGATGCAAACAAAGATCTTAGAGCTTTGTTTTTAAATTTTAGCTATGAAACATAATGCAAAACTCATGTGCGTGTGTGTATGCTCAGCTGTGTCCGACTTTTTGTGACCCCATGGACTGAAGCCCAGCAGGCTCTTCTCTGCCCATGGAATTCTCCAGGCAATACTGGAGTGGGTTGCCATTTCCTTCTCCAAAGTATGAAAGGGAAAACTGAAAGTGAAGTCGCTCAGTCGTGTCCGATTCTTAGCGACCCCATGGACTGTAGCCTACCAGGCTCCTCCATCCATGGGATTTTCCAGGCAAGAGTACTGGAGTGGGGTGCCATTGCCTTCTCCAAGCTCTACCTAGAGGGGACTTTTGTTCTCTGACCCCAGGTCTTTTAAAATAACCACAAGCCTTCTAAGATGATATAAGAGGATCTGGGATTGATAAAAAGGATAGGTGGGCTTTGAGTTGTTTCTAGCGCCACATTTTTGTTCCTATAAAGACCTGGTTTGCAAGACAGTACAGATGTTTGCAATTCCTTAAAAAACTTTGGTTGCTAACTTATGGTTGCCAGTGGAGAAAGACATGGGGAAGGGATAGTTAGGGAATTTGGGATTGACATGTATACACTGCTATATTTAAAATGGATAACCAACAAGGACCTACTATATAGCACAAGGAATTCTTCTCAATGTTATGTGTTAGCCTAGATGGGAAGGGAGTTTTGGAGAGAATGCTGCTGCTGCTGCTAAGTCGCTTCAGTTGTGTCTGACTCTGTGCGACCCCATAGACGGCANATCCCCACATCAAGAAGATTCCCTGGAGAAGGGAATGGTTACCCCTCCAGGCTTCTTGCCTAGAGAATTCCATGGACAGAGGAGTCTGGCAGGCTATAGTCCATGGGGTCACAAAGAGTCGGACACAACTGACTAACACACAAGGCGTGTAATATACTTAGTACTGAGCTTTCTGGCTTAGAGAATATAAGCGATGTTAGCTATTATTGTGATTTTTTTAAAAAAATCTTCACCCTCACTTTTAGACACAAGGAAGATAAGGTCCAGAACTATTAACCACATCATTGACCGGAGACCTATGAGAACATCTTTTGTTACCAGAACGTTATTGACTGGAGACACTTCAATATTCACTTACATAACAAATTGTCAGCCACAGGAATTAATTTCTGAAAAAAATCCCCTGGTCAGTAATGTGTTAAGGAATTTACTTGCCCAGGGTTCACATAGCTGGTGAGAGTGGGCTGGGGATTGAAATATCTCATCAATTTTTTGAGACACACTCTCTATAACAGCTTAAATAGACTGATCTTGCCCAAGGTCAAGAGTGCCCACTCTGCTGCTTACTAAACTATGCCACTGCCAATGAAATCGCAGAATCAACAGCCTGAGCTTAAATCTTGGATTTCGTCAAAANACACACTCTCTATAACAGCTTAAATAGACTGATCTTGCCCAAGGTCAAGAGTGCCCACTCTGCTGCTTACTAAACTATGCCACTGCCAATGAAATCGCAGAATCAACAGCCTGAGCTTAAATCTTGGATTTCGTCAAAAATTTCTCAGACCGTGGAATTCTCTACCTCATCCTGGTCTAGAGAGGTCACAACTTCCCTTCCACAAATAGCAGCAAAATGGTTTTATTTGGACTTAGAAAATTATACACTTGAGCTACTTTCCCAGGAGCATTTTTCTGCTACAATTAATTTCTTGTAAGGTAGTGCCCAGTTGGAGAGATACATTAAAATATAACAGCCAACTGGTGATACAGGGTTTTCCCGAATATTCTTTCACATCTGTGAGCTCATTATAATTAGTTTCCTTCATTTCTCAACATAGCACCACGAGAAGTCCCTGCATCTGCATGTTTACATAAGCAAGAAAGTGCATTCAAATGCTTCTATATGAAGCATATTTTCATGTGAGAGCGCTCATCTTGCTAGATGGTAAGGAGTTATCTGAAGATGTACTTCGAGGTGCCTGAGCCCACATGGTTAAAATCACCAGATTATGCTTAACTTTCAATTTCTTCATTTGCAAGCGGATGATTTCAGTAATAAAATGCAGCTAGAATTGGTCTGTGACTGAATCAGTATCCTGAGATACAAGGTAGTAATGAGGTGAAAAGGAAAGAGGTGGGGGAAAAGGATGGATCATGGGAAATGTGTTCACTCTGAAAATAAAATGGTCCACTAGAGAATCCTGTAATAGGTCTCTCCTTGGTGGTTGGAATGGGACTCTTGTTAAGGGTTTGCTTAATACTAGCCAGTGTCTTTTATTACTCTTTTAAACTAGTTTGTCTATTTTGCTAACCTTTAAAATCCCTTTGACCTCTTGCCCACTTCTCTGATCATTGGTTTTGAAGCTGTGCATATTTTAACATAGAATTTGTGATGATTGTTTTCCAAGAAATAATGTTAGATGAACACTACATGCTACAAAAATGGACAAGGTATTTCTTCACCAAATGCATGGTGGCAACCATTAGCCTTGTCTATTACACTTCAAGGGCTGCGCTATCTGAGGCCCTTCCCACCTTATCAGGTCTGACAGGTGTATCATCTAGACTGGAAGTTGCAAAGCAAAGGGCCAAGACTAAATCAGGCATACAAACATGATTTTTATTTTTTTGCTCAGACAATTGAAAAAAAAATTTAATGGTTGCCAACTTTAATGTAAATCTGCAGTATTCACATAAAAAGTTTCTGACATTTTTGGAAAAATGAAAAGCTCTGCACACTGAGCACATTGCCCATCGTGACCTGAGATACCGGTTATATAGCTCTGGGCTGTTCTCTCCAGGTACTGGTCATATAGAAGGGGCTATTCTTTCCAGGCCATTCTGGTCCCCACTTCTTCCTAATGTCTCAGAAAAGCTTGGCCCAAAGCTTGTCTTGGCTCAAAAGCTAGGCATTTGAGATTATAATCCTAGAAGATTAATGGATGGCTGCCAGCTCCTTCCTTAAAGTAAATTAAACAAACCAGACACCAAACATTACCATGTGTCAATATTTACTACAGGAACCTACAATGATATGTTGATATTTAGGAGTTGCTGTATGTGGTCAGCTCACATTTGGACCTGTGTGTATTTGTTTCTGTTAGGTAAAGACGACCAGGACACAGAAAAGAGTGTCTAACAGGCTTTAATGGGGAAGCGCTCCCGGGAGTTGTTGGGAGGGATGGTCAGGCTAGATGAACGGGGGTTCGGATAGGTTGCCAGACCGAGGCGTTCGCGCTGACAGGTCCTTCTACTGGCTGGGGTGGGGCGGCTTTAGCTGGCGAAGTGTGCTGTCATTGGTCCCCGGGATCTAGGCGGGTCCTTCCGTCAGGGACTTCTCCCGCCGGCGGGAGGGAGAGGAGGGGCGGCCCATCATGGCCCCCGGGGTCCAGCCTTACAGTTTCCGGACAGGATATCTCTCCACTGTCTCTTGCCCCAACCCCAGCAAGTCCTAGAGAGAGCAGAACACAGGTTCTGATGTGAGACAGACCCACCTTTGGATTCTGGTTGTGCCCTTCACTAATCACATGATTTGGGGCACGTCATGTACCCTGTCCCAGTCCCAGGATCCTCTTCTATAAAACAAGAATGCTGTGAATGTAAAATGAACAAATGCTTGTTTGCACAAAATTGACCCACTTTAACACCAAACACATGTTCCCTGCTTCCATCCTCCGTCTTCAGGCCAATAACTAGATTGAGTTGGCAAGCTCTTTCACTGAGCTGACAGCCAAATGGGTCACAGTGGTTGATGTAAAACCCCTAGAGCCCTCCATGTGGAACAGTGATGTGACATGGGACCCCATTTAATATAGAAAGCCGCTTCTGGAGCAGCCTGGGTATCCTAAAGGGTGGGGCGATACCAAGTCAGCAGAAGCTCTCAAGGGTGCATCTTCTCTCCAGATGGACATGTGCTTTGTCAGCTTGTTGCTGAACCACAGCTACTTTAAAAGAAAGGATGGAGGCTGTGAATTTGAGATCAGATTTCAGAGCAGAGCCCACAGGCGTCCATTACGTGTGAACACAGCATGAGAAATAACAATAGGGAGTGAGATATGCTAAAAGTGTTATACATGAATTTACATTCAATAAAAAAACCCTCCCAGCTATAATTATCACATTTTTGCTAATATTGAGATTCTAGATGTCATACTTAATATTTGAGTAAACTAATTAAAGAATGTTTTTTCCCCTAACCTTGACAAACAATCTTTTTTATTGAAAGTTCTCAAATGCTTTTTTGGGGGTGGGGTGGGGCAAAAACTAATGAATCTACATGACTAGCACTTAGGGATAGAACCCCAGCAGCATCTCGCCCTTTTGCTTTTCCTGCCCCACTTCCACCTCCTCCATTCCCAGTTCTGTTTTGTGTTCTTTTGTTAAGGGCACTTTTTCAGACAGTGTTAATGCGTCTTTTTTATGTACCTGCCAATAGTTCTAGGTGGAATTGCCTCTTAAGATTTCCTCTTAGACTGTGACACATTCAGACTCAAATTGTTGTGCTCTGTAGGGCCATTGTCACATTATAACAGAGAAAATGCTTCATCGTGTGTTATAGAACAAGATGGAATCTTCACTAAGGAGCTCAGGGATCAAAGCCGAGGGAAAAGATTAATTCTTATGCATCAAGTCATTATAGAGAGAGAAGGAGACATTAAGATTGCCAGAGAGGAGATTTTCTCATCTAATAGCAATACAGAGACTGTGTTGGGAGGGCTGTTGGCTCTGTTCTCAGATTTGTTTTTTTACCTTTAAAGTACTCAGATCTAGATCATAAGCTTGTTTACACATATTTCGGGTTTTGTAAAGGGGCTTCTTAAAAAAAAAAGATACCACTTTCCTAGGATTTAGGTCCATCTAAAAATAAGAAAATTGTTTTTATTCCATAAAAATTCATAGTTATGTTTTATTGAAAATTGAAGACAGAAGATAGAAAAGACAAAAGAATCATTCTTTAAACTGTAACGTAATACTAATCCAGCAATTCTGGCAGAATGTTTCCTTTCCATCTTTAAAATTAAATGATGCTACTGTTTAAGGTGCTTGCAAACATATGTCTGTGATATTATGTCATGTTTCTTTTGTTCACCTAATACTATGTTAATACTTTCCTGTTGGCTCAGTGGTAAAGAATTAGCCTGCCAATGCAGAAGACCAGGGTTAAATCCCTGGATCTGGAAGATCCCCTGGAGAAGGAAATGGCAACCCACTCCAGTATTCTTGCCTGGGAAATTCCATGGACAAAGGAGCCTGGTGGGCTACAGTCCATGGGGTTCCAAGAGAGTCAGACACAACTTAGTGACTAAACAACAACAACATACATAATATGTTGTTATGTTATGTGATTATAATATGTGATTATTATGTAATATACTATGTGATTTTCCACATCCTAACATAGATTCTCTGAAGCACATGTGCCCAGTTTATTAAGTTCCTCTGTTATTAGACATTTGAGTAGCTTCCTTTTTTTTACCCTACTCTTAAAAAAAAATATTTGCACACCAGGATTTTACTGTGTTTTGATTTATATTCTTAAATTTCTCAAAGTGGAATGTCTGGATCAAAGATTATAAATATTAAGATTTTGATTCAAACTGCAAAACTGGTTTCTAAAATCTTATACCAATGGAATGTTTTTTCACTACATCAGATGCAATTTTAGCTAATTTGTACCTTTTGAACTTTGAGATTCTCATTTTCATATTTTGCTTAAATTTTTGATAAATCACCAAGCATCATATATAGCAGCAGTATAATTGCCCTCAAGAAATAAACACTGTAACATTTAATGACAAAACATTAGTGTGACAGAGTGTTTAAGAGCAGTATAAAGTGATGAAGAGGGTAGATTAGGGGGTCAAGCTGCCCGAGCTCAAAGTAGGGCTCTATCACTTACCACTAAGTGATCTTAGATCAGAATTTCTCATCTTCGGCATTATTGAGATTTGGGCAGGTAGTTTTTTGGCTGTGAGGAGTTATCCTGTGCATTGTAACACACAATTTTTAGTAACATCCCTGGCCTCTACCACTCTCTACCCAGTATGACAACCAAAATGTCTCCCAATATTGCCAAATGACCACTGGGGGGGTCAGCGCTTCCCCCTCTTTGGCAAATCACCAAATCTCTCAGTGCTCAGTTTCTGTATATATGGGGATAAAAATAATGCTTACCTCTAGGAGTTGACAGGAAGATTAAGCAGATTTATCCCTGTCGAGCATAGAGAAGAGGGGATGCCGTGTGCTAAGCACTTGGTCAGTATCTGCTGTTGTCAATGTTGAATTCTTAACACTGCTCTTAAACAAAATGCTTATTCGTTTTTTAGTGTAAAATTATTGTATCATTTGAGAAATTTAGGAGGGTATCAGAAGCTGATAAGACTCCTATAACCATAGCTGGGATTTCCAGGTAGCTCAGTGGTAAAGAATCCACCTGCTAATGCAGGAGAGTAGGTTCAATTCCTGGTCAGGAAGATCCCCTGGAGGAGAGGGCATGGCAACCTACTCCAGTATTCTTGCCTGGAGAATTCCATGGACAGAGAAGCCTGGTGGACTATGGTCCATGGGGTTGCAAAGACACAACTTAGTGACCAAACCACAACATAACCTAGTAGCCAGGGACAACCCTATTAATACTGAGGTATATTGTTTTTTCTTATGTACCCTCAAAAGTTACTGGAACATTATAATTGCTCAATAAATGTGTTGGGTGGGTGAATATGAAAGAGATGAGATTATACATACCATATACAAAAGTTTATATCCTATTTTTCTCTCTTACTACTGCATTGTAGCTTTTTGCCTCTGTTTGAAAATTCTTTGAGAAAATGTTTAATACTTGTATAATATCAACTCATGACTGCTCTCTTATTTAATGAATCATTATATAATTTTTGGCATGTACATAATGTTTTTTATAAATAATATTTTTTTAACTTATGAAAAATTTCAAACATATATAAAAGTTGAAAGAATAGTACACATACACCCATACCTTAAATGTTTTTTAAACATTGTGTTATATTTTCTTTTTTTATTTGCATGTGTGTGTGTCTGTATGGATGTAGACATGTATATTGAATATTTTTATTGCTTTGTGGCACCATTTAAAAATAAATTGCAAACTTCATAACATTTCACTCTTTAAGACTTTACCATGCCTCTTCCAAGAGTAAAGACATTCCTCTGCATAACCATAGGATACTGAACTTGTCTGATTGTTCCCTTGTAGTTTCAACAAGTTCCCTTTAACTTGTTCCTCTAGCCTCTGGATTTCCTATAAACTGAAGTTATGTCTAAAGTCTTAATTAGATTTAAATAAACAATTTGTCAAGGACACTTCATGAGTAATTGCAGCATCAGGAGGATATAACAGAAGGTTGTCCCATGACCACTCATGTGAAGTTTTGTTACTCAGTTCAAGTGATGACCACTAGATTCCTTTACTTAGAGGTATATTTTTCCCTTTGCAATTAGTACATTTTCTATGAGGTACTTTTTTGGACTTCCCGTGGTTCAGACGGTAAAGTGTCTGCCTGCAATGCGGGAGACCTGGGTTTCATCCCTGGGTCGGGAAGATCCCCTGGAGAAGGAATGGCAACCCACTCCAGTACTCTTGCCTGGAAAATTCCATGGACAGAGGAGCCTGGTGGGCTACAGNGTTCAGACGGTAAAGTGTCTGCCTGCAATGCGGGAGACCTGGGTTTGATCCCTGGGTCGGGAAGATCCCCTGGAGAAGGAATGGCAACCCACTCCAGTACTCTTGCCTGGAAAATTCCATGGACAGAGGAGCCTGGTGGGCTACAGTCCATGGGATCGCAAAGAGTCGGACACAACTGAACGACTTCACTCACTCACTCACTCCTTTGGTGTCATATGACTGCTCTGTTTCCTGACAACTTTTCCTTAATAGTTTTTAGCATCATTGGTGATTCTTGCCTAAACCAGTTATTTTATTGAGAGCTTCCAGAGGTGATTTTTATAATTCTCTTATTTCACCTACATTTAGTAGCTGATATTTTTCTGAACAGAAAAGTTTTCCCTCTCCAAATGCAGGATAAATGCTTATTTCTTTTGCTCTAAGTACTAATTTAAAGAATGAAATAAATTGTTTCTCTTTTTATTTCCACCCCCCCCTTTTTTTGTATTACCATAGACTCATGGAATTTACTTCAGTGTTGTGCAATCAGTTATAGTAACTTTCTGATACTCCAGTTTTCTATCAGGAATCCCTCCAAGGTATCTTCTGTATCTTTCAGCATCCATGTCATTTGGTAGTTTTGGGGTTTCCTTGTTTTTGACTCATTATATTCCAAACTTACCTTTATATTTTCTGCCTCAGCTCTGAAATCAGCCATTTCCCCAAGAAGCCTTGATTCCTTTTAGTCATAAATGATATAAATAATCTTTTGATGAATACCTTTGTAGGTAAGATTTTTACTGAAATTAATGAATTTGAAATTATTTTGACAAAGATTATGGACTTTTTAGTACTTTTACTTACCAAATTACTATACAGCAGTTAGTAATAACATTTCCTCTAATGATTTAGATTGTTACTCACTTAGAATATATCTCACTGCATTCATAATAACATTAACTTTTTGTATAATGAGTAGCTCTCTTTATTACAAGTAAGATTGAGTGGCTCAGTTTTATGGTTGTTTATANAGCCCCATATGTATATATACACACCAGTTTACATATATATATATATGTAACAAAAAGTAATCTATATATAGAAGCATATATAAGGAGGAGGAGAAGGATGAGGAGGAGGAGAAGGGGAAGACAGTGGTCAAGATGGTTGGATGATATCACTGACTCAGTGGACATGAATTTAAACAAGCTCCAGAAGATGGTGAAGGGCACGGAAGCCTGGCATGCAGCAGTCCATGGGATGGCAAAGAGTCGGACACGACTGAATGACTGAACAACAACAAAATGTATATATATTCACACCACTTTTGGGCTTTCCTGAAGGCTCAGATGGTTAAGAACCTGCCTGTGCAATGCAGAAGACCTGGATTTGATCCCTGGATAGGGGAGACCTCCTGGAGAAGAGAATGGGCTACCTATTCCAGTACTCTCGCCTGAGGAATTCCTTGGACAGAGGAGCCTGGTAGGCTACAGTTCATGGGGTCACAAAGAGTCAGACACAACTGAGTGACTTTCTTTCACCCACCAGTTTTATATATATATAAAAGTGAGTCACTTTGCTGTACATGAAAAACTAACACAACAGTGCAAATCAATTATACTTCAGTTTAAGAAATAATTTTAAAAAATTTAAATGAAATGCAGTATGTAAAGTACTCAGCAGCATCTGCAATNATATATAAAAGTGAGTCACTTTGCTGTACATGAAAAACTAACACAACAGTGCAAATCAATTATACTTCAGTTTAAGAAATAATTTTAAAAAATTTAAATGAAATGCAGTATGTAAAGTACTCAGCAGCATCTGCAATATCAGCTGTATGATACCTGAAGTTAGTCCTATTGCTATTATCTTTGTGGTGGTGATTGTTACTGTTCAACATCAAGATGACTGAGACCTCCTTATGGGCTCTAGCTCTGTTGTGTTTCCACTAAAATCAGTTATAGTGAGCTCAAAGATTCTACTTTCTAGTCCTGAAAAGGGGTATGGTTTTCTGTAACAAGGAGTCACTGCCAACTACCAGTGCCTTGATGGGAAGTAGTACAGGGCCCCCAAAGCCAAAGAATGGAAAAATGATAGCACTTCAGAGTTCTAAGACAGAAGCAATTAAAAGCAAAAATCAGAACCCCCCATCCATTCTTACACTCTCCTGAGAAAGCATACTTTCTGAAACTAAATGTTGCTAAAGTCAAAGCATTAGCTTACATGTTTGTCTATAATAAGTACTGTATTTCATGTTCTTTTCTTGGCATGAAGAGATACCATTTCTATTGTTTCTCCTAAAAGGAAATTAGGTCTGATTACCATCTTTATAACAGTATTCACAACAGAGGAGAGCCTTTTACAAATTCAACCTCTAATTTAAATGTGACATTATAGAACTGTCTGGGCATTTGGATAATTCCTTCAGACATCACAGTGTGGCATGTATAGGATCATTAATCACAGCTCAATATTTTATTCATTTAATGGCTGGAAGAAAGCAGGAGAAAGACTGGGATCCAAGATGAGGAAGGAATTATTGGGAACATATTGTATGAAAATAATCATATTTCTAAATGAGCAAGGGAAGTTTAAAAAAAAAAGTGTGGCCAAGACCGTAGGCTTCCTTCAAAAAAGCAATTACAGGTCTAATTAGTAAAAAAAAAAAAAGAAAAAACCACCAAGGGATAATTAAGTTGTAGTTAGAGTTTCCTACTTCTAAATCAGGGTTAATCCTTAAACTGATTACAATAAGATGGTCTAAGTTTCTATAAGCCACTGCAGGCTTGGGGCGCTGGCAGACTCTCTTGAGTCTCTCTGTTCCCTCCTTTCCCTTCCTATGGCTGGCCGATGCTTTTGTTCACATCTTAATTTTTTCTCANAACTGATTACAATATGATGGTCTAAGTTTCTATAAGCCACTGCAGGCTTGGGGCGCTGGCAGACTCTCTTGAGTCTCTCTGTTCCCTCCTTTCCCTTCCTATGGCTGGCCAATGCTTTTGTTCACATCTTAATTTTTTCTCAACTCACTTCTAACTCCTTAACACTAGGCTCCCCATCGTTGCTTCCTCAGACTATTTCCCTTTCTTCTTTTCTGAAAGGACTACCTTTCTAAAACTCAAATCAAGCCCTGTTACCTCTACCTAAAATTCTTCCATGTCTTTTTATTGCTTACAATTTGTTCACTTTTCTAGACCTATGTTATACCACAATATAAAATAGCAGAAAGGGAACTTCCTGATGGTTCAGTGGTGAAGAATCTGCCTTCCAATGCAGGGGATAGAAATTCGATCCCTGCTTAGGGAACTAAGATCATGTATGCTGTGGGGCAACTAAGCCTGCCTCCACAACTAGAGAAAAGTCTGTGTGCCACAGTGAAGAGCTAGTGTAGCCAAAAAAAGACAGGAAGGAAGTGGCCATGTTGAGAAGGTCTGGAAAGGATCCAAGTGGCAGAAGCTTTAAGATTCCAAGGGGGAACATGTGAAGGGCAGGAAAAGGCCAGTGTAGCTTAGTGTAGTAAATGAGAAGGACAGACAGAAAAGGGCAAAGAGGTGGGCAGGGTCCATGAAGGAGAGCATGCACTTTATTCTAAGTGAAGTGAAACCCTATCAGAGGGTGTTAAGCAGGGGAATGGCATGTAATTGATTTATGCTTTAGAAAGATCACTCTAAACTGCTTTTGGAATAAGAACCACAAGGAGCAAAAATGAGGCACGAGACAAGTTGGGAGGCTGCAGAAGGGCTCCGAGTGATAATGGTAGTGTGGACTAGCATTGGAGCAGTGTGAATTGCACACGTCGACCACAATATATTTCTCTGTTGAACCACTGATGGCCATTTGGGTAATTTCCAGTTGGGGGCTATTACCAGCAGTGTTCCTATGCATATTCTTAGACCTGTTATTTGGGGCACAGGTATATGCATTGAGTATATATCTAAAAGTGGAATTACTATATCAAAGGGTATAGCAGACACTAGCACTAGTATTAATTGTATAACCAGTTACCTTGACACACCAGAACTTACTTACTGAAAACACATGTGTCTCTCTCCTGCAGGGTGTTTGAGCAGCTGTGGTTGCAAATTTGACCCACATGAGCCTAAAGTGTTAGAAAAGTAATGCCCTGCTGTGGCCTGGATGTGTTTCCCCAAAAGTCATATGGAAAAACTCTAGCCCGCAGTATGATAGTATTAGGAGGGGAGATCTTTGGGAAGTAATTACACTGTAGGGGTGGCGCCCTCATAAATGAAATTAATGCCTTTATAAGACACAAAAGAGATGATTTCTCTCTCTTGGCCATGTGAGATAATAGTGAGAAGGCAGCTGTTACAAGCCAAGAGAAGAGTTCTTACAAGAATCTGGCCACAGTTGCCCCCCTGATCTCAGGCTTCCAGTCTCAAAAACTGTGAAAAATAAATGTTTATTGTTTAAGCTACCCAGTCTATGGTGTCTTGTTACAGAAGCCTGAACTAAGATTCCCAGAACTCAGTAGACAGACGGGAATAAAAATCCATGATCCTGTGATAGTATGGATGGACCTTGATGGTATTATGCTGTGAAGTAAGTCAGACATAGGAAGACAAATACTGTATGTTTCACTCAAATATCAAATCTTATAGATAAAAGTGTAAAGCGAGAAAGAAAACAAACTCACAGAAACAGGAATCGGATTTGTGATTACCAGAGGGGTTGGAGTGGGTGAAGAGGGTCAATCATATAGTGATGGATGGAAACTGGACTTGTGGCGATCACTCTGTAGTGTATAGGAATGTTGAACTGGAATTCTACATGCCTGAAACTTACATAAAAAGGCAATCCAAATTCCTTGCCCTTTATTTGGGTTAATTCCAGGCTTGTTCCATACAGTGTCTCAGAGTTCCGCAGCAGTTACTGTGGTGACTGGTAAGATCACCAGTCAATAAGACACCCTTATTGACTTTACTCCTCCACTGTATCACTTGCAAATTCCCTGTTACTATTTCTATTTCCTTCTATTACTGGCTGCCTTTTTGTTCTTGCTTTTGTCTAATTTTATCCAGCTTTTGTAAAGTATAGGGGTTGGTCTAGCACATATTACAGAGTCGTAAAAGCAGGCCCTCTACCCATTTTCAGTTGGCTTTTTCTGTTACATAATTCAGTTTACTTAGGGCTCTCCGGTCAGCAGCCTGGATTGGCCATTCCATATAGAATTGTCAACAGTGAATACTGGAGACAAGATAGAAATGGAAGACAAGAATTTAACAGCATACCCCAAAGGAATATTGATGGAGGTCAGCCCATTCAGTGTTCTATTGACCCTTAAAAGTGTGTGCCAGGAGCCAGGGTGGAGAATCCCACCCATGGCAATGGTCATGAGGAAGAGGCCTGATGGGCAAAGGTGAGATCAGGACTCAAGGGGCCCCCTGAACTTGCTCGAGCATCTACCCCCAAACCAGAATCTGTCTGTCTTACTATTTTATGCCTTTCATCAACTCCTCTGACATTAACAGGGGGCTGCCCCAACCACCTTTCACTGGAAAAAGTTAACTTGGGGCTTTATAGTTGGTGAGTCTCCTGGGCATGAGAGGAGTGTTTGAACCCCCTGTTAGCATTCTAGCTTGCTTGGCGGGTTTATCCAGACTCTTGCAACATTGTTGAGCTTATGCTTGCTCCCAAGCTCTCACATCCCATATCCATTGTGTTCCTGGGAATGCATGTAGTCAGGATGTAGTAGAAACAAGTAATAGCCTTAACAATAGCATTGGAATGTGAGTTAATAAGTTCTTTCTTTGCTGTAACCCGCTGAATCTTTGCTCCACAAAAATGTAACTCTGTACTTTAAGGGTGTTGCAGGCTAGGAATTTAAGAAGAAATACTTTAAGGGAAAATTATTGTTCTGGCTGACCAACCTTTATCAAAAAGAGGTCATAGAATATCAACAGGCCTCCGGGACAGAAGATGATGTACAAAAAATAAGACGCTTGCAGGAAGGAACCTGATATCGATGAAAGTTATTACTGATGGAATGTTGAGTTGACTCTGCATTTTTCACCTTGCTGTATGTACAACTCAGGGTATAAAAGCCCAGAGAAAAATAAGTTAAAGGGGCCTTGCTCACCAAAGAAGCTTGGTCACCCCGTGTCTCTTTCTTTATCTCTTTATCTATCTTTCTTCATTCACGATGTTGTCCATCATGAGGATATCATATAGTGATATGGACCTTNCAGAGAAAAATAAGTTAAAGGGGCCTTGCTCACCAAAGAAGCTTGGTCACCCCGTGTCTCTTTCTTTATCTCTTTATCTATCTTTCTTCATTCACGATGTTGTCCATCATGAGGATATCATATAGTGATATGGACCTTGGCAAGCGTGGAAATAGAGGGTATAATGACAACAATAAGACTACTACTTCCTATTCTACATTTTCTGTAGAGAACTAACAGGGTTTTTTATACCCAGTACTTTGCATAAGAAAAAACATTGTATATCAAAGTAAATGTAATTTGTTTACACACGTTTCCACTTGGACTACACTATTAAAAAAAAA
>SJYV01055376.1:194355-217621 GCA_006410875.1 Neotragus pygmaeus | reverse complement strand
TTCTTTCTAGAATTGACTGCCCTTAACATGGCGGAAGAGACAGTCGCCTAAATGAAAGGTTTTACACATCAAAAGAACCCTTCTGTTCAAAACTATCCCCCATCCAAAGCCATTGCTTGAAAGTCTTTCATTCTTTTAAAATGCACATGTCCCTGGGCAAGGTGATGCATTGATTTCACTTGATTTAAAGTGTTATTGATTCATTCAGCTGTATCCAGGCAGAGAGACCCAGGACAGCCTGTGAGGATCCTAAGCACCATAAAGGGAGGAGGAAGACAGTGAAGAAGAGTGAACAGAAGCGTTCTGGAAAGATTCCAGTTGGCAGTTCTTGGGACTGAGAGTCCAGGAGCCAACACCCTGGCACATCTCCAGGCTTGGAGCTGTGAGAGCCCAGTCCCACCTCTGAGACCTGGGGGAAGGATGGGACCTGTGGCGGGAGAGAGCCTGGGCTCCCTCGGATTTCCACTCGGTGATCTCCTGGGGGCTTGCCTGTGCGTGGCCAACACACTTCACCTGGGCTGCCTTCAGCCGGGTCAGAAGCACAGGCGAGCGGGCCCGAACAGGCACGGCAGGCTGAGGAGTCTCCAAGGATGACTTTCAGAGTGTTTGGGCTGTGTAAGCCAGAGGTTGCAACCTCCTTCCATTCTGTGTTTGACAAATATGTGGGCTACTTAGAGCCCAAGGACTTGATCGGAACATTGTGGTCACAGAGTATAAGAACAGAAACTTTCAGGGAAGTTCTTTTTTCTTGTGCTGGGAGAAAGGTAGTAAGGAAACAGTTCAGATGAAATTTAAATTGGGATCTGAGTCCTACCCTGTTCTTTTGTAGGTCGCTGCCCTAAACTGGAGGCAACCGGAATTCCTGGCTTTATGATTAAAGCCTAGGAATGGGATGGTTTTGTTGCCTATTTACTCTACATATGGAGTTGTATATTTTGTATCTTTCAGTTTTCTTTTGATTTGTGGGGATGGAGGAGGAGAGAATTCACTGACCAATCTAGTAATGTCTTGTGACATTTTCAGTTTCAGAACAGAGAAAGTTAAGTCTACAGTAGTGTATAATAGAGGCAAGTGGTTCCAAAGTTAAAGGTGAGATGCTCTGGGAAATTGCCTGACATACTTCACATTGCAAAGTGACGGTGTTTCTGGCCTCCTGTATCACTTGCACCCCTGCTTATCTGGGTGAGTTTAGTTGACCTAGATCACCAGGACTTGACTAGTCAAAGACTTGACTAGTATACTTCTGGCTTCTTTCCCTGCCATGAACTTGCACAGAGCCCTAGCTGTGCTTTACTGGAGTGGACTTAGAAATTCTTATTTCTAGAGTTTACTTCATCAGGAAGGGAGGGAAGGAGGAAGTCCCTTGGTATAAGCAGTTACAGAAACTCTAGGAACATGCAGCATGGTTGTGGAGATTTAAGACCCTCCTCCCCCAAGCTGTAATTGCTTTGCTGATAAGTTGCTTCAGTCATGTCCGACTCTGTGCAACCCCATAGACAGCAGCCCACCAGGCTCCCCTGTCCCTGGGATTCCCAAGGCAAGAGCACTGGAGTGGGTTGCCATTTCCTCCTCCAATGCATGAAAATGAAAAGTGAAAGTGAAGTTGGACATCACTCAGTCATGTCCAACTCTTAGCGACCCCATGGACTGCAGCCTACCAGGCTCCTCCACCCATGGGATTTTCCAGGCAAGAGTACTGGAGTGGATTGTCATTACCATAGCTTACTTATCTCTGATTTCCAAGTTAGAGAATGGCAAGGACTCCAAAGCAATGACCTCAGTTCTCCAAATTTTTAGAACTGTCCTGTTTTGAAGAAAGCTGATTATAGATGCAAGATGGTGTTGGACATAGGCAGACCATGTTTTCTGTGCCAGTAATTAGGGCTCCTTCTCATGGGAGAGGATATTTTAAATCAAGTGTCCTGTGACTGTCCAGCAAGTATGGGCCATATCTGTCAAATGTGATTCAGTATATGAAAAAAAAGAGTTCTGGGTACTATCCAGCCTTCTAAATACACTGTACAGGTGTAATTCCATTTGGGGTGATAGAATTTAGCATGAGAAACAATTCATTTTAGTCTGATTTTGAGATTTTGAACACTCTCATCCAACCCACCAGGTTCACTCCAGAAGGAGGGAAATACTGGATGATACTGAAAATCTTAAATAAGAAACAGCTATGATATGTTGACTGTTTTCTACTAGTTTCTGTACTAGAGTTTTTCATGCATATCTCTTTTAATCTTCAGAGCAACCTTATTTTGTTTTCTTTATCCTTTTTTTTTTTAAATTATCAAAGATATTGAAGTGAGTTTATAGGTGAAGAAAGTGGAATTGAAAGAATTTGTCCATAGTGTCATGGACTATTATAGTCCATGGAATTCTCTAGGCCAGAATACTGGAGTGGGTAGCCAGTTCCCTTCTCCAGGGGATCTTACCAACCCAGGGATCGAACCCAGGTCTCCTGCATTACAGGCAGATTCTTTACCAGCTGAGCCACCAGGGCAGGCCCATAGTTAGTACAGGGCAGTGCATATCAGAATTTATCAATATCTGGGTCTGTCTGAATTGAGTCTGGACAGCTACCACTAAACTCGGCTTTCTTAATAGTTTCTGGTAAATAGGAGAGAAGAAGAAATGTTTGTATTCTCCATGTATAGGATGGGACCCAAGGATAGAGAGATGGTCTCTTGTTAGAATTCAGCCAAGAATTTCATGGCAAATATTGAAACAATGAGTGTGAAATTTGCTCAGTGTTCCAACAGCAAGCGTCCCAATGATGTCACTGTACAAATATCTTTTTTTTCCAAATTAATTGAAGGCTCTGTTGAAAGAAAGCCTCTTTTCTCCCACTGTTTCTGCTGGCAGCTCCCACTGTGTTGGCCAGGAAGGTGGCCCGTTGAGGAAACTGCATGAGACAGAAAAAAACAGAAGGTTTCTAGGACTCTCAAGGGTGTCGACTCATCTCAAATTAGGCAAAAGTTATTCTTGGTTTATAGCTCGCTTCAGCATTGCCAAGTCCAAGGGCAGGTGGGCTGGGTTCCCTGGAGGCAGCTGGGTAATGACATCTTTGTTAATCTGTGTCCCTTCTGGCTATGTCCCACACCTGTTATCCTGGAGGGCATCGTGAGCAAAACAGTGGGTGAATTAATTTATCTAAGGGCTGGCAGTTATCATGGTTAATTACGCACTTGAATTAGGGGAGCCAAGTGGATTCTCCTTCAGATGGATTCCTAGATTTCTGCCTCCCTTCATTCTAGCAGAAGGAAAGAGAGGCTGGCTATAACCCTTCTCTCTCTCTCTCCTTTCCAATTTCCCCCTATTGCTTGCTCTACACACTTTCACTGCTCATATTTTTTATTGGATGAGATAAACTAAATTTGAAATCTCTAGTATTCTTTCCTTGGAAATCCTATGGACAGAGGAGCCTGGTGGGCTAGAATCCATGGGATCACAAAGCACTGGATACAAGTTAGTAACTAAATAGCAAGCAGCAATATTGGTCTCATCTTTTCCATGCCCCTAAAGGGAACTTCCTGCAACAGATAGGCATTCTAGCAGGAGATACTTGACTCCTAGAAACTTTTTTACACACCACTGGAGCACCTGTTTGGTGCTTTTACCAAAGGTGTACAAGAAGTCATCTGAAAGAGAATCCCTGGGTAACTCATGGGCTCAATGTGAAGATTAAATGAGCTCACACAGGCATGGATAAGAACAGTGCCCAGCACATAAGTGATGAGTCAAAGTTGAGAAAAGAGCTTCTCTGGTGGCTCAGATGGTAAAGAATCTGTCTGCAATGCAGGAAACCCGGGTTTCATCCCTGGGTCAGGAAGTTCCCCCTGAAGAAGGGAATGACTACCCACTCCAGTATAATGTCAACCACCGTATTTTCTTCATACATTTCATAGCTCAGCTTCAACAGCCAAGTCTGAGACACTGGCTGAGGTGATAAAAGTGGGAAAGACATGAAAAAACAGTGGGAAAACTCAGCAAGGGCTTCTTCTGTATGCAAAGGGGAAACATGATCCATACATGTCACATGTGTGACAGCCAGCTGGGGTCTAAAGGTAATTTTCAAGTTATCTAAGCAGTTTTGTAATTTCACTGGTTAAAGTCAATAGTAGTGACTCCTGATACCAACTTTTTTAAATTTATTTTTAATACTTAATATTTTAAATTGTTTAAACATATGTTGAGTATTTATGCAGTTCACCTTGTATTCATGTACTGTTGTTTAAAGGGGATTGCACAGACTGGTAGCATTCCGCCAGCCCACTCATCCCAGCAGTAATCCTTGTGGGCTCTTTCCAGACATTCAGCACTGCTCCTCCCGTGCCATCTATTTCATTTCTCAAGATCCACACCCATTCCCTGAGGCTGCCAGGAGGCAGCTTTCTGATCTAAATGAACTTCTTTTCCTCTCTCCCTTTTTCCTTCTTTTTCTCACTCTCATTCTTTCTTCCTGTGATTAACAGCACCATCTAATGAACAAGGACCTCAAATAATAAGAATCACCTTACTGTTAAGTCACTTCAGTCGTGTCTGACTCTGTGTGACCCCATAGATGGCAGCCCACCAAGCTCCCCCTTCCCTGGGATTCTCCAGGCAAGAACACTGGAGTGGGTTGCCATTGCCTTCTCCAGTGCACGAAAAAGTGAAAAG
The DNA here is from genome assembly GCA_006410875.1 of Neotragus pygmaeus. NCBI lineage: Eukaryota > Metazoa > Chordata > Mammalia > Artiodactyla > Bovidae > Neotragus > Neotragus pygmaeus. Next base: position 212,956 of record SJYV01055376.1, on the reverse strand, counting down.
TGAAAGTGAAGTCGCTCAGTCGTGTCCGACTCTTAGCGACCCCATGGACTGCAGCCTACCAGGCTCCTCTGTCCATGGGATTTTCCAGGCAAGAGTACTGGAGTGGGGTGCCATTGCTTTCACCTTAGGAACAGAATAATACATTTTTTCAAGCAAGACTAGCCAGGACAATCTGGAAAACAAGATTTCCCTAAATTAGTGACAAGAAAACTTTGAGGAACTGGACCGGTTGAGACATTTGCACCCTGCTGTCCTTTCTTTACAAAGTGGCAGAAGTTCCCCTAGCATGGGTCTCTCATGGGGTGCCCTTTGGACAACTAGGAAAGTTATTGTCTGAAATTAAGGGCAGGAGAAATTAGTTTGAAATTAACATGAGGAAAGTTCTCGAGACGGATACTGGTAAAACAGGTTGTGCCTGAGTTGAGCATGTCTCTCTGACTTCTTGACTCTACTGTGAGATTACACAGGACTCCAGCTCTGCCCGGATTTAGAAATTCTTTTCTCCAGCATTTATATCTAGCAGGATGACTTGATGTAATAGTTTAATAAGAAAGTATTTAAAGGGAGACCTTTCTTCCTTCAGCATCTTTTGAGTACAGTGGGCCAACAGATGTTGGGAGCAGACTATGGCCCTAATAAGGGGATTTTCCTGAGAGGTAAACAGAAGTAAAGAGAAGGCTGCAACCCCATCTGCTTGTCTGACCTAACCCTGCTTGTACCCCGTGTGTATGTAACCACATTTCTTCTCCCTGTGACTTCACAAGGACATCCACCCAACCCTGATGCTTGCTCCTGACAACCTGATCCATCTTCCTGAGCTTCACGTACCCATACAGTGTTTTGATGATAGAATAAGCTAACCTATGAGGTGAAAAGTGTTTTATAACTTGGGAGGAGGCCTCTGTGTCCAAGGAAGCATGTTCTATTGTGTGAGTGATGGTGTACCAGTGTGGGAAATGGAGGTTATGATCATGACAATGCAAGGCATCTGAGCTCATTTCAGCTTTACCAGTTCATATATTTTAGGTGAAAATGATAGATGGATAACTATTTGCACATGTGGGCAGAGTTTGTGCAAGTGCCAGAAAAGGGTGGTTTGGATGTGGAAAATAAAATGTGCCCAGTCTCCTGGCCCCTCAATTACATTAGGTCAAACCTGTAAAAATCAGCTACAGTGCTTGTAAGGAATGGAATTTGCTTCTTTCTCTTCTTATATATTTCAAATGGAAATCTGAGTTTATAGAAAGACATGTGTCTATATCTGCAGTTCTTCCTATCACTTATTGAGAGCAGCTTGGTGAGGAGAAGGCTGGCACCAAAACACGAGACTCCTGCCCTGTTGCCTCTGGCCCCGAGGTCTCCTTCTACACGGGCATCTCATGCCAAGGCATGCATGGCAGGAGAGTGTTGCAGGAAGGGGGAGCCCCTCTAGGGCCCGAGAGTGGTCTCTTGTCTAATACTTGAAAACTAATTTACCGGGGAGACACACAACCTGACAAAGCAAGAGACTTTATTGGAAGGGGCACCCGTGCAGAGAGCAGGAGGGTGAGGGTAAGGAGAACTGCTCTGCCACTTGGCTCACAGTCTCTGGTTTAATGGCGATGAAATAAATTAGTTACTGGGTTGTCTCTGGCCAATTATTCTGACTTGGGGTCCTCCTTGGTGACATGGACACCACTCAGCCAAGATGGATTCCAACTAGGATTCTGGAAGGCTGGTAGGACATATGGATTGGCATCTCCTCTTTCCTTTTGACCTTTCCCAAATTCTTTTGGTTGGTGGTAGCTTGTTAGTTCCAAGTTTCTTACCGGAATCTCCTGTTGTATAATAACTCGTGCAAGTGGTCACGATCTTGCCTGATCAGGGTGGGCAGTTTCAGTCAGCGTTTCCCCTAACAAAAGGACCAGTGGGGTCAGGGCTTAGAGATGTGTTCAGTTCAGTTCAATCGCTCAGTCATGTCCAACTCTTTGTGACCCCATGGAGTGTAGCACACCAGGCTTCCCTGTCCATCAGCAACTCCCGCAGTTTACTCAAACTCGTGTCCATCAAGTCGGTGATGCCATCCAACCATCTCATCCTCTGTCATCCCCTTCTCTTCCCACTTTCAATCTTTCCCAGCATCAGGGTCTTTTCAAATGAGTTAGTTATTCCCATCAGGTTGCCAAAGTACTGGAGTTTCAGCTTCAACATCAGTCCTTCCAATGAATATTCAGGACTGACTTCCTTTAGGATGGACTGGTTGGATCTCCTTGCTGTCCAAGGGTCTCTCAAGAGTCTTCTCCAACACCACAGTTCAAAAGCATCAATTCTTCAGTGCTCAGCTTTCTTCACAGTCCAACTCTCACATCCATACATGACTACTGCAAAAACCACAGCTTTGACTAGATGGACCTTTGTTGGCAAAGTAATGTCTTTGCTTTTTAATATGCTGTCTAGGTTGGTCATAACTTTCCTTCCAAGGAGTAAACGTCTTTTAATTTCATGGTTGCACTCACCATCTGCAGCAATTTTGAAGCCCCCCAAAATAAAATCTGTCACTGTTTCCACTGTTTCCTCATCTATTTCCCATGAACTGATGGGACCAGATGCCATGATCTTAGTTTTCTGAATCTTGAGCTTTAAGCCAACTTTTTCATTATCCTCCTTAACTTTCATCAAGAGGTTCTTTAGTTCTTTACTTTCTGATATTGGGTGGTGTCATTTGCATATCTGAGGTTATTGATATTTCTCCTGGCAATCTTGATTCCAACTTGTGCTTCTTCCAGCCCAGCGTTTCTCATGATGTACTCTGCATAGAAGTTAAATAAGCAGGGTTACAATATACAACCTTGACGTACTCCTTTCATGATTTGGAACCAGTCTGTTGTCCCATGTCCAGTTCTAACTGTTGCTTCCTGACATGCATCCATATTTCTCAGGAGGCAGGTCAGGTGGTCTGGTATTCCACCTGTTTAAGAATTTTCCACAGTTTGTGGTGATCCGTATAGTCAAAGGCTTTGGCATAGTCAAAGTAGAAGTTTTTCTGAAACTCTCTTGCTTTTTCGATGATCCAATGGATGTTGACAATTTGATCTCTGGTTCCTCTGCCTTTTCTAAAACCAGTTTGAACATCAGGGAGTTCACAGTTCACGTATTGCTGAACCCTGGCTTGGAGAATTTTGAGCATTACTTTCCTAGTGTGTGAGATGAGTGCAATTGTGTGGTAGTTTGAGCATTCTTTGGCACTGCCTTTCTTTGAGATTGGAATGAAAACTGACCTTTGAGATTGGAATGAAACTGACCTTTTCCAGTCCTGTGGCCACTGCTGAGTTTTCCAAATTTGCTGGCATATTGAGTGCAGCACTTTCACAGCATCCTCTTTTAGGGTTTGAAATAGCCAATTTGGAGACGTGTTAGCTCTACCAGAAGGCATTGAGTACCCACTGCACCCCAGCCATTGTGCTTATTGCTGAAGATGCCAAGAGGAAACTCTGAGGCCAGACGTGAGGAGACAAGGTGCCTAGACTGATCATTTCAAAATGATACAGAATGCTCTGTGCAAACATGTGTACACAAAATCCTTCATGGGAGGTAGTTTCCTAGAAGGGTGACACCTGAACTGAGTCTGAAAAGATTAAGGAGGCTGGGGGAGTGCTGGCTGAAAGGAGTAGAAGATCAGTTTAGTTGGAGGCCTGAGGTGAACAAATACACTGAGGAAGGAAACGTGGAGGAGGGGCAGCCAGAGGAGCCCCTACCTGGAGTTCGATATTTCTGCTACTTAAGTTCAAAGCCTGGGGAGTTTGGTGAGAGATAACGTGAGCTGCCTAGAAACAGTAGGAGGGAAGATGCCAAGTCCAGGGACTTGCAGCCAAAGCAAGGACCGCCAGGTTGTGAGGATCGAGAGAAGCAGGCTCCAGAGTCCAATGAGCAGAAAGTTTATACGGGTGTTAGCATCGGTGATGTTGGTTCTGGAGCAGGAGCTACTGCTTTTTTCTCAATATCCTCTTCCCATTGTTTTATTTCTCTCTTCCTATTGTTTTATTTATTTATTTGATCATGTCCCATGGCTTGCAGGATTTTAGTTCCCCAACCAGGGATCAAACCAAGCCACCAGCAGCTGAAGCACAGAGTCCCAACCGTTGGATGCCAGAAGTCCCTCTGTGTCCTTTTTATGTTACATGTATAGTGGGATACAGACAAGAAGCCAAAGGGTGTATGCTGTTACTGCAGAGCCAGAGACTGGCTAACCCTGCTTGATGTGTGCTCAGAAACACTGCCCTTGAATGTGTCTAAGCCCCTTTCAACCTTGCAGGTGTAACAACTCGATGGGAGATGTACATCTTTTGTTACCCAATCATTATTGACCGGAGATGTTTCAGTATTCACTTACGTAACAAATCACCAACCCACAGGCATTAGTTTGTTCAAAAATCCTCTGGTCAATAATGTGTAATACAAATCTCGTGTTTACTGAGGGAACCCAGTAAAACTGTGATGAATGAGAATCTTTAAAGATAATATTTTTCTCCAGGCAAAAATAGATATATGATTATTCTTTGAAATTTTAGATTATGTAGACAAGTTTTAGAAATATTTAGTTGTGTTATCAAAGGCTAATAATTATTAATATTTTATATATTGCATAGATTTTTATTTTCTATGTTTAAACTTACTATTATAGGGTGAATGTTTTCCATGCAGAGAGGGTGGGCATGCTAGTTATCAATCACCTCTCAGCTTTGAATCCACCTTTCATTGCCCTGCTTGGTGACAGTGGAGCTGAACTCTGTGGACATTTCTCCTTTGCCTTGGGCTGGTATTAGACTTTGTTATGGAGTGTGCTGAAGGGCCAGTTTAGGGCCAAACAGGAGGGATGCGTTTCCCTTCCTCTTCTTGACCTTGGGTCTGGCAGGTCAGTGTGGAGGGAGGCTGATGGTACTCATCTCTGTACCCCGGGTGGACCAACTCTGCCAGCCTGCACTTTTAGCACATTTTTCCAGTACTCAGGAACCATTCTTATGCACCAGCTCCCATCCACATCCTCTGAAAGGTTCTTCACCACCTGGCAGGTGGCTCCTATGGACCACTTTTGGCCCACACCCTTCAGTAAGGGTCTTTGACAATGTCAGGATGATTCTTCTCCTTGAAGGGGGCAAGTTCTTCATCCCTTTTTCTTACTGCTTTCTGTATATGTTACTTCTGAACTCCTTAAAGTTCTCTTTTACCCCCTTTAGGTAATCAGCTACCTTTTTAATAGTTATACATCTTTATACTAAATGTTTCATATCCAAGTTATTGCCTTTGTTTCTACTTCCTGACTGGACCCCAACTAATTGAGAAGAGGAGAAGAGATGTCATAAGTAATTTCAGAGAAAAGAACTATTCCCTCCCTTGTCCCTCCAAAAGTCAGTCTCTCTCTCTCTCTCTCTCTCTCTCTCTCTCACACACACACACACACACACACCCACACACACCCACACACCATAAGGAGGTATCACCTCACACCTGTCAGAATGACCATTATCAAAAAGACCACAGATAACAAATGTTGGCAAGGATGTGGAGAAAAGAGAATCCTGTACCCTGTTGATGGGAATGTAAAATGATGTGGCCACCATGGAAAACAGTTTAGAAGTTCCTCAGAAAACTAAAAATAGAACTGTATATAATCCAACAACTCTAATCCTGTGTATATATCTAGAAAAAAAACACTCATTAGAAAATATATATGTGCCCCCAGTGTTCACAGCAACATTATTTATAACAGCCAAGACATGAAAGCAATCTAAGTGTCCATCAACAGAAGATGTGGAATATATACAATGGACTACTACTAATCTGCCATAAAAAAGAATATAATTTTGCCATTTGCAACATAGATGAATCTGGAGGGTATTATCAGTTCAGTTCAGTCGCTCAGTTGTGTCTGACTCTTTGTGACCCCATCCATGAACTGCATCATCCCAGACTTCCCTGTTCGTCACCAACTCCTGGAGCTTGCTCACACTCATGTCCACCAAGTCAGTGATGCCATCCAACCATCTCATCCTCTGTTGTCTCCTTCTCCTCCTGCCTTTAATCTTTCCTAGCATCAGGGTCTTTTTCATGAGTCAGTTCTTCAAATCAGGTGGCCAAGGTATTGGAGCTTCGGCATCAGCATCAGTCCTTTCAATGAATATTCAGGACTGATTTCCTTTAGGATTGACTGGTTTGATCTTGCTGTCCAAGGGACTCTCAGGTCTTCTCCAACACCACAGGAGGGTATTATACTTAGTGAAATAAAAGATAAATCCTGTATGTTTTCAATTATATGTAGAATCTAAAAAATCAATATAGTGAATGTTAAAAAGAGGAAGAAGAAAGAAAGTTACTTTCACCTGTTTCTTTTCACTTTTTAAAACGTGGCTACTGGAAATTTTGAATTACACTGTGGTCTGCGCTCCAGCACCTTTGCTGTCATCTTCCTCCTTATCAAGTGGCAAGCACAAATGATGGACACCCTTTGGCAGGCTGGAGGCTTTAACCCTTAAACACCTCCTCCCTGGTGTACCGTTAGTGTTAGTCACTCAGTCGTGTCTGACTCTTTGAAAACCAATGGACTGTAGCCCACCAGGCTCTTCTGTCCATGGGATTCTCTAGACAAGAATACTGGAGTGGGTAGCCATTTCACCCTCCAGGGAATCTTCCCCGACCCAGGTATCAAACCTGGGTCTCCCGCATTGCAGGCAGATTCTTTACCATCTGAGTTACCAGGGAAGACCCATAGCACCATCCTCCCAGGTGATTTTCCTTAAACCATGTCAGCGAATAATATCTGAATTAACAAGAACCTTACTTCTGGAGTGATCAGTGATAGCGGGGCAAGCTGCGGTGGGTGGGAAGGTTTCGAACAGGTAGAGCCTCTAGGCAAGCTATGCTGTTTTTCAGGGTGGAGGGGCTCTGTGATCAGGCTCTGAAGGCCCCCTCTGTCCCACAGGTGCCCAAGCCAGGAGCTGAGGAGCCCCACCCCTGGGGCCTGGAGCTACAGGTCTCTCTGCGCCCACATTTCAACCTCCAGGGGCTGTGTGGCCTGTTGCCCGAGGGTGCACTGCCTGAGGCGCCCTGGAGCGGCTGCGTGGCACTGGTGGCCGAGGTGCCAGAGCTCACTGTGGCCCAGTGGCTTGTGGAGGCAGGTGATCGGCCGCCAGAGGAGTTCACGAAGACCCTGGCCCTGCTGCTGCTGCAGCTGAGCGCCGCCCTAGAGCGCCTGGAGGAACGGGGCGCGGCCCTGGCCGAGCTGCGGCCCGAGAACCTGCTGCTGGTGGTGCCCCGGGGCTGCATGGCCACCGGGCCCCCACGCCTGCTGCTGGCGGACTTCGGATGCGTTCGCCCACGGCCTCCCGGCACCCCTGGCGTCCACGCGCGGCAGCTGGGCCGCCTGTTCCGAGAGCTGCTTGGCCCGGGAATGCCCTTGGCCACACCCGTGGCCGCAGGCCTGGAGCGCCTGGCGGCCCAGCTGACCCGTGTGCAGCCCTCAGCGGCCCGGACACGCAGCGCGCTGCAGGCGCTGCTCTGGGGGCCCGGACCAGAGCTGCGCAGCCATAGAGCCCCACTGGGGTCCTGGCTGCGGGTGCGCCGAACCATGCTGGTCCTGCACCTGGCTGAGCGGGCTGTGGGTGGGGAGGTGCCTGGTCTGGAGGACTGGCTCTGCTGTGAATACCTGACGGAGGCCACAGTGGCCTCAGTGGACCTCGCCCTCAGTCTGCTGTGGGACTGACCCTGCCCGTGAGTGACACACCTGTTCCAGGGCCCCTCCAAGTGCCAGGCCCCCCTCAACCTCCCAGGGCTGGAACTGGTGGCTGGTGAATCCATCATAGGGTGGATGCCCCCTTTCAGAAGGGACCAACAGGCCAGCAGAGAATGCAGTTGAGAAATTAGGCCCAATCCCCCCTACTACTCNAGAAATGGGAGAAATTACTCTCTCGGTACTTATCTCCTGCCTAAACTAACTGAAATCAAGGGATGGTCATATTTCACTATTGAGCATTGATTAAGCTTCTTCCATCTCCTGTACAGTCTTTGACCAAGAACCAGAGACAGTAAAATATAAGATAAACTGTGACTTTCTAAGATATGTAACTAAAGTAAATTTGATTATAGAAGTCAATGACTTTTTAAACAAATTATTTTCGGCTGTGCTGGGTCTTCGTTGCTTTGCATAAGCTTTCTCTAGTTGTGACAAGCAGGCCCTGCTCTCTAGTTGTGGTGTGGAGGCTTCTCATTGCGGCGCCTTGTTGCAGAGCATGGGCTCTAGGGTTTCAATAGTTGTGAGGCATGAGGTTCAGTCAGCACTGGAAGGGAGGAGTGAAAGAAGAATGTTCAGCAAGTTCAGCCACCCCATGAGGAGAAGCCTGATCCTACAGACTTTGGCGAGAGAGAATTTCTAACATATTGTGTGCCTCAGGCTTGCAGGTGGGCCTTTGAAATCCTTGCTTAGGTTTGGCAACCATGTGGTGCCTCTGGGCAAGCATTTATTGATGTATCCATTAGAAAGTGCCCTGATTTGCTTGCTAAGTTTCTGTTTCATTTGCATCTTAATATCCTATCATTAGGATATAAGTACGGGCAAAGGGAATTGAGTAATTCAGAAATTCCCTCCAGGGATCTGGTAAATTGAGACTGCAAATTTAGAAGGCTGCAGCCTAGAAAAATGGATCTTTGAGCTTGAGAAGTGTTTTGAAATGGACCCACCATCTGATCTGCAGTGTCAAAAGGCAGGAATATGTCATTAGCAGCCTTATTTTGTCTGAAGTTGGTGCTCACCAAGGTCACATTTCAGAGTCTCCAGGAAGCTCCTGGTGTTTTGATTTGGGGTTTTTACTGCTTGTATTTTGGGCCAAAAGGGGTTTGTAGGCAAGGCCACAGCCATTGCCTCCTGGAAAATGCAGCTTTGTTTCCGAAATTTTTATCTGTGATTTGCACGTTGTAGAGGTAGAATCTTATAAGGAAAACCATGGGAGCCAAACAGCTTTGATTTTAAATCCTTCACTGAGTTATATGACCTCTCAGAATCTCAGCTAGCTCTTAACTGGAAAATGGGCATAATAGTTAATCTGAAAAATTGTTGTGAGCCTAAATGAGATAATACACTTCAAGTGCCTAACACAATATCTGAGTCAGCGGGTACCAAAAACATAACTGTTTCTTACATTTCTGTGAGTGATTTATGGTGTTTTTAAACATCTCTCGCTCCCAAATAAAGCTCTCTATGGATCAGATGCAGAGATTCTAGCCTGCCAAGATGCATTTGTCTCTGGCTCGCTTTCTAAAATGGAATTTGACCACCTAGATGACTGCTTTGTCTCTGGTCAAGTAGTAGTGTTAATCACTCAGTCGTGTCTGACTCTGTGACCCCATGGACTGTAGCCCACCAGGCTCCTCTGTCCACGGAATTCTGCAGGCAACATTCTGGAGTGGATTACCATTCCCTTCTCCAGAGGATCTTCCTGACCCAGGGATAGAACCCAGGTCTCTTGCATCACAGGCAGATTCTTTACCACTGAGCCATCAGGGAAGTCTTAAATCGCCTAAGTCTGTTCAGCGAAGAATTTGATCCACCCCTCCTCCTCCCTCTCACCAGAGCTGAGTGACCCAGCTGTGTGTACATAACGTGAGGGCTGAACACCCACTAGAGACCATCTAGTCCACCCTCTTGGTTTCAAGATGAAGAAATCAAGATTGAGAAGGATGAAGGGGTATGAACTAAGACTCATAGCCACTTAGCTGAAGAATTAGGAGAACTAATACCTCCTATTTTTTATGGATATTTCATCATTTTCAGAGTACTTTTGTACTCTGTTTTATTTGATACTCTCTACAACTTTGAAAAGAAGACAGAACATATTACCATCCCCATTTTGCAGATGAGCAAACTTCAGATTCAAAGATAAAGCAGTGCTTAAGTTTCAAACCCAGGTCTCTAAACTCTGAGTCTAGTGTCCTGCCCAGGCCCTAAGTCAGTTACTAATGCTTCACTGATTAGCTCTGAAAAATATGTACATGGCCCAAACCTGGGATACCTTACACATCACTGGTCCCCATTTTGTCAAGGAGCAAAATTCTCAGATAAATCTTTAAAGACAAAGGGACTCTGGAACAAAACGCAGTGGGGAAGCTGACCCCCAGAGGAATCTATTTGTCAGTTCATTCACTCATTCACTCATTCATTTATATAACCAACATTTCCTAAGCAGCCCGATATGTGAGGAACTATGCCAGGTGATGCAGGAATGTGAGCTGAATCAAACATCATCTCTGTTCTCCAGGACCTGACAGTCTAGCAAAAGAGTTTACTGTTTCTGAGTTTATCTAACAAAGGGCCCTTCTCTTTTAACTAATAAAAACGAACAAAATGTCATTTATAACTCTAGTCTGGTGATCATAAAAATTGATAAAAGTCAATCCTTCCAACTTCCAAAACTTGAAATTCTTGGCATCACTTATCAGAATATAAGAACTAAAATTGTAGATCAAGAAAGTCTGGACAATTGCATTTAATCCGGACTTAAACCTGAAAGCATCAATTGTTTGTTGCTCAACCTTCTTTATAGTCCAACTCTCATATCCATACATGGCTACTGGAAAAACCATAGCTGTGACTATTCAGTTCAGTTCAGTTCAGCCGCTCAGTCGTGTCCGACTCTTTGCGACCCCATGAATTGCAGCACGCCAGGCCTCCCTGTTCATCACTATCTCTCGGANATCTAGATGTGTATAAGAGACAGGTGTTATTTCTAGTCATGTTCAAGATCATAATAGTGTGCTTCCAAATAAAGAATATAAATTTAGATACACAGTACAATCTTTATTTTAGGTGTTTTAAATATTATAATACCTGAAAATACAAAGTATAAATATTCATCATCCTCAAAAATTAAAAAAAATAATATTTGCTTTCTGTCATAATGAAGATTCTCACAAATTCTTCCAGGTGTTCAATTAATGATTTGATCAAATATTTTTGAAGTCTCTTATGTCAAACATTTCTCTAGATGCTAGAGATATGATCACACAATAAAGTATTGCCCTTGATAAAACTCGTATTCAATAGATCAGCAATATATAAAAAACCTTTGATGGCTGCCAACTTTATGCAAAATTTGTCATATGATTACCCTTATAAAATATAAACTATTAATACATGGTTGATGTTGCTTAAATTTGCTATTTCATAGATATTTGGGACTTTGAAGCTGAGAATGAAAATTCTCTATGCAAAAATTATTCTAAGTATAAAGTTAAACAATGATGTTAATTAAGCTAAGATGTTCCACTTCAACAGAACACACGGCTACCTGTTAAATTCTAGACTCCAAAGCAAGAACATTCAGTATCTTTCCTTTTGCCAGTTGCTTTGTGACCCTATGTACTGTAGCCGGGCAAGATCTTCTGTCCATGGGATTTTCGAGGGAAGAATACTGGAGTGGGTTGCCATTTCCTGCTCCAGGGGATCTTCCTGACCTAGGGATCAAACTCATGTCTCTTGTGTCTCCTGCATAGCAGGCAGATTCTTTATTGCTTGAGCCATCAGGGGAGCTCCAGATGGGGAAAAAAAAAAAAAAAAGAAAAGAAAACCTACTCATTTCCATTCTTGGTAAATTTGTAAGGTTTATTGAAATGTGTACTGAATAAATGCAGCCCCTGCTCATTTTAGAGTTCAGAATCAACTAAAACTGTGAAGTACTGCTGATATATTTTTCTAGAAGTATATTTGCATTTGGAAAGCTTTTATCCATATCCCCACAAGTTTAGATTATCTTGTAAATATATAAATAATTTGTAATAATAGTAGGTAAAAGCTATTGTACACTTATTCTGTACCAGGCACCAAGTGCTGCATACATATCTTTTGCACTTTCCTTGGCTTTCTTTTATTTGTGATAGCATCAATATTTTATTTAGAGGATTATTTTGTTTATATGCAATATGATATAAATATTATAAAATCATGCACTTCTCTCCTTCAGAGGGCACTCAACATACACTGGTGTCTTTCTTCCTCACTCATTCAAAATTGCAGACTGCAATACAGCAAGAACTGCAAGAGGATAAGGTAAGAGGTTTCTTCCTCTGAAATCAAATTATTACAGCCTTGAATGAAATGAACCCTATTGTAAGCAAGTTTGGAGACAAAGAAAATTCCATTTCAGCTTAAATTGCACTTTGATTTCCTCAAGTAATACTACTTCTTGCTTCATAAGTGGATCAAAGCAGAGAAAAAAAAGGGACTGGATATTTGTGACTTTCTCCTCAACAGGCATGAGTCTATATTCAGAAGTAAATAAATACAACCAAATCTATAGTTTGGGTATAATATAATCATTGACTGTATATATTGTTAGGGCTTCCCTGCTGGCTCAGATGGTGAAGAATCTGCCTGCAATGCAGGAGACTCAGATTTGATCCCTGGGTTGGGAAGATCCCCTGGAGGAGGGAATAGCAACCCATTCCAGTATTCTTACCTGCAGAATTCCATGGAAAAGGAGCTTGGCTAGAGTCCATGGGGTTGCAGAGTTGAACACAACTAACACACACACACACACACACACACANTAGCACTCCAGGCCTCCCCGTCCACCACCAACTCCCGGAGTTCACCCAGACTTGCTTCCATCAAGTCAGTGATGCCATCCAGCCATCTCATCCTCTGTTGTCCCCTTCTTCTCCAAGAGCATATTTAATATCAGATGTGTTAGTCAGGGATAAATTGTAGTAGTTTAATTTCATTATATCTGATTACATCTGTTAGGTTTCTGTGTATTAGCCTGTTAATCCCAGTAATAGGAGTTAGGTATCTTAGTCATATTATACAAGGGTCTTTACTCCCATCAAAGAACATGATAGGTAATATATCACATTATATTTGTCTTAAGTATTAACAGATACATTATAGACTAAATAAGATATATGATATAATGTTTCAAAATATATATAGATTAGGACTGTGTTTACTTTGATGTCAAAGTGTTCTTCGCCATCAGAGAAATTTGTCTGTTTTTCTCTTCTTATTTTTCTTCTGTAAAGAGGAATAGAGTGCTACCTCTTACAAAATTGCTGTGGAAACTAAAGTACAAAGAGAGATGAGTTCCCGGCAAATCATACCCACCCAATCAGTGCATCACACACACACACACACACACACACACACACACACACACACACATACATTAGTTATAAAGGTGAGTAAATGGATTGTCCCAGACCTTTACAGTTTGTAGNACAAAATTGCTGTGGAAACTAAAGTACAAAGAGAGATGAGTTCCCGGCAAATCATACCCACCCAATCAGTGCATCACACACACACACACACACACACACACACACACACACACACATTAGTTATAAAGGTGAGTAAATGGATTGTCCCAGACCTTTACAGTTTGTAGCTCAGTTTAGCTTTAAATAATCGTTGGCCAGTAAAAACATGTACTATTTATCACCTGCAATATTTGAAGTACAAATTTCCAATTAAAAAAATCTAAGCAGATAAGTTCATCTGTGTGCTCGGTTGTGTCCTACTCTTTGTGGCTCCACAGGCTGTAGCCCACCAGGCTCCTCTGTCCATGGGATTTTCCAAGCAAGAATATTGGAATGGATTGCTGTTTTCTACTCGAGAGGTTCTTCACAACCCAGGGATTGAACCAATGCTTCTTGTGCCTCCTGAACTGGCAGGCAGATTCTTTGCCACTGCGCCATCTGGGAAGCCCAAGGTCACCTAGTTTTTTTCTTAATATATATGCTAGAATTATTGATTATAATAAAGAATACTACAGTATCATTATGCATCAGTAGTGAATCAGGCCCTAAATAATATGCATATTTTCTTTGCATTAAATGTTTGCCTATATTCATTATTTGAAATAAAACAATTGGTGTTATACAAGTTTAATAGTTTAATAAAATATTATATTTTCATGAAGCAATCAAATATAACTAGACAGCAAATAGACAAATTTAAGGCTTAAACATTTAATTCTATTCAAACACATTTTTAATAATAACTCAAGAACTTTTTTTGAGTTTATATGATGTAAATATATTATAAATATGCATTTATAAATACATGCATTTATTAAATAAATAAATATATATATATATGTCTGTGTGTGAGGGTAGACAGCAATGCAGTCCACAGTAATTGGCATTGTTCTTTCCATTGAAAGACTGCTTATTTATAAAAATTATATCTTTTTATTAAACATAATTTTACAGATGTTAAGTAAACTATGTGAACAACAGTAGCTTAAAGACAGATATAAAAATCAGAATCATACAAAATACAAAATTGCAATTATTTTGGCATCTTGAAAACAACCCCAGAAATACTAATTTCAGATGTGATATTTTGTTACAGTTGTCTCCAAGAACATATTTAATACCAAATGTGTTCGTCAGGGATAAATTGTAATACTTCAATTTCATTTACTGGAACTAGTAAAATGAGGATGGAAATTGGCTTCAAAAAGTACTGAAATGAGAGGCTTATAAAAGATTGGATGGCTCTGTATTGCCTACATGTTAATTTAGCGATGCATCTTGATTATATGATATAAGAGGAAGAACAATTACCATTAACTCAACTAATATTAGAATCTAATCCATGATGTTAACTTCCTGCCACACCACTCATACTTGCTTCTTTCCAAACTTCTATTATGTCCATTTTTCAAGATGAAAATGGTGACAAATCACACCAACCACTAGAGTCCTCACTTGAAATCAGCAAATTAGGCCCTGTATGATATAAGAGCCAGTGTTAGAAAATAATTTGCAGGCTCCCAGAACATTGTTTTACACTTTGAGTTTATTAAACTCAAAACAAAACTAAACAACTCTTATTAAGATACTCATCAAATATATAAATTTATCTCTTTAAAGTTTCCTTTCAGATAATCCATTGCTTAAATCCTGATTTTAATGTTTATCATGCCACATTCAAAAAGTTCATGCAAATAGTCTCATTATGCTTTAAATAGGCAGTGTTTATTTGCTTATTAAAATGGTTAGGCATTGTCTTAATTCATTCAGGCTACAATGACAAAATATTAATACCACAGACTGGGTGGCCTGTGAACAATAAACATTTCTTTCTCACATTTCTTGAGGCTTTAAGTCTGTAATCAGGGCCAGCAGGGTCAGCAAGGGCTCTTTTCTGAGTCACAGACTTCAAGTAATAGCCTCAAGGGGCAGATGGGGCTGGCCCGTTCTGTTCAGTCTCTTCTATAAAATCGCTAACCACATTCACGAGCGTTCCACCCCCATGGCCTGTTGTTCTTCAGTCTCTCAGTCGTGCCCGACAGTTTGTGACCCCATACATCACAGCCCATCAGGCTTCCCTGTCCTTCACTATCTCCCAGAGTTTGCTCAGTCTTGTCCATTGAGTCGATGATGCCATCCAACCATCTCATTCTTTGTAGCCCCCATTTGAGTATTTCCTAAATACCTCAACCCATAATATCACATTGGGCATTAGAATTTCAATGCATGAACATATGAATTTGGGGGGAAACACACACATTCAGACCACAACAGGATTTTTTTTGTTTTTATTCTAACATGTATACTAACTTCAAATATATATTCATAATTTATAAATATACATATTGATGTATGTGTGTGCTCACTTCCAGTCATGTCCAACTCTTTGCAACCCCAAGGACTGCAGCCCACCAGGCTTCTCTGTCCATAGGATTCTTCTGATAAGAATACTAGAGTGGGGTGTCATTTCCTCCTCCAGGGGATCACCCTGACCCAGGAATCAAACCCACATCTCCTATGTCTCCTGCATCTCCTNTGGCCAGGCTCCCAGTGCTGCCGGGGAAGCCGCCGCTGACCCAGCCAAAGGGGAAGGCAGAGGAGAACCCCTCCTGTCCTTAGCAGCCAGCCCGGGGCGAGGGGGCAGTGGAGGGTGGGCACGCGGCCCGAGTTGCCTGCTCGTTTTGGGGGAGCCCTGGGCTGTGCATACTGTGGTTAGCGCTCAGCGTGGTCTTTTTTACCTAAGTCTTTTGACCCCTTGCTGTGAAAGCTGAGTATTCCACGTATATTCATTACCTCTTACCTCCTTTTTTTCCCAATTTTTACACGTTTTTGAGTTCTTGTATTGATTGCCTCTGAAACGTTAATGACTTACTTTCACCTCCGTTTCCCGCACCCTTGATATCAGGCAGTCTGTCCTCGCTGCACATACAGTGAGAATGCTCGGGCCTCGTCCCTACCCTTCTCACCCTTCCCTCTCCCAGTGCGTCTGACTCGCCTGCATCCTCGCGTGTTGAGGAGTTGACTCTTTCGTAGCCAGGTGGCTTATTTTGGCTGCATTGCGTCTGCACCGCTTTGTGCGGGCTCTGGTTGTGGTGCTGCGGCTCCTCGTGGTGGCGTCTCTTGTTGCAGAGCACAGGCTCCAGGGCACAGGCTCAGGAGCTGAGGGACACGGGCTTAGTTGCTCCACGGCCTGTGAAGCACGCCTGGACCAGGGATCGAACCCGTGTCCCCTGCTCTGGCAGGCAGATTCTTATCCACTGGACCGCCAGGGCAGCCTGAGGTGTCTATTTCGTAACCACGATCAGTATCCCACACTGTGTTGGGAGCTTGGCCTGGGCAAAAATATGGCAACCTGAGGCCTGTGGTCTTAGCAGAGATACCTTATCCAGGAAGTACCAGAAACCAGCCCTGGTGGGTGTGAGCAAAAGTGGGGATTTATGGAGAAGTCCCAGGGTATCTCAGAGGGTCTCAGAAGCCGTGAACATGTGAGCATCAGGAAGGGTGGGCCCGAGGCAGCCAGAGTGGAGGACCACCCCCTGTTCCTTCAGAGCTCCTGGGCTCTGTTCTGAGACCCGAGCCCCCCCTTTTCCCAGTTGTGAGCGGGAGAACCAATGGCCCAAGGGATCCAGTTGGCTTCAGTCAAGGGCCCAGAGGCATGTATCAGGAACCTGACTGCCAGGGGCCCAGCCGTGTCCATCCAGAGAGCAACCCCTTGACTTTTGCAAAGCAGCGAATCCATGTCACCTGCCCCGGCATTGCTTGTGCACTGGTCTGGGGAGGGCAGGGGGCTTCTCAGGGCTGATGCTGGTCCTCTCGGTCTCCACAGACCCTTCTCTGGAGGAGCTGACGGTGGGGCCCTCCTGCCTCCCTGACACCTTCACGCGGCTGATAAACAGCCCGGAGGACACCTGCAGCTTGGAGGAGTTCGTCCACCAGGTGGCGCTGTCTGGGTACCAGCCCGGAGACGTGTTTGCCGCCCTGGAGATCCAGGAGGCCATTGCAGCGGCTGGTTGCTTTGGGGTGGACCGGCTGGAGCTGAGCAAACAGTTCTTCGCCTTGGCCAGGACGGACAGTGAGCGCACCAGGACCTTCACAGACTACGTCCAGGTGAGCTGTGTTCTCAGGTAGCCTGCAGGAGCAAGAGCAGGATTCGCAACTCCTGGGCCAGAGGCACGCTGTGGGTGGGCTTGGTTCAGGGCGTGCGGAATTTTGTTTCAAAAGTTGAATTGGTGGTCAGCATTGAAGACTGCCTAAAACCCTAGCTTCTCCTGAAAGTTAGAAGGTCGTCAGTCCACTCTGGGCCCTGTTTCTTCAGCAGAGCTGGCTGGAGCCGCCCGCCCCCCGCCGCCTGCCCCCCAAGCCTTGGGCCTCGTCCTCTCCCAGCTCTCTGCTGTCTCCAGACTCCCTGCCGCTGGTCCACAGTCTCCCTGCCTTGTTAGTGCAAGTCCATAAGGCCAGACAATGAATCAGCAGGGTTTGGAGCAGAGAAAGGCTAATCGCAGGGCCACACCAGGAGACAGCCGCTCATGCCTTAACACCCCTGAGCTCCTTGAAGGGTTTCAGCAAAGCATTTTTAAAGGGCAGGCGGGGGAGGGCCATCACGGGGTGTGCATTTTTGCGAAGCACTTGGCCCTCAGGGTATTGAGTCTGGGAGGAGCTGGCCGGGCAGAAGGAGACTGGTAAGGGTCATCAGTTCTGAGAGTGCAGCTGTGGCTCCAGGAAGTTGAGGCAGAGGTCACCGGCCCTAAGGAGGCGGCCTGGCCACTGGCTCAGGACGCTTAAAACACTCAGGCAGGGGAAATGCGCCCCAGTGGCCCTGGGGTCCCCTGCAGACCCCTTTGTCTCCCCCTCTCCTAGGACCTCCTAGAACACCAGCAGGTGCTGGAGGTCGGCGGGAACACCGCTCGCCTGGTGACGGTGGCCAACGCTCAGCCCTGGCTCCTGCACTCGGTGCGACTGAAAGACAGAGACGGGGGTGCCGACCTTCAGAGAGACGACCCCCGGGCCGGACCCCCCGCGGGGCCTTCCAACGAGGACAGCCCCCCAGAGAGGCAGGCCCCGCCCTCTCAGAGCCCCCAGAGCGCCAAGAGGCGTGGCAGCTGGGCCGGCGCTGACCCCAAGAGCGCCCCAGAGCCCCCCGCAAAGAGGCCCGCGCTCCAGGACATACGCTCGGCCCCCAGCCCAGGGCCCAGAGCAGAAGAGGAGCTGGGGGCCCTGGCACCTGCCCTGCTCGCGGCTCCCGAGGACGGGGGTGAATCGGAAGCCGGGCCAGGGGACCAAGTGGGTGTCGGGATGCCCAGCTTCCCAGGCCAGGAGCAGCTGAGCT
>SJYV01055376.1:137300-177798 GCA_006410875.1 Neotragus pygmaeus | reverse complement strand
GAGACAGGTGTGTGTGTGTGTGTAAAGTGTATTTGTATTTTTTATATGCGTGTATGTGTGTGAAGTGTACGTGTATTTTTTATACGTGTGTGTGTGAACTGTATGTGTTTTTATATGTGTGTGTGTGAAGTGTATGTATTTTTATATGCGTGTGTGTATGTGTGAAGCGTATGTGTATTTTTTCTATGCATGTGTGTGTGAAGTGTATTTTTTATATGCATGTGTGTATTTTTTATATGCATGTGTATGTGTGAAGTGTATGTGTTTTTATGTGTGTGTGTGAAGTGTATGTGTATTTTTTATATGTGTGTATGTGTGAAGTGTGTTTTTTTATATGCGTGTATGTGCCTGTGTGTATGTGTGGTGTGTATGTGTGAAGTGTATGTGTATTTTTTCTATGCATGTGTGTATGTGAAGTGTATTTTTTATATGCGTGTATGTGTGAAGTGTATGTGTTTTTTTATATGTGTGTGTGCCTGTGTGTATGTGTGAAGTATATGTGTATTTTTAATATGCATGTGTGTGCTGTGTGAAGTGTACCTGTATTTTTTATGTGTGTATGCACATGTATTTTTTATATGTGTGTGTGTGTGTACACACGTGATCTCCCTGCTGAGTGTGGTCTCACCACCCACACCGCCTGGCGCCCAATGCAGGCCCGCCCACCCAAGGAGTAAAATTCAGCCCTTGTTGAATTTAAAAAAGAAAAATAAATAAGAATTTTTATAACAAATTTTAAATTTAAAAAACCATAAGAAAAAGATTGAAAAGCACGTACTGTAAATAAATAATAAAAAAGAACCTACCACGGTTACCAAAGGGGAGAGGGAGAAGGGGAGGGACAAATTGGAAGGTTAGGATTAACAGATACAAGCTACTCATAAAACAGGGAGCCAAGAATTACCTNTTATATATATATATATATAAACAAACATATATAAACAAACATATATACATGCTTGCTGCATGCTAAGTCACTTCAGTTGTGTTCAACTCTTTTTGACTCTATAGACTATAGCCTGCCAGGTTCCTCTGTCCATGGGATTCTCCAGGCAAGAGTACTGGAGTGGATTGCCATTCTCTTCTCCAAGGGATCTTCCTGACCCAGGAATCAAACCCATGTCTCCTGCATTACAACCAGATTCTTTACCACTGAGCCACCAGGGAAGCACCATATAAAGTAGCAGGGTACTTATATACCCATACATATATATATATATGTATATATCCAGCCCCCAAAGCATGCACTTTTAAAGCCTAAAGTGCAAAATTTTATTTAAAATTTTTAAATGCATATATGAGACCAACTGAGAACTCAAAGATAATTCAAGTGCTGGATTTAGTCTCATTTAATTTGATTTGAGGGGTTCAGATTTAGTAATTTCTTCATTTGCTTATATGCTGGTAGATATGAAGTCAGAGTATGTTTGTTGTTGTTGTTCAGATATTTTTAATGTGCAGTGTCAAACTTATGTATGGCCTGATCTCTATCTCTTCTTGACCGGACATGAATGAGAACTAATGAGGGACTGGAAATTATCCTTTTTCCCATCTCCACTCCTCCTAATTTTTTTTATTTTTAAATTTTGTGTGACATATAGATGGCCAGAAGGCCCATGAAAAGATATTCAACATCATTAATTATTAGAGAAATGCAGATCAAAACTATAATGAGGTACCACTTTACACTGGTCAGAATGACCATCATCAAAAAATCTACAAACAATAAATGCTNTATAGATGGCCAGAAGGCCCATGAAAAGATATTCAACATCATTAATTATTAGAGAAATGCAGATCAAAACTATAATGAGGTACCACTTTACACTGGTCAGAATGACCATCATCAAAAAATCTACAAACAATAAATGCTGGAGAGGATGTAAAGAAAAGGAAACTCTCCTATACTGTTGGCGGGAAACGTTAATTGGTGCAGTTGCTCTGGAGTATAGTGTGGAGGTTCCTTAAAAAACTAAAAATAGAACTACCATATGACCCAGAAATCCCACTCCTGGGCATACACTGTAACTTATTTAACCAGTCTACTGTTGATGGACCTTTGTTTCCATCCTTTGCGATAGTTATTAGAAGAAAAATCAGTGAAAGATATATGCATTTTGATAAAATTTACCACATTTCTCACAGGAGAGATTGCAGTATTGCCAGCAGTGTAAGAAAACATCTCTTTTCCTTTAGCTTTGTCAACATAGTGCATTACTGCATTTCTGGTCTTTGCCAAATTATAGGAAAAAATGACATTTCAATATAGCAATGTAGTTTTGTTTTTACATTTTTTTAAGAGCAATGTTGAAAACCTCTCCAGATATTTATGACCATTTATATTTTCCTTTCTGCTGTATCTGTTCCTTGATTCATATTTTGAATTCATTTTTTTCTGTTGAGATGTTATTCTTTTTCTTATTGATTTGTAGAAACTAATTTATATTAGGAAAGGCAGCCTTTGTCATATTCATATGAGTTGCAAATACTATTTTACCAGTCGATTTTGCTTATGTTAATTTTTTACTTTCAGGTTTTTTTTTTTTACTACCATCTAATATTTTATGGCTTCTGAGTTTAGTGTCATAATCTTAAAGATCTTCCCTGCTATTAGATTATAAAGTAATTTTCTTGTTCTAGAATACTTTTATTTTTTATATTTAGATATTTGACCTATTTTGGACTTATTCTAATGGAAATTGCTTTCCTATTACCAAACCATTTACTGAATAAGCTTTCTTTTCCATTCTGATTCCAGAGAGCATTTTTATCATATACTAGGTTTGGTTGTATACTACATACAAACCCAAATATATGTCAATTTCTGGACCTTCAAATCTGTGCAGTTTCTCTCTATTCATATGGTACTTCTTTAATAGACATATTTATTATTTCTTTGGGCTGGTTCCTTCTTCTTACTCCACTTTCAGATTTTTCCTGGCTAAACTTGCTAATTAATTTCTTTTCCACAACAGTGTTAGTTTTTCTCACTTCAGAATAAATCAATTGGTACATTTATTAGGATCAGGTTAGATATATAGCCTAACAGTGAGAATTGACAGCTTTATGACAGTAAATCTAAGAGGATCACATGGCTTTTGATTTGCTTAATCTTTTTGCATGCTTGAGGCATGTTTTAGTTTACCTCATATGTATTTTGCAAGTTTTTTAAGTTGATTTCTATCTTATGTTTTTGTTGCTCTTATAAATGAAAGTTTTTTCTCCCTTTATCTGATGGCCAGTGAATGTTTATATATACAAAAGCAACTAATTTTTGTCTATCAATACTGAATTCTTTTTGATTTTTATTAGTTTTTCAGATTATCTTTTTAGATTTTTCAAATATCATATCACTGCAAACATGGTTGTATTTCTTCCTTTTCAGTTTTCTGCCTCTAATTTCTTTCTCTTATCTAATTATTTTGACAATACATTCTGAAAAATTAAACGATAATAGTGATAGTGTAATGGTTAACTCATTCATGACTTCAGGGAGAATTTCTCTAATGCTTTTCCACTAAGTGTTGCTCTTGTTGTTCAGTCATGTCCATCTCTTTGCGACCCAATGGACTGTAGCACGCCAAGCTTCCATGTCCTTCACCATCTCCCGGAGCTTGCTCGAACTCATGTCCATTGAGTTGGTGATGCCATCCAACCATCTCATCTTCTGTTGTCCCCTTCTCCTCCTGCNTTCAGTCATGTCCATCTCTTTGCGACCCAATGGACTGTAGCACGCCAAGCTTCCATGTCCTTCACCATCTCCCGGAGCTTGCTCGAACTCATGTCCATTGAGTTGGTGATGCCATCCAACCATCTCATCTTCTGTTGTCCCCTTCTCCTCCTGCCTTCAGTCTTTCCCAGCATCAGGATCTTTTCCAATGAGCTGGCTCTTTGCATCAGGAGGCCAAAGTATTGGAGCTCCATCTTCAGCATTAGTCCTTCGAATGAATATTCAGGACTGATTTCCTTTAGGATTGACTGGTTATTTCTCCTTGCTGTCCAAGGGACTCTCAAGAGTCTTGTCGAGTCCAACAGTGCAAAAGCATCAATTCTTTGGTACTCAGCCCTTCTTTGTGATCCAACTTTCAAATTCATACATGACTACAGGAAAAACCATAAGTTTGACTCTACAGACATTTGTCAACCAAGTAATGTATCTGGTTTTTAATACGCTAAGTTTGTCATACCTTTTCTTCCGAGAAGCAATTGTCTGTTAATTTCATGCCTGCAGTCACCATCTGCAGTGATTTGGGACCTAAGAAAATAAAATCTGTCACTATTTCCATTGTTTCCCCATCTATTTGCCATGAAATGATGGGACTGAATGCCATGATCTTAGTGTTTTGGATGTTGAATTTTAAGCCAGCTTTTTCACTCTCCTCTTCACTCTCCTCTGTTACTTTCATCAAGAAACTCTTTAGTTCCTCTTCACTTTCTGTCATAAGAGTGGTGTCATCTGCATATCTGAGGTTATTAAGACTTCTCCACACAATCTTGATTCCAGCTTGTGCTTCATCCAGCACAGCATTTCACATGATGTACTCTGCATATAAGTTAAATAAGCAAGATGACAATGTACAGCTTTGATGTACTCCTTTCCCAATTTTGAACCAATCTGTTGTTCCATGTCCGGTTATAAATGTTGCTTCTTGACCAGCATATAGGTTTTGCAGGAGGTAGGTAAGGTGGTCTGGTATTCCCATCTCTTTAAAAATTTTCCACAGTTTGTTGTGATACACAAAATCAAAGGCTTTAGTGTAGTCAACGAAGGAAAGGAGATGTTTTTCTGGAATTCTCTTGCTTTTTCTATGATCCAACATGTGTTCGCATTTTGATCTCTGATTCCTCAGCCTTTTCTAAATCCAGCTTGAACATCTGGGAGTTCTCAGTTCATGTACTGTTGAAACCAGGCTTGAAGAATTTTGAGCATTACTTTGCTCACGTGTAAAATGAGTGCAATTGTGTGGTAGTTTGAGCATTCTTTGGCATTGCCTTTCTTTGGAATTGGAATGAAATCTNATGAAGATCTTTTTTGTACAGTTCTTCCGTGTATTCTTGCCACCTTAGTGCTGAGTTCTCTTGCTTGTCTGAAAAGCTTTTGATTTCTCTATCAAATCTGAATGAGAGCCTTGCTGGGTATTCTTGATTGTAGGTTCTTCCTTTTAACACTTGGAATATATCGTGCCATCCCTTCTGGCCCATGGAGTTTCTGTTGAGAAATCAGCTGATAATATTATGGGTTTTGCCTTATGTGTTATTTGTCTTTTTTCCCTTGTTGTTTTTAATAGTCTATTAAAATTGTCTTTAATTTTTGTAAGTTTGATTACCATGTGCCTCGGTGTATTCTTTCCTGGATTTATCCTACCTGGGACTCTCTGTGCTTCCTGGACATGGTTGACTATTTCCTTTCCCATGATAGGGAAGTTTGCAGCTAGTATATCTTCAAATATTTTCTTAAGTCCTTTTTCTCTTTCTTCTCCTCTGGGACTCCAATAATGTGAATATTGGTGTATTTAATGTTGTCCCAGAGTTCTGTTAAGCCATCTTCATTTCTTTTCATTCTTTTTTCTATATTCTGTTTTGCAGCTTCAATTACCACCATTCTATCTTTCAGGTCATTTATCCTTTCTCCTGCCTCAGATGTTCTGCTATTGATTCCTTCTAGAGTATTGTTAATCTCTGTTTGCTCTTTCTTTAGTTCTTCTAGGTCCTTGGTAAACATTTATTTCATCTTCTCAATCTTTGCTTCCATTCTTTTTCTGAGATCCCGAATCATCTTCACTATCATTATTCTGAATTCTTTTTCTGGGAGGTTTCCTATCTCCATTTCATTTAGTTGGTTTTCTAGGGATTTATCTTGTTCCTTTAACTGGGGCATTATCTTATTTCTTTTCACTTTGGGTAGCTTTCTGTGACTGTGGCATTAGTTCTGGGGGCTGATGGGATTGTAGTTCTTATTTCTTCTCTCTGCCCTATGATGGATGAGGATATGAGGTTTGTGCATGCATCCTGATGGAAGGGACTGGCTGTGGGTGAAACTGTATCTTGGTCTTGTAGGCAGTGCCATGCTCAGTAAAACTTCAATTCAATTGTCTGCTGATGGATGGAGCTGTGCTCCCTCCCTGTTAGTTGTTCGGCCTGAGGCAACCCAGTCTTGGAATCTATAGGCTTCTATAGTAAGGCTATTGNAATCTGACCTTTTCCAGTCCTGTGGCCACTGCTGAGTTTTCCAAATTTGCTGGCATATTGAGTGTGGCACTTTCACAGCATCATCTTTTAGACTTGAAATAGCTCAGCTAGAATTCCATCACTTCCCCTAGCTTTGTTCATAGTGATGGTTCCTAAGGCCCATTTAACTTCACATTCCAGGATGTCTGGCTCTAGGTGAGTGATCACACCATTGTGGTATCTGGGTCATTAAGATTTTTTGTATAGTTCTTCTGTGTATCCTTGCTACCTCTTCTTAATACCTTTTGCTTCTGTTAGGTCCATAGCATTTCTGTCCTTTTTTATGCCCATCTTTGCATGAAATGTTCCTTTGGGATCTCTAATTTTCTTGAAGAGATCTCTAGTCTCCCCTATTCTATTGTTTTTCTCTATTTCGCTGCATTGTTCACTTAGGAAAGCTTTCTTATCTCTCCTTGCTATTCTTTGTAACTCTGCATCCAGATGAATATATCTTTCCATTTCTCCTTTGCCTTTTGCTTCTCTTCTTTTCTCAGCTATTTGTAAAGCCTCTTCAGACAACAATTTTGCCTTTTTGCATTTCTTTTTCTTGAGGTGGTTTTGATCACTGCCTCCTCTACAATGTTACAAACCTCTGTCCATAGTTCTTCAGGCAGTCTATGAGATCTGATCCCTTGAATCTACTGTCACTTCTACTGTATAATCATAAGGGATTTGATTTAGATCATACCAAATTGGCCTCATGGTTTTCCCTACTTTCTTCAATTTAAGCCTAAATTTTACAATAAGAAGTTCATCATCTGAGCCACAGTCAGCTCCTGGTCTTGTTTTTGCTGACTGTATAGAGCTTCTCCATTGTTGGCTGCAAAGAATATAATCAATCTGATTTCAGTATTGACCATCTGATGATTCCATGTGTAGAGTCTTCTCTTGTGTTGTTGGAAGAGGGTGTTTGCTATTACCACTGCTGTTCTTGGCAAAACTATTAGCCTTTGCCCTGCTTCATTTTGTACTCCAAAACCAAACTTGCCCGTATCTCTTGACTTCCTACTTGAGTATTCCAGTTCCCTAGGATGAAAAGGACATCCTTTTTTGGTGTTAGTTCTCGAAGGTCTTGTAGGTCTTCTTAGAACCTTTCCACTTCAGCTTCTTTGGTATTAGCCATTGGGGCATAGATTTGGATTACTGTGATACTGTATGATTTGCCTTGGAAAAGAGCAGAAATTGTTCTCTCATTTTTGAGATTGCATCCAAGTGCTACATTTCAGCCTCTTTTGTTAATTATGAGAGCTACTCCATTTCTAAGGCAATCTTGCCCACAGTAGCAGATATAATTGTCATCTGAATTAAATTCCCCCATTCCAGTCCATTTTAGTTCCCTGATTCCTAAAATGTTGATGTTCACTCTTGCCATCTCCTGTTTGACCACTTCCAATTTACCTTGACTCATGGATCTCACCTTCCAGGTTGCTATGCAATGTTGTTCTTTACAGCATCAGACTTTATTTTCACCACAAGACACATCCACAACTGGGTGTTGGTTGTATCTGCTTTGACTCAGCCTCTTCATTCCTTCTGGAGGTATTTCTTCTCTCTTCTCTAGTCGCATATTGGGCACCTACCAACCTGGGGAGTTCATCTTCCAGTGTCATATCTTTTTGCCTTTTCATACTGTTCATGGAGTTCTCAAGGCAAGAATGCTGAAGTGGTTTGCCCACTAAGTATAATGTCAGCTTTTGGGCTGAGATAGAAGCATCTTATCATGTTAAGGTACTATATACCAATTTCTCTTTTTATTGAAGGTTTTTTAAAATCTAGCATAAATGTTGAGCTTTATCAAATACTTTTTCAGCATCTTTAAATATGATTTTATGATTGTTCTCTTTGGAGCTATTAAAATGGTTGACTGGGCTTCCTTGATGGCTCAAATGGTAAAGAATCTGCCTGCAGTATGGGAGACCTGGGTTAAATCTCCTAGTCGGAACATCCCCACTTCCTGACCCAGGGAACCCACTCCAGTATTCTTGCCTGGAGAGTCCCATGGACAGAGGAGCCATGGCGTCACAAAGAGTTGGACACAACTGAACGACTCACACTTGACGTGACTGCTGGCTTCCAAGGTGGTGCTAGTGGTAAAGAATCTGCCACTTGGGTTTGATCCCTGGGTGAGGAAGCTCCCCTGGAGAAGGGAATGGCCACCCACTCCAGTATTCTTGCTTGAAGAATTCTATGGAAAGAGGAGCCTGACAGGCTAGAGTCCATGAAGTCACAGAGTCAGACACAACTGAGCAACTAACACTTTCATATAACTAGATTTATTTTTTTTTTACTTTATTCTACTTTACAATACTGTATTGGCTTTGCGATACATCGACATGAATCCACCACAGGTATATACAAGCTCCCAATCCTGAATCCCTCTCCCACCTCCCACCCTACATCGTCTCTCTGGATCATCCCCGTGCACCAACCCCAAGCATCCTGCATCCTGCATCGAACATAGACCAGTGCCTCGTTTCTTTCATGATAGTATACATGCTTCAGTGCCATTCTCCCAAATCATCCCACCCTCTCCCTCTCCCTCAGAGGCCAAAAGTCCGTTCTACACGTCTGTGTCTCTTTTGTTGTCTCACATACAGGGTCATCATTACTATCTTTCTAAATTCCATATATATGTGTCAGTATACTATATTGGTGTTTATTAATATTGAATCAGCCTTACATTTCTACAGTAATGACACTTTGTCACACTATAATTTTCTTTAATTAAAAAAATTTTTTGGCTCCAATGGGTCTTCACTGTTGCACACAGGTTTCCTCTGGTTGCAGCGAGCAGGGGCTAGTCTGTTGCAGTGTGCGGGCTTCTCCCTGCAGTGGCTTGTCTTGTGGAGCATGGGCTCTAGGGTGCGTAGGTGTAGCACACAGGCTTAGCTGCCCCGCAGCATGTGGGATATTCCTGTGTCTCCTGAACTGGCAGGCAAATTCTTAACTATTGGACCACCAGGGAAACCCTGTAATTTTCTTTAAATGTAGTATTGGATTATGTTTGCTAATATTAGAATTTTTACACTGATGTTCATATTTGTGAGATTCATTTGTAGTTTTCTTTCTGTGATTAATCTTTGTTAGTTTTTTCTTCATTAAATAATTTGGACACTTTGCTTCTTTTCTGATACCTCAAATTTTAAATCTGGAATTTAAATAGCAATGAAAGTATGTGTTTCTAGGAGATTTTGCGAAACTCGTTTGTGACACCACCTGAACCTGATGTTTCACAAGAGGGATAACATTTTGACAACTTTCTCTATGTTCTCATTAATAATTGGCTGTTTAGATTTTCTCTTTTGGATTTATTTTGGTAAATTATGTTCTCCTAAAAAATTATTCATTTCATTTGATTTTTCAGATTTATTTTCATAGAATTGAGCAATGTAGGCTCACATTATTCTTTTCATTTCCATGGTATCTGTAGTTATTTCAACTTTATCATTTCTTGTGAATTTCTGCTCTTTCTCTTTTGTCTGAATTAGTGTAGGTAATAGTTTATCTAGTTTAAGTTTTTCCTTAAAATAAATTAACTTTTGAATTTATTTAGGTATACCCCTTTCTGTTTTCTAGTTAATTTCTCTGTGATAATTTATTTCTTTCACTTTTATGTTCATTCATTACTGTCTTTTTCATTAGTTATTGGTTATTGTGTAAGAAATCACTCCAAAACTTGTGAGTGACAGTCACTCAGTCATGTCTGACTCTTTGCAACCCCATGGACTGTAGCCTGACAGGCTTCTCTGTCCATGGGATTCTCCAGGGAAGAATACTGGATTGGGTTGCCATTCCCTTCCCCAAAACTTAGTGACTTTAAATAACAATAACTTTTCAAAAATCTCAAATGAATTTTAAGGGTCAGGAATCCAGGTGCAGCTTAGCTGGGTGATTCTGTCTTAGGATCTCTGAGATTGCAGTCAAACTATTAGCTCAGGTCTCAGTCATCAGAAAGCTTGATTGGGTCTGGGGGATCCACTTCAAGGAAGCTTCATCCTTGCTATGTCTTTCAGTATTTCCATCACCGCTGTTAATTGCACTTTTCAACAAAATAAGAAACCTACTTTTGACTCATTTAATGATCTTTGTCCTGTATTCTGCCTTGTCTGACATCAGACAAGATGACTAACTTGTTTCCTTTCTGTTTTTGTATTTGTCTGGTCTTTTTTACTCATTCTTTTGTTTTCAACCTTTCTGAACCACTTAAGTGTCTCTCGTATGATGTGTAGCTCAGATTTGCTTTAAGAGCCATTCCAAAAGTTATTTTCTTTTAGCAGATGAGGTGAGTTCATTTATATTTACTGGTCTGACAGATCAATTTTGTCTTATTCCTGTAAGATTATTTTGTATTGTGTTTTGCATTTTATAGTTTTGTGAGCATTTTCCAACATGTATTCTATTGCTTTATCTATTTGTGCATTTTTTTCATGTAAATAGAAAGTTTTAGGTTTTATACAGTGATTACCCTGAAACTGTAAGTTTTTATGATAGTGAATCCTCAGTTTCTTCAGGCAATATTCATTACTTTTTCAGAACATAAAGAATTCTATGTATTTATTTTTCTTCTTTATTCTTTTTTCCACCTTTCAATTTTTGTGGATTATTTCATCTTTCTTAGCATTCTTTTTTTCAACTGTTAGATATGTATGCTTACCTATATTAATTGTCAATATTAAGATGGTATTCTTTAATCAATCAGCAGCTGTTTAAAGATGAGGAAACCACATTGCAAGTTTTTCTTGTGAATTTGCTTTGCCTTTACTTGCCACTGCTTTTTTATCTTCCCAACTTATATTCTTATATCATGTCTGCATTTTAAAACATGTATTTATTTCTCTGCCTTGGGTCCTAGTTGCGGCATGCAGGACCTTTGTTGAATCATGCAATGTCTTTCGTTCTGACGCACAGGCTCAGTAGCTGTGGCATGGGCTTTCCAGTTGTGCATGCAAGCTCTGGATCAGGGGCTCAGTAGTGGTGGTGCATGGGCTTAGTTGCCCCACAGTGCTTGGGATCTTAGTTGGGATCCCTGACTGGGGATCAAACCCACATCCCTGGCATTGCAAGGTGGATTCTTAACCACTGAGTGACCAGGCAGTCCCATCATATCTGCATTTTTAGGGCACATAATATTTACTTTCTGCTCTATAATCCAAACCACATATTTATTTAGTCTCATGGTCTTCCCATGTGGTGCTAGTGGTAAAGAATTCTCCTGCCAGTACGGGAGATATAAGACACATGGTTTTGATCCCTGAGTCAGTGAGATTCCCTGGAGGAGGGCATGACAGCCTGGAGAATCCCATGGACAGAGGAGCCTAGCAAGCTATATTCCATAGGGTTGCAAAGAGTCAGACACGACTGAAGTGACTTGGAACACATGCACACACAGCGCTGACACTAAGTGCTCATGTTGGTCCCTTTACTGTCTTATCTTGAATAAGATACTGAGAGTTAGTACTCTAGGCTGTTCCCCAAGAAAGGCTTTGGAAACAATATTCTCTGCATTCTTGTGTCTTCAGAAGTATTTGCCCATTGCCCTTATACCCAATTACCTCTTTAGGTTACACAATATCATCTCCTTGATGATATTGTAGGTGTCGCTCCTCTAACTTCTCCATGGATTGCTGCTGTGGAGAATTCTGAGGCCAGCACACCCTTTTTCTTTTGTGAATTACTCCACCTTGTTGCCAAAAGAATGTTGTTGTCATGGTGTTGTCTTGAAGTCCAATAACTTTACTAGGATATATCTCAATGTTAGCTCTTCTGATTCTGTTTTCCTGGAATGTGGTTTGTTCTTATGTAGATACAAGTTTGCTTTGATTTCAGAGCAGTTTTCTTGAATTATATCTAAATATTTGGGTGAAAGTGAAAGTCATTCAGTTGTGTCCGACTCTTTATGACCCCATGGACTATACAGTCTGTAGAATTCTCCAGGCCGGAATGCTGGAGTGGCATCTGTTCCCTTCTCCAGGGGATCTTCCCAACCCAGGGATCAAACCCAGGTCTCCCACACTGCAGGCGGATTCTTTACCAGCTGAGCCACCAGGGAAGCCCAAGAACACTGGAGTGGGTAGCCTATCCCTTCTCCAGTGGATATTCCTGACCCAGGAATTGAACTGGGGTCTCCTGCATTGTGGGCAGATTTTTTACCAGCTGAGCTCCTAGGATTCAATATTTTCTTCTTTAGCAACCCCAGGTATGCACATGTTTGATCTCTTTTACCTGTCCTCTGCCTCTCATCTTTCTTTTTTTCCTTTTAATTCTTTTTTCTGTTGGATTTCATTTGTATTCCCCCATTCCATCCCCCACCCCACTTCCCACTTGTATCTGCTACGTTCCCTGCTGTGTTTTTAGCAGCAGTCTCTCTGGTGCTTTTTCCAATTTCACTTTAATTCCTGTAATGGTTTTATTTTTTCCTCTGCCAGATCACATATCACTTTTCCCTCTGTTGCCTCACAATGTCTTTCTGGAGTTCTTGCATTTCTAATTTGTGCTCTTCTGTCATCTAGTCAATTGCTTCATCAAGGTTTTTTAATTTGGGGCAGAAAGTTTACTCATAAATTTCATCTACCTTGGGGCAATATTTTCTTGGTGCTTGTCTGCCACTTATTTTTTTCCTGTGTTTCTGTTGATCTTCTGATTGGTTGGTTTTTGTTTTTTTTTTTTAAATCTTTCATCTTTGCAGTATGAGTTTTTCCCTGATGAGATATTTGCAAAAGTTCACACTAAGGCAAACAGGAACTTTTCTTATGTTGCAGAGTATTGTGTATATGTTTGTTTTTCTTAAGTCTATGGGATTTAGCAGCTATGAGGATTTTCTAAGGCAAGGNTCTTTGCAATATGAGTTTTTCCCTGATAAGATATTTGCAAAAGTTCACACTAAGGCAAACAGGAACTTTTCTTATGTTGCAGAGTATTGTGTATATGTTTGTTTTTCTTAAGTCTATGGGATTTAGCAGCTATGAGGATTTTCTAAGGCAAGGCTACTTCTCTCCCTCTCTGACAGAGACAGACTACTTCCTACAAATATAACTTATCTCTATGGTTTTTTCTTCTGGCCTCACTTCTTTTCCATCTTTAAATGAAATTATGTACAAGGGTGCTCCTACTGCCAGCTTATGCACCCTGCTTCTATGGTTTCATACAGGGTTTTCAGTTTTCCACATTAGGGTAAACCTTCACCTTTGAAAGGTGTATTCTGTCTTTTCTCAGGATCTGTGTTGCAGGTCCTCTCTTCCCATGTATTGCAAAATAATCTCCACTACTTTGGGCAATACTTTCACTTGTAGTTTGAGGTTCTGGCTATTTCTTGGTTTTGTCAGAAGTGGAGTTTGTCTTTTCTTTCTCATTTTCCTCCTTGCTTTTGAGTAGTTTCCAGGAAGAGAAGAAAGAAGTTCTGGTTTTGTGGCACTGTATACAAGCCCAAAGTCCCTTCAGTCTTTTTAAAATTACTATTGTTTGGATATGTTTTAGCATCTCTACAATATATTAAAATATGTATAAAATTTATATCAACATACTGTACCTATAAATATATTAGGTTGAATGTTCCCCCCAAATTTTCATTTATAACTGTTCAAAAAGTTCAGAGAGTACTGAAGTTAAGAAAATCGTGTGTATTAAATGCTATTATAAAGGTAAATGCCTAAAGCTGTTGGCCCAGAGAGAATAACATCTCCCTCTTCTAATAAGCCTAAATAGATATCACATTACGTTAGCAGTGAAACTGAAAAGAAAAATGGTTTGAGGAATAATATCTGGTAAAAACACAATAATACTATAATTTTTTTGGTTTTGCAATCGGATAGTATAATATTTTGTGAAGCACTTTCACATATGACTATATTTTATCCTCCAAATGCCCCCATTGATGGGGATATTATATCCTTTTTATAAATATGGAACATGAAGCCCACAGAGATTGTGACTTATTTAAGACCACACAGACGAAAGTCAAACCCTGGTCCCTGAATTCCTCGGCTACTACCTAAAATTTAGAGAATAATAATAATCGTTGGTGGGATATGGACTCATACAAAAGCAAGTCCTCTAGTTTAAGAACTGCCTAGTTACAAAATATATTTTAATGGAATTAAATATATTTAATGAATATATTTTTAATGGAATTAAATATATTTAATGAATATATTTTTAATGGAATTAAAGCAGACAGAAATGTCAGTTTTTTCAAATACTTGAGATAATACTTTCAAAATCTCTTTGACTGGCTACATAGCACACAAAAAGAGAGCTATTTAAAATATTCATTCTTCAGTTTATTTATCATTGTATATGTTCGAGGCAGGTAACAGAATTGAATTTTGAAATGAGAACTGGAAAATGGTCTAGTATTCTTTGTCATCTTATACATTTTATTTTCAACTTATTCAATGTTCAGATGGCCAGTGGCTTGGTATCAAGTCAATTACTATTTGGGAGTACATCAAATAACCATCACTTAAAGTGTCAGAATAGCTTCATTCTTTTTAAATAAACTGCCTCTTCCATAATTTATTCTGATGCTCTGTGCCAGATGCTGTGCAATCAAATAACTGAAACTTCTATCACTTATAAATGTATCCTAGGCACAGCCAAGTGTGTAGTATCTTATTGATTTATTAGGACAGTCTAAGTGTGTGTGTGTAGGGTAAAGCACAAGACAGTTGTGAATGGATGAGCCATGCTCAAAGATTTCAAAAGAAGTGCAAATAGCATTTTAGTTAGGCAGTTAGGCATTATTTAACAAGCACTGCCAATTCTTTCACAAATGTATAAATGAGTAATTGTCTAAGATTTCATTATTAAACATTTTTTTTAGTTTACTATCTTAAAAAATGATTTTATTTATTTATTTATTTCTGCGCTGGGTTTTGTTGCTATGCAGGCTTTTCTCTAGTTGTGGAGCGTGGGGCTCCTCTAGTTGCTGTGCATGAGCTTCTCATTGTGGTGGGCTTCTCTTGTTGGAGAGCACAGGCTCTCAGGAATGAGAGCTTCAGTAGTTGCAGCTCCGGGGCTTAAGCACAGGCTCAGTCGCTGTGGTACATGGGCTTAATTGCCGCTCGGCATGAGGGATCTTCCTGGATCAGGGATCAGACTCGTGTCTCCTGCATTGGCAAGCAGATTCTTTACCACTGAGCCACCAGGGAAGTCATAAGACTTTTTTTTAATATGGGCCATTTTAGAAGTCTTTATTGAATTTGTTATGATATAGTTTTGTTTTGGTTTTTTTGTCCACGAGGTATGTGGAATCTTAGCCCCCTGACCAGGGATCAAACCCACATCCCCTGCACTGGAACACAGTCTTAACCACTAGACCACTAGGCAAGTCCCAAGATTGCTTTTAATCACAGATAGCCATGAGATTTTTCCTAAGAATATTTTAAAAAATAATTTTGAAAATTTGTAAAGTGTNCCCCTGACCAGGGATCAAACCCACATCCCCTGCACTGGAACACAGTCTTAACCACTAGACCACTAGGCAAGTCCCAAGATTGCTTTTAATCACAGATAGCCATGAGATTTTTCCTAAGAATATTTTAAAAAATAATTTTGAAAATTTGTAAAGTGTCGATTTTCTAAATAAATTCCAGACTTTGGAACAGTTGGCAATCTCCCTGTGACAAACATTCTTGCCTAGAAAGTGTTCACTTTTTACTATTAAAATATGAGTTGAAAAACTACAAAAAAGGAAGGAAAGGAGGGAGGAAGGGAAGATTTCACTGGAAAGTAGGTGTTTATGTATTAATAATTTCATATGAAATTAAAAGTTGAGAAGAGGCTTTTTTATATGAAATTATCTCCCTGCTCTCTGTACCTAATTCTCCAGGCCCTAAAATGGCTAATTAAAACCTAACTGTATTGCTTGGTTAATTCAGTTGACAGTTAACCCCAGGGAATATTTTGGCAGTTAATTATATACATTGACAATTTTTATATGGATATAAATTTATAGTGATAAAGCTATAAAATCCTATCCCAGCAAACAAATTTTTGGTCATACAAAGGTTTAGATTAATCTTAGTCAGTAGCAAGAAATGTAATTGAGCCACTTTGATAGGGATTATTCCCTAGTGCTTCAAAGAGCTTGTCATTCTTATGAATTGTTTTTCTGCTGCAGTACAATCTGCAGACAATAATGTACATTTCTAAGGACCACACATTGGTAAATAAGAATTTCTCTCATACACACAAACACACATACACATTTTAGAGTTAGATTTCTTCTCATCTAAGTTTTACTCCATTTCAGACTCATAAACAACTATCCTGAGTCCAAGAACCTGGTAGGCAAAAAATATAATAGAAATTCTATGAGTTCAAGACCTAATTGCGAGAAAAGACTTTGAAAATACAAACCAGAGAAATAAGACAGAACTGAATTGGGGACCAAAATACCAGGGGTTTCTAGGAAGGCTAGAGGAAGCAGACAGACACATGAGTGGTGACCCCGTGGTGTGCTGAGAGCTGCAGTAGCCTCGGGTCCCCGGCGATCGTGACACAAAGCAAGCAGTGTCTAACTCATGCTGGGAAACAGACAGCTCCACGAGGAATATGATTCCTGCTTAAAAAATAGTTTGTTGGGACTTACTAGGTGATCCAGTGGTTAAGACTCCATTTTCCCAATGCAGGGGCACAGGTTCAATCCCTGGTTGGTGAACTATGATCCTGCATGCCCTGCATGGTGCAGCCAACGAAAAGAAAGGATAAAGAAAATGCTTCCTGCGGTGGGGAGTGTGGGGCGGAGTTTGTCAAGAGGAAAAGGTATACAAGTCAAAGCATTAAAAATGCCAAGTTTAGGCTTTATCTTGGAGAAGGCAATGGCACCCCACTCCAGCACCCTTGCCTGGAAAATCCCATGGACGGAGGAGCCTGGTTGGCTGCAGTCCATGGGGTCGCGAAGAGTCGGACACGACTGAGCGACTTCACTTTCACTTTTCACTTTCATGCATTGGAGAAGGAAATGGCAACCCACTCCAGTGTTCTTGCCTGGAGAATCCCAGGGACGGGGGAGCCTGGTGGGCTGCCGTCTATGGAGTCACACAGAGTCGGACACGACTGAAGCAGCTTAGTAGTAGTGGGCTTTATCTTTAAGTTATTGGTGCCTTAAGAGTCTTTAAATGAGAGTAGGTCATGGTCAGAGCTAGTTTTGGAAAGCGCTTCTGCTCTAGGAGTCCAGAGGAGGATTATATTAGAGAATCAGGAGATGACTTCAAAGCCATCACACCTGGCAAGATCTGAAGTAAAGGAGATGCAGTAGAGAAGGTTAGGAGATCACCGTACAACTGTGTAGACATAGGCTAAACACTTTTAAAATTGAAATACAGTTGATTTACAATGTTGTGTTTCTTCTGTACAGCAAAGTGGTTCTGATATATATGTATGTGTGTATATACATATTTTTCAGATTCTTTTCCATTGTAGTTTATTACAAAATACGTACATACATTGTTAACTGGTATCAAACAGTTAATTTTGGAGGCATAGTCAGAGAGAGAATATAAGTGATTACTTTCTTCAGAATCATAGATAATTACTCCCAGCCACCATCTACTTTCTGGGTTCTGGGATCTCCAAGCCAAATGGACAAATATTTCTGGAGTGTGGCTGCTCTCAACCCTGAGAAGATTCCGTTTCTGTGCCATACACACCCTACTCCAGCTCTGTGGAATGGGGAATGGAATCTGCTTGCACCCAGAAGCAACCTGCATTATGCAAAGCAGTCGTATATGTAGGCAGTGTGGGAGAGAAGAAAAAAAATTACTATGTTTTCCATTACCCAATGAGTCCCATCCATCCACCCCTTACCAGTGAATTACGTGTAAATAAATAAATGGAACCAAGTTCACTGGTAACCTGTAGTGCCTTCCATTAATCAGAGTAATAGGGGGTCTTTTCCAGGGTCTTCATTGATGCTATAGAAAGAAAAATGGTGACACGGGGTCAGTTTAACTCCAGCCCTATGACACTTTGTCAATACAGTATTGGCAATTCAGTTATGGTGAAAAATAGGGGCATTATTTAGCTGTTAGGAGTTAGTAAATAGATTATTTATTATGTTGTCTGTCATCAGTCAGAACTCCAAGCCAATAAGAAGCAGCTGCCCGAATAATTTTTCTGCAAAGGCCTCAAACATTTCACTTGGGCGCTCTCCCCGAACCCCCTCCACCTCTGTTCTCTTTCCCTCTGTGTGTGTGTCTTAAAAAATATTATAGTATTTGAGGTTGATGAATGTGAGAATTTATTAACAGGAAATGAAAAGTGATAGGTATTTAATATTTAATGTGAAATAATCTACTGTAACATAAAAAACTCAAAATAATACTAACTGTTTTAATTGTTCATGGTAATTAAACTGTCACTGTGGTAATTAAAAAGATAGGTGGAGATAAGTTATTGACACAAGCTCTTCAAATAAAGTGGGCTAATTTTAAAAGTAAATTTAACTTGAATAATAGTCTGCCTCGCTCTTTTTTTTTTTCAGTAGCAGCATCAAGAGCTGTTTTCATTAGTATTTACTGGGGGTACGCCTAAAGTAAAGCAACCTGAATCAGCATCAATTAAAGTTCCAAGTTATGAAAACTCCTGGTAATAAAAATCTTCACTTTTACTAAATGAAAAGATTATTTACTCTATAGTGAGAGAACTGTGCTTTAGCTGTTTGAAAAGTGTATGTATGTTCATATCACATAGCATACATAAATAAATTCTGGATAGATCTCTAGTTAAACATTTTTAATTGAAAACAGAGTTTCCAAAATATCTTCTTGAACATACGGTTGATGCTTGAACAGTTCTAGAATTGGGGTGCTGGCCCTCTTCTACATCACACCCCTGAGTGTCATTTCTAGTCATCCCTCCATGTTCACGTTTCCTTCATTCCCGTAGATTCAACCAACTTCAACCCATTAGAACTGTAGTATTTACTACTGAAAAAAATCCAAGTACAAGTGGACTTGTACAGTTCAAACCTGTGTTGTTCAAAGATCAACTGTATATCAAATCTCTTGAAAAGAAAAAAAAAGTCTGGACTGGAAATTCTGTAAAAATTCTGAAATCTTCCATTCTCAGTCTGTCCTGTCTTGTTTAAAGTTATATAAGCTTTACAAAATTAGTTGAGAAGTGTTTCCCCTTCCTGTATTTTCTAGAGAAGTTTGTTCAGTGTTGGCTTGGTCTAATAGAACTCGGTTGGTGTTTTCTTTATAGGGACGTTATTAACTAATGTTCTGATTTCTTTCACAATTATGGAACAATTCAAGCTTTCTATTTCATATTGAGTCAGTTTTGCTAAGTTGTTTTTTCCAGGAATTTATCCATGACATCTAATTGTTTAAATCAGTTGGCATAAATTATTAATTTGTTGTTGTTCAGTTGCTCAGTCATGTCCAACTCTTTGCAACCCCATGGACTGCAGAACACAAGCTTCCCTGTCCTTCACTGCCTCCCAGAGTTTGCTCAGACTCATGTCCATTGAGTCAGTGATCCCATCCAACCATCTCACCCTCTATTGCCCACGTCTCCCCTGGCCCTCAGTCTTTCCCAGCATTAGGGTCTTTTCCAATAAGTTGGCTCTTCACATCAGGTGGCCAAAGTATTGGAGCTTCAGCATCAGTCCTTCCAATGAATATTCAGGACTGATTTCCTTTAGGATTCACTGGTTTGATCTCCTTGCTGTCCAAGGGACTCTGAAAAGTCTTGTCCAGCACCACAGTTCAAAAGTATCAATTCTTCAGTGCTTGGCCTTCTTTATAATCCAACTCTCACATCCATACATGACTACTGGAAAAACCATACCTTTGACTATACAGACATTTGTTGGCAAAGTGATGTCTCTGCTTTTTAATATGCTGTCTAGGTTTGTCATAGCTTTTCTTCCAAGGAGCAAGCATCTTTTAATTTCATGGCTGCGGTCCCCATCTTCGGTGACTTTGGAGCCCGAAAAGATAGTCTGTCACTATTTCCATTTTTTCCCCCTTCTATTTGCCATAAAGTGATGGGACCAGATGCTATGATCTTAGTATTCTGAATCTTGAGTTTTAAGCCAGCTTTTTTGCTTGTCTTTCACTTTCATCAAGAGGCTCTTTAGTTCCTCTTTGCTTTCTGCCATAATGCTGGTGTCATCTGTATACCTGAGTTTACTGATATTTCTCCCAGCAATCTTGATTCCAGCTTGTGCTTCATCCAGCCCAGCATTTTGCATGATGTAGATGTACTCTGCATATAAGTTAAATAAGCAGGGTAACAATATACAGCCTTGACATACTCCTTCCCCAATTTTGAACGTCTGTTGTTCCATGTTCAGTTCTATTTCTTCTTGACCTGCATACAGGTTTCCTGGGAGGCAGGTAAGGTCATCTGGTATGCCCATCTCTTGAAGTTTCCAGTTTGCTGTAATCCACAAAGTCAAAAGCTTTAGCGTAGTCAATGAAGCAGAAGTAGATTTTTTCTGGAATTCTCTTGCTTTTTATATGACCCAGCAGATGCTGGCAATTTGATCTTTGGTTTCTCTGCCTTTTCTAAATCCAGCTTGTACATCTGGAGGTTCTCAGTTCACATACTGCTGAAGCCTATCTTGAAGGATTTTTAGCATTACCTTGCTAGCATGTGAAATAAGCACAATTGTACATCAGTTTGAACATTCTTTGCATTGCCTTCTTTGGAATTGGATTATTATTCATCATATTTCTTAATTCTAAGAGTTGAAATGCATGTATAATTATTTCTCTTTTCTTCTTTATATTGGTAATTTTATTTTATTTTCTTAATCACTGTTACCAAAATTTTCTCTATTTAATTAGTCTTTTAAAAGAAGTAACTTTGGGCTCTCTTAATCTATCTTTTGTATTGTTTTTCCATTTATTACTATCTTGACCTTTATCTTCTCTATTTTTTGGTTTATTCTTTTCTACTTTGTAAAACGTTTTAGTTGGATACCTTCATGAATTTGTATCATTTATCCTTTTCTATTGTAAGCAACTTAAATGTATTAATATAAAATACCACTTTTCTTGCATCCTAGTGAAAATTTGACATGTATAACTTTCACAATTCTTGTAATGATATTTAAAAATATCTCATATAAGTTCACGTTTGATCCAGGAGAGGCCACCAAACCTGAACAGTTCAGCCCCCTTGAAAATTTAGGCAAATCTGCACCTAACATGTGTGGTGGCTGGAGTAGGAGTAAAAATGAGATGTCTCCATATTTATCTCTAAATGCTTAAAAATTATAAATTAACCTGGTACACAAAATCTGTTCCACTTCTTTACTTTCAGAACTATACCTTCATGCAACCAAGCAGAGAATTATGTGTAAAACTGTGACTTTTATATGACTAAAAGTCATAAATCATAAACAAAATGGTATAAACAATTGAAATTAAATTATTATTGTACAAATCTGGGTATCCTTTAGATAGTTTAGTGAGATTTGGCTGAGAAATAGGGACTTATACAATTCTTAAGTTATTATATACTTATTTCATAAAAATTATCTTTTTTGCATTTCAGAAAAATCACTTATGATACATTAAATATGTTCTTATAATTTATTTTCTATCAACACTGATCTAAAAGATTAAAAAAATCAGTTCAGTTCAGTCACTCAGTCGTGTCTGACTCTTTGCAGCCCCATGAACCACAGCATGTCAGGCCTTCCTGTCCATCGCCAACACCCAGAGTCCACCCAAACCCATGTCCATCGAGTTGGTGATGCCATCCAACCATCTCA
Source organism: Neotragus pygmaeus (assembly GCA_006410875.1). Classification (NCBI taxonomy): domain Eukaryota; kingdom Metazoa; phylum Chordata; class Mammalia; order Artiodactyla; family Bovidae; genus Neotragus; species Neotragus pygmaeus. The sequence continues at coordinate 155,843 of SJYV01055376.1, read as the reverse complement.
CCCTCTGTCATCCCCTTCTCCTCCTGCCTTCAATCTTTCCCAGCATCAGGGTCTTTTCAAATGAGTCAGCTTTTCACATTAGGTAGCCAAAGTATTGGAGTTTCAGCTTCAACCTCAGTCCTTCCAATGAACACCCAGGACTGATCTCCTTTAGGATCGACTGGTTGGATCTTCTTGCAGTCCAAGGGACTCTCAAGAGTCTTCTCCAACACCACAGTTCAAAAGCATCAATTCTTTGGTGCTCAGCTTTCTTCACAGTCCAACTCTTACATCCATGCATGACCACTGGAAAAACCATAGCCTTGACTGCTGCTGCTGCTGCTGCTGCTAAGTCATTTCAGTCGTGTCCGACTCTGTGCAACCCCATAGACGGCAGCCACCAGGCTTCTCCATCCCTGAGATTCTCCAGGCAAGAACACTGGAGTGGGTTACCATTTCCTTCTCCAGTGCATGAAAGTGAAAAGTGAAAGTGAAGCCGCTCAGTCATGTCCGACTCTTAGCGACCCCATAGACTACAGCCTACCAGGCTCCTCCATCCATGGATTTTCCAGGCAGAGTACTAGAGTGGGGTGCCATTGCCTTCTCTGTAGCCTTAACTAGATGGACCTTTGTTGGCAAAGTAATGTCTCTGCTTTTTAATATGCTGTCTAGGTTGGTCATAACTTTCTTTCCAAGGAGTAAGCATCTTTTAATTTCATTGCTGCAGTTACCATCTGCAGTGATTTTGAAGCCCAGAAAAATAGTCAGCCACTGTTTCCGCTGTTTCTCCATCTATTTGCCATGAAGTGATGGGACCAGATACCATGATCTTAGTTTTCTGAATGTTGAGCTTTAAGCCAACTTTGTATAAAAGGTAGAGTTGCTATCAAGAAACCACCCCCCCCCCTTGCTGCTAGCCACAGCCATTCTGGCTTTATCCAGTCCCACCTCACAGTTTTTTTTTTGCCTTTCCTGTTTTCTAATAGGCAGGGCTCTTCAGAGTCCTTCTGTACTTCTTATAAAGTTAGTAATACTTCTACGAGTGTGTTCTTTCTAGGGTTTAATTACAGAAGCTCTGCACTGTTCTGCAGTCTAAGAGAGTCTTTGAGCACCTTATCCCAGCCAGAATTCCAGAAGTGAAAGTCCCCTCAATCCAATATATTGAAATCATCTATGCTCTCACATCCTCACATAGACTGCAAGCTCTTGGAGGCCAGGTTTCATGTGTTATTTATGTTTAAACCCACCACAATACCTAGTACATTATACACACTTAATAAATATTTATTGACGTAGAATGACCATGAAAGTCACAAAAGAAAAAAGGATATGAACAATAAGAGAAAATTCCCAATAACTTTAGGAAAACATCTGCAGCAGATATTGCAGAATGCTATCATCTTTAATATGTAGAGTTCACCAGATAGATGCAGAAAAGCCCCAAACAATATATGTTAAGTATCTAAAAGACAATCCTCAAAGGACAAAAAATACAACTAGAAATAAACTCCTAAACTAATACAATACATTGGAGCCAATTTGGCAGTCAGAAGCCTCATAATATTCAATTTATTTGACCTTGTAATTCCACTGCTAAAAATTTATGTAAGAATTAGACATTTTGGAGGGAAAAGTTTGTTTATCTAACACAAGCATGGTAAGGTCTTTCTTTTTCTATCACTCAAGAGGTTCTTTGTCATTCTTGGTGGGCTAGAGTGGGAGGAGCATCACAATCCAGGCATTCAGAGTTACTAAGAAAATGGCTAGACAATTAGAGGACACTGGATACTTGCCAAAGGCTTCCCATGGGGCGCTGTGGAGTTTTATGCTGCCCCTTGGGTGTGACTAACCCTGCACCCCTGTATCAGCCATCAACACCTGGCCTTCACTGAAACAAAGAGTGAGATTCTCAGATGACCACACACACATTGGTATGCAAAAGGTCTTCATTCTAATCACATGCAAATAAAGCTCTGCCCACTCACATTTAACACTGATTTACAACTCAGAAACAGTGACTCCTGTGGAGTCTTGGTTCCAACTGGTCTTGTTCAGTTGCTCAATTGTGTCCCACTCTGCAACCTCACTGCAGCACTCCAGGCTTCCCTGTCCTTGACTATCCCCCAGAGTTTGCTCAGACTCATGTCCATTGGGTTGGTGATGCCATCCAACCATCTCATCCTCCTTTGCCCCTTTTCCTCTTGTCCTCAATCTTTCCCAGCATTAGGGTCTTTTCCAATGAGTTGGCTCAACACATCAGGTAGCCAAAGTATTTGAGCTTCAGTTCAGCATCAGACCTTCTAATTAATATTCAGGAATTATTTCCTTTAGGACTGGTTGGTTTGATCTCCTTGCTGTCCAAGGGACTCCCAAGCATCTTTTCCAGCACCACAGTTCAAAAGCATCAATTCTTCATTGCTTGGCTTTCTTTATGGTCCAGCTCTCACATCCTTATATGACTACTGGAAAAACAATAGCTTTGACTATAGGGACCTTTGTCAGCAAAGTGATGTCTCTGCTTTTTAATATGCTATCTAGGTTTTCATAGCTTTTCTTCCAAGGAGCAAAGCATCTTTTAATTTCATGGCTGCAGTCACCATCTGCACTGATTTTGGAGCCCAAGAAAAATCTGTCACTATTTCCATTTTTTCCCCAACTATTTGCCACAGTCTTGAGCCCCTTGGAAATGCAAGGCTTTGATCTAGGTGGAATGGCCACAGGAGCTTATTAGCAGAAGGGTTGTAACATCTCAGTTTATCTAGCTAACTGCCCAGGCCACTTTATGGAACAGAAGCTCTCTGCACAGGTCACTCCTCCTTGGTGATAATTAGCACAAATGATTTTTCTTGGAACCATAGTGATAGAGCATCTGGAAACTGACAGCAGGTCCCCAGCTGTCCATCATGAAGCACGAATGAGCCATGCTGCCCCCTGCCATAGGAGAGCTTTACACCACCACCAGCTCACTTGTCATTTCTTCACAGAATGTACTCAGCTGGCTTAGCCTGTAACACACTAATGTGATTTCAACTCAACAACAGAGCCAAATACCAGAGGAGTAGGGCACTTGGAGCAGAAAAGAAAGGGAATGAAATAACTATCATTACCTCCTTAACTTCAACAACTGTGAAAGAGCCCTCTTTCCGAGAAACCCCGATCCCCAATTTCAGACAGTGTAATGGCAGGCAGCCAGCTTTGCAGGACAGAAGCAGAAACACTTGTCTGCGATGAGATGTCTCTCCTTTCCCATTGAACAGGTGAAGGTGATCCTCTGGCCTCAGTCCCAGCCCAAGGTTTGGGCCCCAGACCTCATCATCCACTTGATCCTAAAACATTGGTTTGTACAATCTGATTGTTGTTCAGTCACTAAAATGTATCTCTTTTGCAACCCCATGGACTGTAGCATGCAAGGTTCCTCTGTCCTCCACTATCTCCCAGAGTTTGCTCAAATTCATGTCCACTAAGTTAGTGATGCTATCTAACCATCTCACCCTCTCCCTCCCCCTTCTCCTTTTGCCTTCAATCTTTCCCAGCATCAGGGTCATTTCCAATGAGCTGGCTCTTTGCATCAGGTGGCCAAAGTATTGAAGTTTCAGCAACAGTCCTTCTGGGTGAATATTCAGGGTTGATTTCCTTTAGAATAGACTGGTTTGTAGAATCTTACTGAAAATTAAAATAATAGCTATGCACTCCTATTAGAGAAATGTACACATGCTACTTTCTACACAGTATCAGTGGAGCACAAGGACCACCCCCACCACCAGAGGCCCATCCATGGAGCCTCTTCCACTGTCAGCTAGTTCTGTCTGCTCTTACACCAACCCTACCCATTCCTGAATGGGAGCAGGGAGCTCTATTCTGCTGAATAGAGCTGTAGGAGGAAGCCTTACAACTTTTCCCAACCCAGAGCTCCAGAAGTCCACTTGGACTTTATTTCTGGAGGCCTGTGGATAAAACATCCTTGTCATTCTGCCCATCACTGTCCACAGTTAAGACTGTTTCAGAGGAACCCTTCTGAGTCACTTCCCTCTCAGTGGATTTATATATATAGTTCTCTAATGATATCAAAAAGCAGTTCAGGGCTAAGGAAAAACAAAACCACTTATGGTAAGAAATTAAGAGTGAAATTACAAAAAGCATTTTTTTAAATGGTATTCTGGTTGCATTTTTCAACTAAGAGTCATAAAATCATTTCCCAAGCCGGAGTATCATTATCCTCATTTCACAGGTGGAAAAACAGGAATTACAGAGAGGTTAATGGCTGTATCTGAAAGCACACAGCACGCCCTCATCAGAAAGAGGTGAAAATACAGGTATAGTCAAGGGCTCATACTGTTCTGTGATAACCCAAACTTTATGAACAAGTTTGGCTTGGCCCTAATTGGCATTCAATTTTAAAAAATGTCTTTCATTAAAAAATATAATTTGAAGAACTGGGTAATTGACTCACATTTGATTAAGGCAGAGTCTATTGGATTAGCATGATTAATAGATAAAATTATAATCAAACAGAAAGTGGTACAAAAGGTGACTAAGTCATGAATCACATTAAGATACTAAATTTTTAAAAGATGAATATGCTGGCTTTTATGGTGGGATGTTCATTTCACAGTGAATCTCATACTGTTCAGCTCTTGCCAGTAAAGTAATTAGAATGGAGTCTGTGTTCAGGATTAAAAGAAGAAGTGCTTGTGGGGTGTTTTGATTTCACAGTAAGGAGAACCCCAACTATCCTCATTCTGATTTTTCCAAATCATTTGTTCATTGGTAATTTCTCAATCTGGTAGTGAAGGAAGCTGCTGCGGTGGTTCTCTCTACTCATAACTAAATAGAATTGATGCCACATCATATTCAAAGGCACCTTTCAGGAACTCTAATGTTTACCAACCTGTACCGGGACAACATACACCACACTTTTACCTATAAATGCAAAATTAGATCCTCATTGGAAACTTAGTTGATATGAAGCCGTTTCCAGATAGCCAGGCCAGGAAGTAAAATGGAAAATAGGACTTGAGTTTTTTCATCATCATTCAGTCTTAAGTCTGTTTGGCCAAAAAATGGAAGCTGCTGTGGCATAAATGGATGTGAATCTGAGAGTCCCCTTGGGATATCCCTGGGGGTCCAGTGGTTAAGTCATTGCCTTCTAACGCAGGGGGTGTGAGTTCAATCCCTGGTCAGGGAGCTAAGATCCCATATGCCACATTGCCAAAAAACCAAAACAGAAAACAGAATCAGTATTGTAAAGCAATATTTTAACAAGTTCAATAAAGTTTTTTTTAATCTACATTAAAAAAAAAAACAACCAGCATTCTTCTCACCAAGTCTTTTTGTTTCAGAGAACTGACTAGGTAGTGACAACCTCCTTTCAAAAACTTCCATGTCTGCATATACTGGGAGGTGGGAAGGAACTGGGAGGCATGATCTTCCTCAGTGTCCCCAGATCACATAGCCACCTCACATAACATACAGTACAAAGGAAAAACTGACTTCCTACAGCTCCAGTGTAGTCTCCCTGGCTCAGATGCATGGAAGATTTACTTCCTACTTCTGGTTTGGTTTTCCATCAAGCTGCTTGCATTGTCTCAAAACATATCTTCTATGTGTCAAGGCATATGCTGTCTGATTGGACACACCCATCCTTTTGACAGTCTTATAACTTTCATTGATTCAGCTTAACCCACGGTGTTGGTCAGTGTCTCAAAATACCTAAACCCCAGGAAAAGTGGCAGACTCAATGGAGAGGTTATACAGTATGCACAGTACTTCTAAAATACTTTTAGAAATAGATATATTTATTTAAATAAATAATGCCTTGTAAGACTTATTTATGTGCAGTACCTGGTGTTGCTGATGGTAAGATGAGAGAAAAATTTAAGGAAAAAGTTCTCCGTATTTTTCTCTAGGGCCCAGAGCCATCAATTGCATCATTGTTAGACTCTGATTATTTTCATAAGTTGCTTTAAATCCTCTCTGGAACTAAAGAAAAAGCAAGCAGCAGTATTTGTTGAATACTCACTATGTGCAAATTATATGCTGGGTGTTTTTCTCATATCTGTTTTCTTTAATGTTCACACCAGGTTGTTGATCATCAATTCTACACCCAGTGAATTGTCAGATATTTGCCATAAGATATAAGGGTCAAGTGGCCTTTTACTTGTGGAGTCTGCAGCAAGCAAAGCAAAGACAAGAAGCAGGGAAACCTCCAAAATGAGGCAGAGTTTGTGCTTACAAGTGTCAGGACACTTATGCTAGAGAGTCAGGCTTGACTTTTTAAAACATTTTATGGAAGTACCACAAGGTGATTCGGTTATATCTATGCATGTTCTCGGAGAAGGCGATGTCACCCCACTCCAGTACCCTTGCCTGAAAAATCCCATAGATGGAGGAGCCTGGTGGGCTGTAGTCCATGGGGTCGCGAAGAGTCAGACACGACTGAGCGACTTCACTTTCACTTTTCACTTTTATGCATTGGAGAAGGACATGGCAACCCTCTCCAGTATTCTTGCCTGGAGAATCCCAGGGACGGGGAAGCCTGGTGGGCTGCCGTCTATGAGATCACACAGAGTCGGACACGACTGAAGCGACTTAGCAGCAGCAGCAACAGCAGCATACATATTCTTCTTCATGTTCTTTTCTCTTGTGGTTTAGTACACAGTATTGACCATAGAACCTGTGCTATACATTAAGAAATTGTTGTGTATCAAGGCTAAACTTTCTTAATTGCCAGAAATGCTAAAAGAAATGACTTAGCTTCTACTTTCTCAGGTGTGGCTTTTTCTGTATATACCCTAAGTGGGAGACACCACTGAAGAGATAACTGATCCAGCAGGGCTGATAAGGAGCAAAACACTTCCCTTCTCGCATGTACCGCAAGTCTTTGTATTTCAGTGAGACTCCTGCCTGTTCAGTATCATGGGCACTGTGTTTCCCACAGTTCCTCCACAAGCCTTAGAGAACTGAAAAGCTTGTGCTTTGGGGATGTAACAGGTTTCATTTGCATGATTAGTTTTCAGGGTCATAGGAAGCCCATCTTCACATTTGTGGGTGTGTGACATAGTTGAGTCTAAAATACATTCAGAGGTCTGACCTTTCCCCACTGAACAAGTGGGATGCTTGGGTCTCTGCTCTGATCCTGAGCTCACGGAAAGAAGTGTCTTTCTAAGAGACAAAATCCAAACCGAAATATTGGTCATGTGCCAGATAGTGCAAACAAAGTATGGGTCTAAAGGAAGTAGATGGGAAGATAGCAAGATTACTTGGAACCTGCCCAAGGAGACATCAGAGCAGTCCAGCTCCCCTCTGGACAGAGTCACATGGTGCTGGAAGGCAGGCATGGAGACTTTTTATAGAGACTATTCAGTGGGGAGAAATTATTCAGAGCACTAACAAGTGTTTCAGGTCTCACTGTGTGCAAGGGAGGCATTCCATAAATATTAGGCAAATGGTTTAACTTTTGTTCAAGCAAATGCACTCTCTCAGTGGCTACTGAAGCAACGAACAGTTAGACCTCTGTTATTGAGGCAAGTTGCAGTCAGCTGTTTCCACTGTAAGCTGTCCAGGAAGCTGGATGTCAGGCTGGTTCTGTAGGCTGAGAGTTTGCCATGTGTGCAAACACACACACATCAGAACACTATTCTAGTAAGAATACAGTAAGCAAACAAGAAGAGTCTGCCTTATCCCCAGACAACAAATTCTCTCTGTTTGTCACTGAAAACACTGCACAAAAAGAGTAACATCATATATCTTACCAGACAGAAAAGTCTTTTTTTCTTTATTTTTCATTAATTTTTTTACAATAGGTCCTTGTTGGTTTTATTATTTTTTTAAGTTTTTATTTATTTTTATTTTTTAAAATTTTTTATGTTTTATACTTTATTGTACTTTACAATACTCTATTGGCTTTGCCATACATCGACATGAATCCCCCACAGGTGTACACAAGCTCCCAATCCTGAATCCCCCTCCCAACTCCCACCCCACAACGTCTCTTGTGTATGCATGTCAGTCCCAAATTCTCAGGCTATCCCTCCCCACCACACTTTCCTCTGGTAAACATAAATTCCTTATCTAAGTTTGTGAGTATGTTTCTGTTTTGTAAGTAAGTTCCTTTGTATCATTTTTTTAGATTCCCCATATAAGCAATATCACATGAAATTTGTCTTTGTCTGACTTGCTTCACTTAGTATGATAATCTCTGGGTCCATCCACGTTGTTACAAATGGCATCATTTCATTCTTTTAATGGCTGAGTAATATATTGTATGTATCACATCTTCTTTATCTGTTCATCTGTTGATGGACATTTAGATTGCTTCCATGTCCTAGCTGTTGTTAGTGGTACAGCAATGAACATTGAGGTGCATATATCCTTTGAACCATATTTTCCTCTGCATATATTCCTTTTGAACCTAATTTGCATCAGTATTTATATTGTGTCTCATACAGTACTTGGTACTATAGTATGTACAACAGGAATGTGTGAAGTGAAGTGAAGTCGTTCAGTCGTTTCTGACTCTTTGCGACCCCATGGACTGTAGCCCACCAGGCTCCTCCATCCCTGGGATTCTCCAGGCAGGAATACTGGAGTGGGTTGCCATTTCCTTCTCCAGGAGATCTTCCCAAGCCAGGGATCAAACCCGGGTCTCCCGTATTGCAGGCAAATGCTTTACCATCTGAGCCACCAGGGTACTATAGTATGTACAACAGGATTGTGTGACATGTCCTTTAACACTGGAAAAAAATGATCTTTTGTGAAAGGTAATGTTTAGAATATTCAAGAGGTAACTTCTCAATAAAGGCATACATTTTCCAAAAATACCAAGTTATATTCTCAGAATATTACACTTCCATTGTTCCCTCACACAGTTCCATGGTGGAAGAGATGCCAGGGATTCCAACGGCTTCTTGTTGGGCTGGGTTTGACATCTGATATCAAACTGCTCACTATCAAGTCCTCCTTAACCCAACCAATAAACTTCTAGAGAACCAGTGCCTGTTATGGACTGAGGTGGAGGAAAGAGTGGGGCAGATAAGGAGGAAGATTCCAGTTAAATGCACAGATCTTCATAATACAAAGAGAAACATAATATGAGAGGTATAGAAGGAAAGACATTCCTGTTTATTAGGTTGGGAAAGATTTTTAGGGGGTAGGCAGGTTGGTTGTTGTTTTAAAGGAATGAAGTCAAGTACAGACAACTTTAAAACATTGCTGCCACATCCGTGCATCTAATTGAGTCACTCATGGGTCGTCAGGCTCTAGAGTATAATGATTTGTCAGCATAGGACACAGAGTGGACCAATTTAATACTTGCTGCAGGGGTTAGAATTTCCACAGCCTTTGATCAGATTTTTTTTTTTAGGTCAGTAACATTTAGAGGTAGATAAAAAACGTCAAGTAATTGCTGAGAAACTAGATGGTTTGTGGCTAATTTGCAAAAGCACAGATTACATTGTTATTTGGATTTTAACCACTTAATGAAAGAGTCTTGAGATTTTTTGAAGAACACATTAACATTGATACCATGGTATGCAGCCCCTTCTGTAGCATGAAAAAATCTACCATCTTCCCTCCTTGACACGCCCCCTTGTTTGCTTGCTCACTGGAGCCTTCAAATAGGCAATGACTTTCATGTTCTGCTAGATAATAAGATTGAGTGTGACACTATTGCTACCGTACACCTCCTTTTTACAAAAATGGATAATGAAACTCTGTATTCTTTACCTTAGAGCAGGATAAAGAAAATTGAAATCTAATATATAATTGGTGAAATTTCTGTTATTAAGTTGTTTATTTTTGATTGTGCTGGGTCTTCGTTGCTGCACATGGACTTTCTCTAGTTGGGGAGAGAGAGCTACTCTCTAGTTGATGTGCACAGGCTTCTCAGTGCAGTGGCCTCTCTTGTTGCAGAGAACAGGCTCTAGGGTGCACAGGCTTTGATAGTCGCAGCGAGTGGACTCAGTGTTTGCAGCCTGCTGGCTCCAGAGCACAGGTTCAGTATTTGTGGCACATAAGCTCAGTTGTTCCAAGGTATGTGGGATCTTCCCAGACCAGGAATCAAACCCACATCTCCTGATTGGCAAGCAACCACTGGAACCCCAGGGTAACCTCCTATTTGTTATTTAAAGAGAGCTTCTAAGTGCATCTCAGAGGTGGAAGAGAATGCCAAAAGTTTTGTGTTATTACTTGCAGACACTGTTCCTTCTCTACCCACCAGCCCAGAAATTGTTTTGGAAGAGGCTTCACAGACCTATTTAATGTCTGAATGTGTAACTCAGCCAGTGACCTCATTTTTCAGGCACCAGCCCTAAACACAGTATTATAAGAATTGGGCAGCCACACTCTGGTGGCCCACCTTGAGTTTGTCCTCCACCAGGAACATTAGGACTTGTCCCCTGACCCACAGTTTTTTACTTGACAACTCACTGGCTTCGTGCTATATTTAGAAATAGGACAGGGAGGGGTAAACCCAGCTAATATTACTCTCTGGAGTGTTTCCTTCCACTTTAAAAAGAACGTTTTTGTTTTTTAATTATTCCACTGGGCTTCCATGACATAATGCCATAAACTGGGTTGCTTAAACAGAAGACATTTGTTTCACATAGTTCTGGAGGCTGAGAAGGCCAAGATCAAGATTCTGACTGACAAGGTTCCTGCTGTTCCGTTCATGGGGTTCTCAAGGCAAGAATACTAAAGTGGTTTGCCATTCCCTTCTCCAGTGGTTTTCATTCTGTCTGCCCTCTGAAGAACTGACTCATTTGAAAAGACCCTGATGCTGGGAAAGGTTGAAGGTGGGAGGAGAAGGGGATGTGACAGAGGATGAGATGGTTGGATGGCATCACTGACTTGATGGACATGAGTTTGAGTAAGCTCCGGGAGTGCTGATGGACAGGAAAGCCTGGCGTGCTGCGCTCCATGGGGCCACAAGAATGGGGCAGGACTGAGCAACTGGACTGAGGCTCCTGCTGAGACCTCTCTTCCTGGCTTGTATATGGCACCTTGTTGTTATGTCCTCACATGCCTTTTTCCAAGTGTGTGCTCAGGAAAAGAGAGAACGAGTACTCTGGGACAATTTTTTATAAGGACATTAGTCCTGTCTGATCAGAGCCCCACCTTATGACCACATTTAAACATAATTACTTACCTAGAGTCCCCGTCTCCAAATACAGCCACAATGGTAGTCAGGGCTTCACAAATCCTCATTTCAAAAACCTAAGTGTAACTCTAACTTCATCTACCCCTTCCATTCATCTTGCATAATCTTTATGTTGCTGATTATCATAATCACATTTTCCAATTCTTTAATATATTCTTATTATTTAAAAGTTTGGGATAATTCAAAGACATATGGTGAAGAAAGCTTAAAATTATCCCAAGTAATCACTATTAAATTTTATAGTGCATCCTTTTTCAGTATTTTTCAATGCATTTCTATATATTATGTATAGAATATAAACTAACAGTGGACTATACAAAACTTAATAGGCAGTATTTGTCTCTTAGCATGGTATCATAAATATTTCCCCAAAGTGACTCAAAATTACTTGATCACATATTTTAACAACTGCCTAATATTTGATAAGCTGGCAGCATCATGATTTATTTATTCTGCTGTTGATTCCTTCTAGTGTATTTTTCCTTTCAGTTATTATATTGTTTATCTCTGTTCTTTAAAGCACCTAGCTCTTTATTAAACGTTTCTTATATCTTCTCAGTCTGTGCCTCCATTCTTTTTCTGAAATCTTGGATCATTTTTACTGTTATTACTCTGGATTCTTTTTCAGGTTGATTGCCTTATCTCCACTTCACTCAGTTGTTATTCTGGGATTGTATCTTGTTTCTTCATCTGGAACACATTCCTCATTTTGTCTGATTTTCCGTGTTTGTGGTCTCCATTCCTCAGGCTGCAGGACTGTAGTTCTTACTTCTGGTGTCTGCCCCTTGGTGGATGAGGTTGGTCCAGGGGCTTGTGCAGGCTTCCACGTGAGAGGAGCTGGTGCCTGCCCACTGGTGGGCAGGACTGTGTCAAGGGGTATGTTTATAGGCGGCTGTGGGTTCAGGCTAACTTTATACAGCCTGTCTGCTGATGGGTGGGGCTGTGTTCCCACCCTGCTGGCGGTTCGGCCTGAGGTGTCTCAGCACTGGAGCCAGGTCTCAATGCCAAATTGGTGACTTCTGGGAGTGCTCACTCCAATGAATATTCCCTGGGGCTCCTGCCACCATGTCCTTCTCCCACATGAGACACAGCCACTCTCTGCCTCCCCAGGCCCGCTCAAAGCTAAGCCTAGACCATGCTCCTATGGTGTCATTGCTTTGTCCTGGGTCCCAGTGCATGTGAAACCTCATGTGTGCCCTCCAGCTGTGAAGTCTCTGTCTCACCCAGTCCTGTGGAGTGCCTGCACTCAAGCCCACTGGCCTTCAAAGCCAAATGTTCTGTAGGCTCCTCCTCCCAATGCCACGTCCCCAGGCTGGGGAGCCTGACTTGGGGCTCAAAACTCTCACTCCTATGGGAGAATCTCTGTGGTATAATTATTTTCCAGTTTGTGGGTAGCAGATATGGAAAATGATTATATCATGAAAACATCCCTCTCTGGTGGCTCATATGATAAAGAATCTGCCTGTACTGTGAGTAACCTAGATTTGATCCCTGGGTTGGGAAGATCCCTTGGAGGAGAGCATGGCAACCTATTCCAGTATTCTTGCCTGGAGAATCCCCTTGGACAAAGGATCCTGGTGAGCTACAGTCCATAGCGTCTCAAAGAATTGAACATGACTGAGCCACACATCATCGCACTGTGGCTTCTTTTTTGTCTTTGGGTATAGAGTATCTTTTTTGGTAGTTTGAGTCTTTTTTGTCAGTGGTAGTTCAGAAGTTAGCTGTGATTTCAGTGTTTTCATGATAAGTGAACTCAAGTCCTTCTAGTCCACCATCTCATCTCCTGCTTCTCTGTTGGAGTCTTGATATGGACATTTATTTGAAAACTTCTAGTTCGATCCTCTTTCTGTGATAATAAGAGATGATTTGATTGATAAAGATGTGTCCCCTTCTCTTGAATGGCTCTGTCTTTTCCATGACTTTTCATGACATCCAGGCTTATCTGCTTTTAGGAGTTCACTTGAGTCTGCAAATTATTGAGATCTCCATCTAAACAATAAACCAAGAAAAAGCTTAAATTTGCTGTAGTTTATTTACATCTAGAAATTGATGGAAAATAATGTAGAGGTGATAACGTGAGTAGCTACAGCAGAGAGCTCAACTCAACTGTGGCACCCAGAGCATGCCAGTGAGAGTGCAGTTGCTCAGCCGCGAACTCCTCATTGTCCACCTCAGTGCTTGTCCACCTCCAAGCACCACGGAGGGCTCCTCTGTTCATGGAATTCTTCAGGCAAGAATCCTGCAGCGGGGAGTCATTCCCTGCTCCTGGGATTCGTATCCCAGGGATTGAACCCAGCTCTTCTGCGTTGCAGGCAGATTCTTTACCATCTGAGCCACCAGAAAAGCCCAGAGCCCTCCAATCATCGCCCCAAATCCAAGATTCCCTCATGAAGAGTCAGCCACAGCAATGCTTTATATTTGCTCAGCTTGTCCAGTCAAATGGTCCATAATGGCTAATATTTTTAAATGTTCGTATTGTGCCCCTCACTGTTCTGACATGTTTAAGTGTAAATTGGGAAGAAACACTTGAGAAAGACTCCTATTATTTGTGGTCTCCTCTTCTAGGACGTTTCCTGGAAAAATTACTGAGATTGAGTTTTGATCCCTTCATCCTCTGCCCATGTAATTTATCATCTAAATTGAGATACTTTAAAAGTGAAAAGGAAGACGGATAATTATGAGACAACAAGGGTAAACTGGCACTGTTCCAGCTGAACTGGAATAGATGGCCACTGGAATCACAGCGCACCCCTGCCTCCAGCTGTGGTTGCTCTGAGTTAGATTCAATATAGGTGCTCAAGTTACTGTCTTCACTAGGAGTCCTCAACCAACATTTGTAGGGACTGCCTAATAATGTACATGTTTACCATTATTTAATCATTTCTTCCTTTCAGTCTTCACCTATTAAATATAATTCTATATTAAATTTATTTTATGCATGAAATGGCATCATTAATATAGATTTTTCATCTGAACTAGTCTCAACATAAAAAATAGGGCTTCCCAGATGGCTCTGTGGTAGAAATCTGCCTGCCAAACAGAAGACACAGGTTCAATCCCTGGATAATTATGAGATTAGGAAGATTCCCCTAGAGTAGGAAATGGCACCCTGCCCAAATCTAGGACAATTTGAGCAGCAAAATAAGCAATGAAGTAATAGATGAAATGAAATAGGAATATGTAAGTTTATGGTACCCCAAAGAAACTAATATTCATTAAGATTAATAAATTGAAAATTTGAGGTATAGAATATTTCGAACATCTCAAAGTAGTTTCTCACCTGCTGCTGCTAAGTCACTTCAGTTATGTCCGACTCTGTGCAACCCCATAGATGGCAGCCCACCAGGCTCCCCCATCCCTGGGATTCTGCAGGCAAGAACACTGGAGTGGGTTGCCATTTCCTTCTCCAAGGCATCAAAGTGAAAAGTGAAAGTGAAGTCACTCAGTCGTGTCTGACTCTTAGCTACCCCATGGACTGCAGCCTACCAGGCTCCCCTGCCCATGGGATTTTCCAGGCAAGAGTACTGGCACTGAAGTGGGTTGCCATTTCCTTCTCCAATGCATGAAAGTGAAAAGTGAAAGTGAAGTCACTCAGTCATGTCCAACTCTTAGCTACCCCATGGACTGCAGCCTACCAGGCTCCTCTGCCCATGGGATTTTCCAGGCAAGAGTACTGGAGTGGGGTGCCATCGCCTTCTCCAGTTTCTTGCCTAATCAGTATTAATTACAAAGGGAAAAATGAATGACTTTACAATGGAGAAAGCTGGTGGATACAACCTCAGTGAAGTGATTAAAGTTAATATAAACACTAATAAGACTAATCAAACTGGGAATTCCCTGGTGGTCCAGTGGAGAAGACTGCGCTTCTACTGCAGAAGACACAGGTTCGATCCCTAGTTGGAAAACTAAGATCCCACAAGCCACGTTGTGTGGCCAGAAAAAGAAAAGAAAAAAAAAAGACTAGTCAAACATACGTGCCACACAATTAGATTTAATGAAAAGAACACACCATCACTTCTGTGATATTCTTACCAAAGTCACATAACCTGAATCAAATCTTAAGGGAACAGCAGACTACCCAAGTTGAGGTATCCAGTGGTAATACAAGGTTACTGGTCTGTAGTCTTCAAAAGCAGAATGACTGTAAAAAGCAAGGGAGGAAAGGGGAATTGTTTTATATTGAAGGAGACTAGAGAGCCATGACAACCAAAACAAATGTAATTTTGAACTGGATCCTTTTACCAAAAAGACATTATTAAGGCATTTGGCAAAATGAATATAGTGTGAGGACAAGATGGCCGTAATGTATCAGTGTTAATTTCCTAATTTTGATGGTTATTTTGTGGTTATGCAGAAGAATGTATTCATCAGTAAGAAATTCACTGTAATGTATTCCAAGGATGATAATTTGTTGTTGTTGTTCAGCCACTTAAGTCATATCTGACTCTTTGTGGCCCCATGTACTGTAGCATTACAGGCTCCTCTGTCCTCCACTATCTCCCAGAGTTTGCTCAAATTCATGTCCATTGCGTCAGTGATGTTATCTAACCATTTCATCCTCTGCCACCCCCTTTTCCTTTTGCCCCAGTCTTGCCCAGCATCAGGATCTTTTCCAGTGAGTTGGCTCATATCAGCAACTTACTCTCCAATAGGATAGGAAAAGTTCTTTGTATTCTAGTTTCAGTTTTTGAAAGTTGGATATTGTTTCAAACTAAAAAAAGAAAGAAAAAGAAAATTTACATGATGCAAAGGTGTGAGTATTTTGATTTTTCATACAAATTGCTAAATTGCTTTTCCAAAAGTGATGCACCTCGTCTTATAACTATGCAGTTCCATTTTTTCCTATTAAATTTTTGTCAGGTAAGCCAGGCACTGACTGCATTCAAAGATCTTATTTTCAGCCCTACCTGTCACACTTTATAATAGAAGTGCTGATTTTCATGAACTCACTTATTATCTCAAAGTGGGGGTAATCACTCATTGTATCATTAGCTGATAATGACTAGATGAGTTGATTGAGCTGTAAATGACTCTGGTTCGAGATTGCAGCTCTAGCTGATTAGATAAATATGCCACATATTTCATTTTGATCATATCAGTTTCACTATCATTTGACTGAAATGTCTTCCTTCAACCTAAAGTTCTCATTAAGGCATGGTAATTTCTCTGAAATATGACTGTATGCATGACTTCTATCACCCAAAACCAATAGTTACAGAAAAGGAAGGTTATTTTACATTTTAGCAACTGCCTAGCTGTATGATTTTCCACAACTTGTGAAATCTGTAGATCCTTTGTTAAAGAGTGAATAATAATATCCTTATTGCACTCAGAGTATACATACGTGGTAGGGCAGAGAGACCATTAACAGCTTTAACTGAATGTCTTATCTAGTTTAAGAATTTGGGCGAAGAGATCTGGGGATGGGGTATATCCCCAGTAAGCCCTAAAAAATAGCTCTCTTTGGCACCTCGTGTGTGTTCATTATTCAGTTGTGTACTATGCCTTGCAACCCCATGGATTGTAGCCCGCCAAGCTCCTCTGTCCATGGAATTCTCCAGGCAAGAATACTGGAGTGGGTGTTCTATTCCCTTCTCCAAAGGATCTTCCCTATCCAGAGATTGAACCCACATGTCCTGCATTTCAGGCTGGAGTGGGTGTTCCATTCCCTTCTCCAAAGGATCTTCCCTATCCAGAGACTGAACCCACCTGTCCTGCATTTCAGGCAGATTCTTTACCATCTGAGCCACCACGGAAGCCTATGTCAGGTAGTATTTAGACATTGTAGCCAAGTACTTCACTAACTTTAAAGTATATATGAATCTTGTTAAAATGCAGATCTGGTTCAGCAAATATGGGGTGGGGCCTGAGAGTCTGCATTTCTAACAAGATCCAGAAGATGCCGATAGTGCTTGTGCACAAACCACACTCACAGTGAAAACAAGTAGCCAGCAAACACTCCACTTATGCTGTTTCATCAGGAATGGACCTCAGAAATTGTGTGAGGCTTGACACATTGGTGAACCTGCTTCTCTCTGGAGCCTCACGCATCCACCTGCACAAGAGTGGACTTGTGCAGAGGCCAGCTGGGTAGACCATGACAACAGCCACAGGGAACAAATTTATTAGACCAAGCTTGTATACTTAAGGAAACAGACAAAAATTTGTCTTGCTGGTGCAGTGGTCTTCATTAGGATGTGACCCATATCTCTTATTTTTCTCCCAAATCATCTTGTACAACTTGTACATTTTGGTAAGGAAAGCAAGTCCTTACCATCCCTAGGAAAGGGAAGTTGAGAAATTGTGGAATCTCAGGGGCTACCTTGGACACTTCAAGGTTAATAGCAAACTTGTCTGGTCAGATGAGCCACAAATTGACCCAAGGTTTAGGTTTAAGTTTATTCAGTCATTTTTCTCAATGTTGGGATAAGAGAAGGTGCTTCTTTAACAGGAATTGAGGGTTACTTAGTCTTTTCTGTGAATAACCTTGATTGACAATGTTTAGGGATGCAGTTTGCTTAATGCAAAACAGGCACGTAAACATTTCAAAGGCTTAATAAGGCAACGTTTTCTACTTTAAGTGGCTTTTGTTAACTTTTGGAAATAGGGTAATATCATCCCCATTATATTGATCTGTAAATTGAGACTCTAGGCGGTCGGTAGTTAACCAACATCATATGTTAATGAATGGTGGAAGTGGGATTTGAATTCTACCTTCGTGATGTTTTGAAGCTCAGTGGCCTTCCAATGTCTTACTTCTAGTGTTCTTTGCTAAGGATACTTGTATAGGAAATGTATTTTAGTCCAAACCAGGAGGACATTGGTGATAATCTAGAATTTTATTGCTTGACCAAAATTATGCAACTATTAACAGATCGAGAAAGAATTCGAAGCCAGGTCTCATCAACTGTACAGGCTTTGCATTATACCCATTTCCTCTAATGATCCTAGATTCATGCTGCCAACAGCAGTAATATGAATATTGCCTCATACCTGTACAACACTTAAAGTTCTCAGCATTGTCGTTTTAGTCCCCTATCTCTTCAAGAAAATTAGAGATACCAAGGGAATATTTCATGCAAAGATGGGCTCGATAAAGGACAAAAATGATCTGGACCTAACAGAAGCAGAAGATATTAAGAAGAGGTGGCAAGAATACACAGAAGAACTATACAAAAAAGATCTTCACGACCCAGATAATCATGATGATGTGATCACTAATCTAGAGCCAGACATCTTACAATGTGAAGTCAAGTGGGCCTTAGAAAGCATCACTACGAACAAAGCTAGTGGAGGTGATGGAATTCCAGTTGAGCTCTTTCAAATCCTGAAAGATGATGCTGTGAAAGTGCTGCACTCAATATGTCAGCAAATTTGGAAAACTCAGCAGTGGCCACAGGACTGGAAAA
>SJYV01055376.1:99699-136915 GCA_006410875.1 Neotragus pygmaeus | reverse complement strand
ATAGCATATTCAAAAGCAGAGACATTACTTTGCCGATTACGGTCCATCTAGTCAAGGCTATGGGTTTTCCTGTGGTCAAGTATGGATGTGAGAGTTGGACTGTGAAGAAGGCTGAGCGCCGAAGAATTGATGCTTTTGAACTGTGGTGTTGGAGAAGACTCTTGAGAGTCCCTTGGACAGCAAGGAGATCTGACCAGTCCATTCTGAAGGAGATCAGCCCTGGATTTCTTTGGAAGGAATGATGCTGTAGCTGAAACTCCAGTATTTTGGCCACCTCATGCGAAGAGTTGACTCATTGGAAAAGATTCTGATGCTGGGAGGGATTGGGGGCAGGAGGAGAAGGGGACGACCAAGGATGAGATGGCTGGATGGCATCACGGACACGATGGACGTGAGACTGAGTGAACTTTGAGAGATGGTAATGAACAGGGAGGCCTGGCGTGCTGCAATTCATGGGGTCGCAAAGAGTCGGACACGACTGAGCGACTGAACTGAACTGAACCGAACTGAAGAGCCCCGAGAGGTCATTAGGGCAGGCTTTTCCTGCGGTTCACAAGTTAGGAAATCAAGATTGAAAGTTAAACCCAGGGGTTCACAATCAGGAAGTGGTGACCCTAGAATCTAGGTCTTGGAAGCAAATTTCATGGTCCCACAGCCTTTACTGTCATCACAAGACCTCAGTGTATCTCTGGGTCACTTTTAAATGGGCAGATCCCCCTCTGTGTATGGAGATTTCTTTTGAAGCAGCCTTTTATAAACTAGTCAAGGCTGTGTTCTGCTTTTAGATTCCTAAAATAATGGCAGCTGTCTTAGTAGGAAGTTTTTGAATACCTACAATGCATAAACATGAAAATGAGATGGGCCCTGCCTTCAAGACACAAAAAGACATAAATACAACAGACATGAACAAAATGAAAAATTCATTTGAGTCTATATGTAAAGAAGAAACTTGAGGCAAAGATCTAATTAAGTGAGAAATAAAAAGACTCTGCCCTGAAGGAGGAGGGCTACTTTATACATTGCAGGGGACTTTCCTTTTAAGGACAAGTCCCACTATGTTAGGGCTTCCCTGGCGGCTCAGACGGTAAAGCGTCTGCCTGCAATGCGGGAGACTCGGGTTTGATCCCTGGGTTGGGAAGATCCCCTGGAGAAGGAAATGGCAACCCACTCTACTACTCCTGCCTAGAAAACCCCAAGGGAGGAGGCTGGTATGTTACAGTCCATGGGGTCACAAAGAGTCAGATACAACTGAGCAACTTCACTTTCACCATTATGTTGGTTCATAGCAATTTGGTTCTTCATTTCTCCTTTCTGTGTCCAAAAGCCCAAATGAACCAGGCAGAAATCCTTTGGAACCTTATCCTGGAGCCTAGTAGGCTGCTATCTATGGGGTCGTACAGAGTTGGACACAACTGAAGCGACTTAGCAACAGCAACAATTACTATTAGCCCTACTCTGAGTAATCTCCAGTAGCCCTGTTGGATGGCTACATTCCATTTGTTAAAAAAAAAAAAATGAAGTAAACAAGCAAAACACCTCTTCCCCAAACATGCTGAATTCTCATCCTGCTCCAAGCCTTCACATGTAAATACTTTTACCTCTGGAATGCTGTTCCTTTCAGTTCTTCAAGTCTTTAGGTCTCAGCTTAGCCTCATGCACCCTGGGAAACTTTTTGAATTGTCCACATCTGGAGTAAAACATATAGTGGTCTGTACAGCTTAGGCTGTGCTGCAGTGACAAATACCTCCAAATCTCAGTGGCTTAATAAAAAAACATTTATATACTGTGTGTCCTTTGAGACTAAATAGGGCTCAGTTTCATATCATCCACCTTTGGGGTCTAAGCCCAGATATGCAATAATGCCAGTCACCATGAAGGAAAAAGGCTTTCCACCTAGATATGACTTGTGTTACTTCCACCCATATTTCATTAGCCAAAATTAAGTTGAGAATTCCCTAGAGGTCCAGTGGTTAGAACTCAGTGCTTTCACTGCAAGGGCCCAAGTTCAATCCCAGGTCTAGGGAACTAAGATCTTGCAAGCTATGTGGCCAAAAAATAAAAACAAAATAAGTCATGCCAAACTTTAAAGAGGTAAAGAAGTGCAATCCTAACTTGTGCCACAGAGACCCAGAATCTCAGTAAATGTCACTGATAATCAGCACAGACCTCTTCCTATTTGCTCTCAGAATCCAGTAGTGACCACAATTGCAATACTTGTTAAATACTCAATTGCGATTACCTGATTATGGTCCGTGTCCCCTCACTAGATTCAAAGCTTCTTTGGACAGCTATTCAACTCTCTTTCCATATCCAGTGTGTGGCATATATTCAGCAAAAAACTTGAATGAAGTTTTTCCTATTTTTAATGTCCTATTTTTTTTAATGCAGGTTTGTATCTTTAAATGTATGATTTCAAAACAATTGTAATTCAAAATGCTATTTAGGTCTTATGTTCCTTAGGAAAGATAGACATATAGCCTTGAGCTACAATTCTGAATTTGCTTTTGAATGCAAATATTTTAACAAGTATAACACAAAGAAGCTTGAACTATCAATTATTTCTAGCAGATTATGTAAAATATCTTGTTTATCCCAGAGATCCTAAATTAGACGGAAGAAAAAATTGTCTTTAAAAATATATCTCTCAAATTTTGTATTTGTCCTCAGCTTGTCTTGAAGATGAGTCAAAAGTCAGAACTACAGTATTTAAGAATGAAAAATGATATTTATTTCACTTTCTTTGTTATGAGTGTTATATTAATATAACAAGTAAATGCAAAAGATAAATTATGCATCGTAAGCATAATGTTTATGGTTATGTTCTATGTTTATGGTTAGGTATTAAATTTTTGGGGGTATGTCAGGGCTTTAAAAGAGATGAGTTGAATTTCTTTTTTTAAAGTAATTTTAAATTTATTTATTTTATTTTTGGCTGTCCTGGGTCTTCACAGCTGCTGGGGCTTTTCATAAGTTGACGCAAGCGGGGCCTGCTCGCTAGTTGAGATATGTGGGCATCTCCCTGGAGTGGCTTCTCTTGTTAAGGGCTTGTGCTGTAGGGCACAAGGGCTTCAGCAGTTGCAGCATGTGGGCTTAATAGTTGTGGCACACGAGCTCAGTTGCTCTGAGGCATGTGGGATCTTCCCGGATCAGCGATCAAACCCATGTCTCCTGCATTGGCAAGCAATTTCTTTACTCTGAGCCACCAGGCAAGCCCAAGATCAGTTGAATTTCTACCTCAAAAAAGTCAATTTAGGAAATAACCCACTTGTTTATTGTTGGATTCAACCAAAATGGTAAATTCTCTAAAATATCCAGCTGCTAACAAGTAGCTTGAACAAATTAAATGACATGTTCCCAGCAAGCTGGTGTTTATAAACATAGCTATGAGGAACTTTTGGAAAATGCACAAAGTGTAAATTTGTAATAAAAACTACAGTTCACTGAAATGTCACATTTCCTTAACAAACTTGTTTTCAGAGAAATCTTGTCATTTTTTTTAAGTGTGAGCTTTGGATTTAACAATTATTAGATTTAGCATGAAGAATATGCCTACCAATTTTAGCTTCTCTAATTTTTAAAGTTTTTTAAAATCAGATTGGCCCTAGGAAAATCTATAGGATATATTATGTTTGTATGGTATGTTTATGTCATTATAACATTTTAAAAGTTTTATTAAAGTAAATTGATTTATAATGTTGTGTTAAGTTATGCTATATGCAGCAGAGTGATTCAGTTATAGATATATGTATTCAGTTAAGATTTATCCTTTTTCATATTCTTTTCCATTATGGATATTGAATATAGTTCCCTGTGCTATGCAGTAGGACCTTGTTGATTATCCATCCTAAAGATAATAGTTGGCATCTGCTAATACCAAACTACCCATCCTTTCCTCACCTCCTCCCACTTAGCACCTACAAATCTGTTCTCTATTTCTGTGAGTCTGTTTCTGTTTCAAATATATTTTCATTTGTGTCACATTTTAGATCATATGGTACTTACCTTTTTCTTTCTGACTTTACTTAGTATGATAACCTCTAGTTCCATCCATGTGGCTGCAAATGGCATTATTTCATTCTTTTCTATGGCAGAGTAGTATTCCATTGTGTGTGTATGTGTGTGTACACGTATATGAATATGTATATTTACATATAGGGCTTCTCAGGTGCCACTAGTAATGAAGAACTTGTCTTCCAATGCAGGAGATGTAAGAGACATGGGTTTACTCTCTTGGTAGGGAAGATCCCATGGAGGAAGGGAAGCCCCAGGAATGCATATATCTTTTCAAATTATAATTTTCTCTGGATATGTACNCACTAGTAATGAAGAACTTGTCTTCCAATGCAGGAGATGTAAGAGACATGGGTTTACTCTCTTGGTAGGGAAGATCCCATGGAGGAAGGGAAGCCCCAGGAATGCATATATCTTTTCAAATTATAATTTTCTCTGGATATGTACCTAGAAATAGGGTTGCTAGATCATATGGCATCTCTATTTTTAGTTTTTTTGAAGAACCTCCAAACTGTTCTTCATAGTACTGCACCAATTTACATTCCCACCTACAGTGTAGGAGGGTTCCCTTTTCTCTACACCCTTTCCAGAATTTATTATTTGTAGACTTTTTAATAATGGGCATTTTGACTAGCATGAAGTGATATCTTATTGTAGTTTTGAATTTGCATTTCACTAGTAATTAGCAATGTTGAGGATCTTTTTATGAGCCTTGGCCAACTGTATGTCTTCTTTGGAGAAATGTCTATTTATGTCTTCTTGCCCACTTTTTGATTGGGCTGTTTGGTTTTTTGTTATTGAGTTCTATAAGCTGTTTGTATATTTTGGAAATTAAGCCCTTGTCACTCGCATCATTTGCAAATATTTTCTTCCAGCCCATAGGTTGTCTTTAGTTTTGTTTACAGTTTCCTTTGCTCTGCAAAAGCTAGTAAGTTTGATTACATTCAATACCAGTTTTATTTAGATCACCATGATAATGTTCTGAGATATATGAATATCAGCCACTTTTAGCCATATCTGACTGGACCATTTTCATACTAAAATTAAGGTCCCATCTTTCCTGTCCACTTTCCAATAGTCACAGCTTTTTTTAGCAGTTACATTTAATGGGGAAATGTTCATGAGTCCTCTCAGCACCTGTCATTGAGTCAGCTCTCTGCTGATTTGTGCAAGAAATTTCATCTCCTCCAAAAAGAACATCTACCTTGTAATTTTCTCCTTTTCTTGATGATAAAAGCCCAACTTGATAACTTATGGAAAATATCTAGATGTTTACTTAAGAGAAATATGAGTTCCTATAAACAGATGTTTACTTTTATGGTTATATCACCTTGTTTTTTACATTAAAAACAACTATGGGGTGGATGGACCTAGAGATCATCATACGGAGTGAAGTAAGTCAGAGAAAAAAGTATCATATAAACATCCCTTATACAGAGCCTAAAAAAAAAAAAAAATGATACAAATGAACTTATTTACAAAACAAAAGCAGGCTTACAGACTTAGAGAATGAACTTCCAGTTACCCTGGGGAAGGATAGGAAGAAGGGATAGTTAGGGAGCTGGAGGTCAATATGTGCACACTGCTATATTTAAAATGGATAGCCAAGAAAGAGCTACCGTCTAGCGCAGAGAGTTCTGCTCAGTGTTATGTGGCTGCTTGGCTGGGAGAGGAGTGTGAGGCTAGCGTCCTTGGGGGCTCAGTGGTAAAGAGTTTGCCTGCCAATGCAGGAGACATGGGTTCAATCCTTGGTCCGGGAAGATCCTACATGCTGCAGAGCAATGAAGCCCAGGCACTGCAACTACTGAGCCTGTGCTCTAGAGACTATGAACCACAACTACTGAAGCCCACACACCCTAGAGCCCATGCCCCACAACAAGAGAAGCCACCACAATGAGAAGCCCGTGCCTCACAACTAGAGAGTAGCCCCTGCTTGCTGCAACTAGAGAAAAACCTGCTCAGCAACAGTGACCCACCACAGTCACAAATAAATAAATAAATTTTTAAATGAAAAATGGACACATGAGAGATAACTAGATAAAATTGAGAAGACTTGGAGATGGATTGGCTATAGAGAAGGAGAAAAAGAAAAGGGTCATAGAGGAGTCTGAGGTCTCTGGCTTAAATAACTTTTTCAATGCCAGTACTGAATAGGTAGAAAGCATGAAAGGACCTGGTTTGGGTCTGGGTATTGGACATGCTGAATGTGTGTTATATTTGAGACAGCCAAGTGAGGATGTTGAGTAGGTATCTGTAGATATCTGGAACTCAGAGGAGGGGTCTGAGCTGGAGATTTCAATTTGCAAGTCACTAAGTAAATGGCGGACTTCCCTGGTGGCTCAGACTGTAAAGCATCTGCCTACAATGCGGGGGACCTGTCCACGGTCAGGAGGGGCGGCCATGAGGAGATAACCTTTGTCCAAGGTATAGAGCAGCCATGAAGACATACGCCACATCCAAGGTAAGAGAAACCTAAGTAAGACAGTAGATATTGTGAGAGGGCATCAGAGGGCAGACATGCTGAAACCATAATCACAGAAAACTAACCAATCTGGTCACATGAACCACAACCTTGTCTAACTCAGTGAAACTAAGCCATGCCGTGTGGGGCCACCCAAGACAAGCGGGTCATGGTGGAGAGGTCTGACAGAATGTGGTCCACTGGAGAAGGGAATGGCAAANAGTTTGATCCCTGGGTTGGGAAGATCCCCTGAAGAAGGAAATGACAACCCACTCCAGTACTCTTGCCTGGAGAACCCCATGGAGGGAGGAGTCTGGTAGACTACAGTCCATGGGGCAGCAAAGAGTTGCACATGACTGAACGAGTTCACTTTCTTTCTTTCTTCTCATTCTTATCATACTCTCAGGTCTTTGAGGATAGATGAAACGTCTTATCAATGTTGTGTTCTTAGATATATACACACTGATTTTCATAGAGTACATGTTCCATAGATATCCTTTGACCGGAAATTAAACTCCACAAAATTTAAGCCCGCCATTACATAGTCTGTAAGGATAATGGTGATGTAAGTGAAGTTGCTCAGTCGTGTCCAACTCTTTGCAACCCTCTGGACTGTAGGCCACCAGGCTCCACTGCCCATGGGATTCTCCACGCAAGAATACTGGAGTGGGTTGCCATTTCCTTCTCCAGGGGATCTTCCCAATCCAGGGATGGAACCCAGGTCTCCTGCCTTGCAAGCAGACATTTTAACCTCTGAGCCACACCAACTTGGAATTTTTTTTGAATGCAGAATGGCAGTCTCCTACTCCTTTTCTTTTTTTATGTGATATAATTTAAGAATATTCTCAGTCTAAGGGACAGTGCCCCTAGGGAAGTAACAACCTGGTGATCAGTTTCCTGTGCTCCATTCATATGCTTCAATAAGCACTCACTAGCAAGCTAACTTTGACCCCATAGTCGAATCTCTCTTTGCCATTTGTTTCCATTTTCCTTTGATTCCCAAATTTTGATCATGCTAAGTTTCCAATAAACACCCCATTTGTGACTTTTCAAAACCTTATCCTATTTAACTGTGGAATTTATACATGAGACTATCCTTAAGGACAGAGCCTTTGCCCATTTCATCACTGTACATGTGGGAGCTTAGGGGACAAGTGGCGTATATGAAATAGTCAATGAATAATTTGTTGCAGGGTATTTGGTTTACTAGTTTTCCTAGTAAAATTTTCTGATATGCCCAAGAAAATAATATCTCATTCACAAATTAAACCTGAGTCTTTCCAGTCAGGAATGTGCTCCAGACTTTTCACAGCTATTGTTCCCTGCCCTCTATCACCTTATTTTGAGGCTGACATTCCTCAATGGATACCACTCCACATCTTTTCCCCAGTTATGGACATAGACACTTCCTTCAGACTTATGTCCTAGACATAGAGAACCTCAAGTTGTTAGAGAGACCTTCAAAATTGCCTTTTCACTTTGAATTTAAAAGAAATGAATTGTTTGTGTATATTTACTTAAGAAAGGACATGCAGCCTTTATAATAAGAACTATTTTCTTTTAAAATTGTTGGTTCATTAAATATACAGATCTTGCATCCATGGGGCCAATATATATCACAAAATACCAAGCCACAGTGAAGGCAAAAGTAATTAAACTTCACAGTCATCGAGATTGTATAGTATGATGGTGCCTCTGGAGCCAGAGGATAAGACACATTTAATCTCCCTAGAATTTTTTCTCTTGACCTCAAGGCACTTCAAAAGGATACTTAGAAAAAGAAATAGAATTTGGGTAGCTGATATAGCACTTCCCACCTATGCTTGGCACAGACAACTTAGAGCTAGAAGTATCATAAAATTAGTACAATGTGCAAGATAGAATGTTGCTAAAAAACACAGGGAAAGAAGGATCTATTTGTTTTGCTTTTCCCATGTCTAAAGGACTGTATATGAAGAGACATTATTTTTTTTTAATGTGAAAAATTGAATTTTTTAATAAATTGTGCTACCAGAGGGTTTGTCTCTTTTTTGTATACGTGGATGTGGCAGAAACTGTTGGTTGTCTCTATATCCATTTTTGCCTCTTTAATTTTGGGGGTCTTCCCTCATAGCTCAGATGGTAAAGAATCTGCCTGCATGCAGACCTGGGTTTGATTCCTGGATTGGGAAGATCCCTTGGAGAAGGGATTGGCAACCCATTCTAGTATTCTTGCCTGGAGAATTCCTGAAGGGCTATAGTCCATGGGGTAGCAAGAGTTGGACACTACTTATAGACTAAATCACCACCCCTGATTTTCATCTAGGCCTGGAAAAAAAGACTACCAGCCTACCTTACAGAAAACTATGGCCATGTGACTAACATCTGAGTTGTGGAATTGGAATGGAAATGCAATGTGTGGCTTCTGAAAAGTATCCTTAATGAGGGGAGATGTGGCCCTCACTGATTTCTTCCAGCTGACAACTTGCATATAATGGTTGGAGCTCAGGCAACAATGTTGACCTAGAATGGAAGCCCTGTGAGATGTGCAATAGGACAAGAAAGAGCATCACGCTTAAATCCTGCCTTTCAACCTAAGTCTGGGCTTCTTTATATAATTGAATCATTGCCACAACCAAGAAAAGCTGAACCATGAACCCTTGACGTTCAAAGTGAAGCTGTGGCAGTCTGGACCCTAAGGTCTCTTCAGAAAGGTATGTTTCTTTATAAGGTGAACTTGGCTAGCAAGACCAGCACCTGTCTTTTTGAGGTCAAGCTGCAACAACCAGCATCCTGAGGCTCACTGTTGCTAAGGCCCTGTTCTTTATTGAAATCCAGGTACAATTTTAGGTCCATGTGCTTGCTTCAGATACACACAACCCTTAGTAAAACAGAACTCAGCCCATAAATAGAATTTTTATAATTAGTGCCAGGTTGATAAGAAGAGATTCCATATGATGTTAGATTTAGAGCCACAAGCCAAAGACTCAGAAGTTAAAAGTAATCGTGTTGTATAACATACTAACCAGTAGAATACACAGTTAAAAGACCCCCAAGAACCATGCTCACAACATGACCATTAATGCCCAAACTATGTATTGTGGCTACATCTGAAGGAAACCTCAGCCCACCTATGTATTGTTCTCCCAATTACTTACCAATATTCCCAACTAATGTGACAAATGTTGTGGTACAACCCATCTGAATCACCAGCATATTCCTTTCTCGCCTAAGTTCCTAACCATTTGAGAGATAGACAAAAGACATGTTGACAAAGCTCAAAGATATTGACCACCTCTGTTTATCTATGGACCCTTATATACCTACAGAAGTGTTATTCCAAACACTTTTTTTTTTTTTTTCAGAAAATAGGCAGATTTACTTATCTAGTCTCAGACAATGCTAGACAATNATCCTCATCTGGCACCAACCTTGTGCCCAGGTCTGCCCTCATCATCCCCCTTCTTACAATAACCCAGTCACCCTGGGGCAGAGAGTATCCAGCTCCAGACGGCCTCACCCTAACTTGATCACATCTGCAACGAGATGTGGCCAAGTTCTGAGGCCCTGGGTGGGCACGGGGCAGGACTTCAACATATGAACTTCGGGAGAAGTGAGGCAACCCACCACGCCCTCCTGTCCCACACCCAAAATGAAGCGGCTTGGCTGGCAGAGGGGTCCAGACTGACCCAAGCGTGCGTGCACGTGCGCTGAGTCATTTCAGTCCAACTCTTGGTGACCCTACAAACAGTAGCCCGCCGGGCTCCTCTGTCTACGGGGATTCTCCAGGCAAGAATACTGGAGTGGGTTGCCATGCTCTCCTCCAGGGAAGTCTTCCCAACCCAGAGATCAAACTCGTATCTCTTACATCTCCTGCACTGGCAGGTGGGTTCTTCACCATGGGCACCACCTCCACGGCCAGTGAGTTACAGAAAACACATGTCCTCATCTAACCCGTTTTCAATATTAACCAAGACCCCCAAATGTCTCCCTCCACCACCTTCAGGGCCTGTCTGCTAATGGTGTAGCGCTGGGGTGGAGGCTGCACCCACCTCACNGAAGGAAATTGAGCACCGAAGAATTGGTGCTTTTGAACTGTGGTGTTGGAGAAGACTCTTGAGAGTCCCTTGGACAGCAAGGAGATTGAACCAGTCCATCCTAAAGGAGATCAGTCCTGGGTGTTCATTGGAAGGACTGATGCTGAAGCTGAAACTCCAATACCTGGGCCACCTCATGTGAAGAGTTGACTCGTTGGAAAAGACCTTGATGCTGGGAGGGATTGGGGGCAGGAGGAGAGGGGACGACAGAGGATGAGATGGCTGGATGGCATCACGGACTCGATGGACATGAGTTTGAGTGAACTCCATGAGTTGGTGATGGACAGGGAGGCCTGGCATGCTGCAATTCATGGGGTCACAAAGAGTCGAACACAACTGAGCAACTGAACTGAAAGAAATGGCAGCCCACTCCAGTATTCTTGCCAGGAAAATCCCATGGACAGAGGAGCCTGGTAGGCTACAGACCATGGGGTCACAAAGAGTTGGACACGACTAAGCGACTTCACTTTCACTTTCAGTAATTAGAACAATAGAGAAGTATAGAGTGAGATATGGGAAAAGAATAGAAGAACTAGGTGACACCAGGAGGAACTTCTCTGTGTGATGATTGGGTGGAAGCAAATAAGCCTGCACAGGAGACTTGAAATGGGAAAGCCAGGTGCTAGGAGGAAAAGCTGGAAAGTGTGGTATCTGGGAACTAAGCGGGGAAAGTGTTTTAAGAAGAAAATGATCAATAGTGTCAGTTTCTGCTGAGAGATCAAGAGAAGTGACACTGACACATGCACATTAGATTTAACAACAGGGCAAGTGTTGGCAGAGGTTTGAGTGTGTTTAACTGTCAGAGGAAAGCAGCTGCCTGAGAGGGAGGGGCCACATACACACAAGAGGGAAGAGGTGATTCTTCATCCTGACTCTCGTGCATCCTCCCAATGTCTTGACCACTTTGTATTATCCCCCATAACATTAGACAATAAGCAGCTTCCTAACTGGCATTTCATCATTTAACATGCACAACTGTTAGAAAGATTGAAACAACAGAGTAAGTGAACGGAAATTATAAACTATAAAATAGAATTGAAAGCAAGTATTATTTCCCCTCAACCTCCGGTTTAGCCTAAGTTTACCTTGCCTATGCCCTCTTCCTTCAGGTCCCTGCTAGACAGATAACACACCCAGTTTCCTTATCTGTAACTGGCATTTTTCCTGTTCAGCAGCTTCTAGATGTCACCCATGAGACTTCTGTAGTCTCACTGGTGTTACATAGAAAGAGGGTCTCAGAATCCCACTGCGTGCAGCACAGCACGATCTGACCAGCAGGCAGATCATCACGAGCAAGGAGCTTTTTCTGTAGCATACCTAAAAATCATATCCAGTAGGCAACTGCCTTTTTTATCCACTCAGAAAGCCATGATTCTTAGATAATAGAAAGAATGTCACTTTCTCCCTCCCCCCTCTCCACCAAATCAAGTTAACTAACCTTATAAAGCATCTTGGAAGGTTTTGCTTTGTTTTTGAGCCAAAGGAACCATTTAGAAAAATAAGGCAAGAATGCCATCTTGGGGTTTCTTCCAACAGCACAGGCTACCTGAGCTGCAGATGGAAAAACGAATGTTTCCTAGAGGTTATTCAAAGTCACTGCAGCAATATATTTAGATCCTTAAGGGTTTTTTCTGATTGGCTAAGCTTAACTGTTGGAATCCTCTAAATAAGCTATTTAAAAATTTTTAAGTCAGACTATTTCATGACATTTGGGATTGGACCTTTCCACATTGAGCTTTTAGCTGAATCACTCTTAGCTTTAGCCATCCTTGGTCTTTTCTATTCATAATCTAATTGACAAGATGACTCAGAGTTTGGGACCATGCTTTGGTAACTTCCTTTCTCACCCACCATTTTCTGCTTATCTCAGGATACATTAAAAGAAAATGAAGTGGTAATAGAATGGCTCAGCGTTTTGTTTATTTTAATTTGGGAGGCATTGAGTTTATGACTTATAGAACCAACTCCCATGGTTCAACGGTTATGACTCAAGTAGTGGGATTCCTTGGTGGAGATGAGTTTTATTCCTTAACAGGACACCTTTATAATCTTCTATTTGCATAATTCTCACTCCTAGTTTTATTTTTTAATGTGGTAGAGAAGGCATTATAGTATGATGGGCATCCTTCATTAATCTTTCTGTATCTTGCCCATATTTACTAAAGATAAATAAATCCAAAGTTGTCAAGAATCCCCCCACTAGGAAATAATTTGGAACCCAATTTTGTATGTTTTCTTTATTCATAGCTTCTTCTGTTTAAAGAGAAATCTTTTTGTTATTTTTATTGGAATATAGTTGCTTTACAACAGAGTGTTAGCTTCTGCTGTATAGCAAAGTGAGTTAGTTATACATATATCCCTTCTTTTTTAGAAAGATCTTTTTGAGATTTCCTTCCCATTTAGGTCACCACAGAGCACTGAGTAGCCATTCCCTGTGCTATCCAGTGCATTCTCATTAGTTATCTATCTTATACAGAGTAGTGTGTATATGTCAATTCCAGTCTCCCAATTCATCCCACCCATCTCCCTTTAAAGAGAAATCTTGCTTTGAGTAAGGTCGCCTAAGGATTCTATGCATGAAAGATGCAGTACAGGGTGATGAAGAAAGAGTTGCAAGATATAAACCCTTACTTTCATTGTGCCTTCTGCCAGTCACTTCTAACTTTCTCCAGCCAGCCCCAGTAGGATTTTTTTTTAATTCCTTAATGTAAAGATTCATATCATTATCTAGCTGGCATGGGGGTTTGTTGTTGTTCAGTCCCTCAGCCATGTCTGACTCTTTGCATGGACTGCAGCACGCCGGGCCTCCCTGTCTTTCACTATCTCCCAGATGGGGCTGCTGCTGCTACTGTTAAGTCACTTGAGTCGTGTCCGACTCTGTGCGATCCCATAGACGGCAGCCCACCAGGCTCCCCCTTCCCTGGGATTCTCCAGGCAAGAGCACTGGAGTGGGGCGCCATTGCCCTTCTCCCAGATGGGGCTAGAGAGCAGTAATCATTTGTTGAATCTAGCAATGTGTGTCTCAAAGGTAAGATTTACATTTGTTCTTTCCCTCCCTTTGAGTTTCTGTGCATACCCTTATTATTTCCCCACAAGTTTGGAAATAGTTTTTATGCTGATAACTGTAAGATATGAGATGAGGATGCAAAGAAAAAGTTGAGTACCCAGTCAAGGCAAGCACTGATTGCTTGTTCCTTTGTCTTTTCTACTATGGAGGAAAGTGTGATTGTTATTTAAAAATACAAGAAGAGGGAGGAAAATTAGAGGGTTTAAAAAAAAAAAATTGAGAACAAAAAAGTATGTCAAGAACTAAGTGAGAATAGGATACTTCAGATAGGACTATTCTGATGTTCAAAGTCTCCCCTTAAATCCTCAGAGTTGGGTTGGGACCAGATGTAGGGCTCTGTGTGAGCCATGTGACCCTGAGTAAGCAATGTAACACATTATTGGCCAGGGGATTTTGCAGAAACTAACACCTGTGGCCAGTGATTTGTTACGTAAGTGAATGTTGAAACACTCCAGTCAATAATGTTCAGGTAAACAAGACATATTAATATATCTCCGGTCAATAAGTTGTTAAACTATCTGTGCCCCAGATTCCTCGTCTGTGAGATAGAATTTATCACAGTACTTCCTTTGTGAGTTTATTATCAGGGTTAAATGAGCTAATGAAAGTAAAGTACCTGGCAGTGACCACTGCTCTATAAAAATAGTAGCCACTGCTAGTCAATTGCAAAGGCCAAAAGGCCAAGGGACTTCTTTCCTTGGGTGTCAGCGACTCGCAAGTCCACACTGCCTTGGAGGGGGCTCCATTCTCAACACGTATATATGTTACTCCAGGTTGGAGAGAAAATGAATCCACGTAAATGTAATTTGTGGAGATATACTAAAATCTCAAGCAAAAACTTCTAGGTGACCTTGCAAAAATCAACATCCAATAAATGAATTAAGCAGGGGCTAGAACTCTTTGGAGAAATAGAGAATGAAGTTAAAGCAACTTTCCTCTACTAAATAGGAGAGGAAAATCAGTAGGAAAAATAGTGGAAAAGAGGGGAGTTACTGGTACCAGTGTGTCCAGGCAGAGATGAAATCCCAGGAGAAACAAATTAGTTCAGGGAGAGTTCCAGGGGAGAGGAGAGGGCGAGAAGTTTCATTGCACGTGATATCAGTTGAGCTAGTCAAATTGCAGCCCATCCTGACACACCACAACGTGAACCTCCCTTCCTAGCAATGAGGGAGCCAAGAAACTTACTTCACTGATTCACAAAGGACAAAAGGAGATGTCAGAAGCCTGAGCATTCAGTCTGTGGAGAAGAAACTTTCAAATCCACAGGTGATGGGAATAAACATTTAACCTCAGAGTTCAAATCATAGAATGTTCTCTACAGATTTTTGTTTTGGGGTAAAGTTGACTCTAATTTTTCTTTCTTAAAAATGTAACTTTCACAATAGTTAAACATTGATTTCACTTACTTGCTTGACCTCCATTAAATCCACCAAAGTGTGAATTCCCTGATGGTCCAGCGGTTAAGACTGGGCACTTTCACTGATGTGGTCCACGTTTGGTTCCTGGTTGAGAAGCTAAGATCCTGCAAGCCAAGCAGCGTGGCCAAAACAGAACAAGAGCTCCCCACCAAAGTCATTTGTTAATGTTTAAAAAGTGAAAAAAGTTCATTTCCCTGCCTAAACAGGCACTCTGATGCTTTGTTGGTGGGAGCACTCACTGTTACAAGGCAGAGGGAGGACAATGTATTGCTGTCTCTCAAAGCTGCAAATGCGTGTCTTTGCTGCAGCATTTCCTCTTCTGGAAAATTTATCCTGTGGATACTTGCCTGCAGGGATGTAGCATTTCTATGAGTTGCTTATTGCAGTCAATGTACCATGGAGTACTATCCTGCTGTAAAATGAAGGATGAATTTATTTGTGTGTTGAAATGGCAAGATCTCAAATATGTGTTAAAAGAAAGAATCAAGATACATAATGCTCCATTTTTTAAAAGTTTAACCAGGTAGAAAAAGACATGTGTGTGACTCTGTGACTCAGGTCTTTGATGACGAACTGCACATGGCAATGCTAGTTCATAATCTAAGGTTTCAACCAAGATGACTTGAGAAAGGTGCCTCTGAAGGGTTTCATAAATATCAAATACCCCACGAATATGCAATATATGTTTCCCTTTCTCTTCATTGATGAAACAAATATAGGCTTTTATAATAGCATGAGTCATAAGTCTATACATCCCATGAAGGCAGAGGCTGCATTTCTTTTGATCAATAGCATATTTCTATCACCAATTATTGTTGATGCTAACCTGAGTTTCCCCAAAAGTAGAGCCTAAGATCAAGGCTATGTGCAAAATAGCGATGCCAGCAAGCAAGAAGAAAGGACAGAGAGTGAACAGGGAAGGAGAGAGGGCCAGTACAACGCTGCATTATCAACTTGACCGTTCCTGTAAGTAGCCGGTAGATACTATTCAGTCTTCTAAAGAGCCTTATGAAATGCGTCACAGACCCTTACACTTGGAGACAGAAAGGGCAAGGCATTCATCCATCAGTCCCAGCTCCCGCTGATCAGACATTCTCACCAAACTTTGACTCCCCTAGCACTCCAAGTTATGCAAGCATGAGTTACAAGTGGGTTCTCCTGGGCATCCAATGACACACCTTCAGAGAAGCAGAAGTAGGAAGCAGGAGGCCCGTGATGCAGGCCTGCAGCAAAGTCCAGCCAGGCTGCCTCTGCACAGAGTTGAGTGAAGCCTGCAGAGAACGGGGGGCCACAGCTGTGGCTGGCACAAGAGGCAAATCTGAGAAGACCTGAAGTGATGTACAAGAAGTGTGCAGTACTTGACGTGTGTCACACTGTAGGGGCTCAATAAATATTTGTTCACCAAAAAGGCCCCAGGTGACTGGATCACAGAATTGGAGGATGCCTTGGAAATAGGCTCATCTAATCTTCTACGTGGTACAGGTTTTTCTTTTGGAGGAAGTTGCTTCAACACTGCCCCAAAGTGGGAGCTCACCCACCACTCGCAGGGAGTCTTTTTCATGTTCAATGACTTCTGCCCCCTGGGACGTTTTCCTCACATGAGCAGAAATGTGTCCTGCTGAGACTTCTGCCATCGGTTCCAGTTTGGCCCCCAATAGCATAATACAGCCACTTCTTTTGCCAAATTACACCTGTAAATGAGGTCTGCAAGTGGATGCAACACTTAAACAGGAAGCCAAGGGTTGTTATTTTCGTGTCCTCCAGCTTAAGTCTGCTGGAGCCAAGAGGGCTGAATCCTACCACCACGCCGCCCCTACAATCTATCCTGTTGGCATAGCTGTTAGGGAGCTGATTTATAGCCAGCTGGGTGGAGTGGACTTACATTCTCCGAAAAGCAACTTGGATTACATCAAAATCGACACCTTTTGTCCATCATCCCATGGTGAGCACCCTGTCCTAGGATGGATGATTGCCCCTGAGGACCCCTCCTGTATGGTACATCCTTGAGAAAATGAACCACAACCAGAAGCAGCAAACTGGGCACACTCAGATGCTTGAAGACACTGGCCACGTCTCTTCAGAGGCATTTCCATGCCTTCTGTCATTTCCCCACGAGGAGATGGTGCCATGCTGTGCTGGCCACTTTCCGTTCAGTATTTTCCAGTTTATAAAGTGTCAGCTTTGTGTTTGTTTGTTTTTTTTTTTTTTTTTGGTCACACCATGAAGCTTGTGGGATCTTAGTTCCCTGACTAGGGGTTGAACCTGGGGCCCTAGAAATAAAAGTGCCAAATCCCAACCATGGGACCACCAGGAAATTCCCCATCAAGGGAAATGATGGGAGAACTCTCTTAAAATGATGAGTCCAAGATGAAATCAGTGCTCCCCGTGGGACCTGACCAGTTCTGGACCCAGTAAGGCTCTGAGTCACACTACACACTTTCGTTCATGTTAAATCAAGAGGAGAAATCTTGCATCCAATTAATTTTTAGAAAACTTGACAGAATGAAACAAACTGTAGAGAAATATGAAACGCCACTTGTTCCTATGTGAATACACATATGTTCTTTTAAGAAAAAGTAAGTTTGTGTTAAGACTTAAAGAAAAAAAAGGAAAAAACCATTGTCTCACTTCATGAATGTTAGGATTTCCTTTCTTACACTCTCAGGTGAACCTCGTTGGATTAGGATACCCAAATTGCTGACAGGCTGCACTTTAAGATCAAGGGAGCCCTGAGTTCTCCTGAAGTCCTACCCGTCCGTTCACTGGTTCATTCTCCTCATCAGCTGTTTGCCCTAGTCTGTATTCTGCTGCTGCTGCTGCTGCTAAGTCGCTTCAGTCATGTCCGACTCTGTGTGACCCCATAGACGGCAGCCCACCAGGCTCCCCTGTCCCCGGGATTCTCCAGACAAGCACACTGGAGTGGGTTGCCATTTCCTTCTCCAGTGCATGAAAGTAAGCTTACCTCAAACTTCCAAGAACTTCTCCTCAAACCCACTCTTGGCTGATGATCTTGCTTCCTATTTGGGTAAAAATATAGAAGTTTGCTATTCCCACATCCACCAGCCTGACGGCATCTGTGCCCATGTCTGCTGACTTCCTTCCTGTTACTGTAGGTGGTGGTTTAAAAATACACCCACAGATTCTGTGACACTCAAAGAATTTTCAAAAAGAGGAACATAAATGTTCTCTCCTCAACTAGGACTTACTGACTTCTTTCTAAAGGGCTTCCCTCGTGGTTCAGCTGGTAAAGAATCCACCTGCAATGCAGGAGACTGGGTTCAATCCCTGGGTTGGGAAGATCCCCGGAGAAGGGAACAGCTACCCACTCCAGTGTTCTGGCCTGGAGAATCCCATGGACTGTGTAGTCCATGGGGTCACAAAGAGTCGGACATGACTGCGTGACTTTCACTTTGTAGCAGAATATGGAGATACTGAGGCTGTGTGACTTGGAAGAATAAATTATAAAATCACTGAGGGTCCTGCCTTGGTCACTTCTTCTGGGGGAAAACTGCTATGTTGCAAGGATACTCATGCAGCCCTGTGGGGAGAGCCTTCTGGTGAGGAACTGAGGCTTCCTGCCAGCAGGAACTTGCCAGTCATGTGAGTGGCTGTCCTGGAAGCCAGTCAAACCTTTAGATGACTGTAGCTTTAGCTAGCGTTTTGACTACAGCCTCAGAAGAGACCCTGAGCCAGAACCAATTTGCTTAGGTGCTGCTGAATTCCTATTAGAATTTGTGCACAATAATAAATGTGGGTTTTCTTGGTTTGTAAGCCAGCAAATCTGGGGGCAATTTGTTAAGCAGCAATAGATAACTAACATATTGTGGATGAAATGTCCATGCTTCCATTTCAGGCCAACCCAACGTTGTATACTAGGCTCCATCCCTTCTCACTAACTCACAGATGTTCTTCAAGCAAAGTGTCCCCTTTTGCTCCTGCATCACCAGTATTTTCCTCTTTAATAAATCATTCCCATCAGCATGCCAACATGTGATAATATCTCCCATCTAAAAAGCAAACAAATATACACCTCTTGGTCTCACAACTTCCTTCTAGCTATAGTCCAGTTTCTCTATTCCTCTTTATAGCAAAATTCCTCATAAGAGAGTCTATACTCTGTTTTCTTTCTTTTCATTCTCGGGTCATTTCTTTCTCCTCCACTGCTCTGGAAAAGCTCCTGTCTAGGTCTTCAAAGATCTCAGCACCAAGAGCCCACATTCCCACTGTGGTTGGCCTGTCGGTGACACAGATCGCTCCCTCTTCCTGGAAATGCTTGCTTCACTTTCTTTTTGAGTTCCTCCTCTCCTGGTTCTCCTGGTCTTCTTGTCACTTCTCAGGTTTCTCTGCTAGTTCTTCCTTGTCTTCTGACCCCAGATGTCAGAGTGCTGCAGGGCTCAGTCCTTGGATCAGTTTTCTTCCCTAGTATGATCCCCTCCCCCTCTGGGGACTGCGTGACTCTATTTTGCCTGTGACCTCTAATTACAGCAGCCTCAGGATTCTAGGAGCACCAACACCTGCTTTAACCACCTGACAGCGCTTTATGGTGTGCCTTCACCAGTTCACACCAAAGTAATTCAATAATAAAGAAAAAAAAACAGGGACTTTCCTGGTGGTCCAGTGGTTAAAACTCCATGCTCCCAGTTCAGGAATGTAGGGGACATGGGTTTGATTCCTGGTCAGGAAACTTAAGATCCCTCCTGCTGCATGGTGCAGTTAAAAAAAAAAAAAGAAAGAAAGAAAATCAGTGAAACCAGTTATTCTGATATATAAAGACCAAGGTATAAGATGTGGGGTTGTTTTTATTACTCTGCAACTGTCGATGTTAGGTTGACTCCCTTAGAACAGGATTTCAGGAGACTGGGAAGAGCTGTCCTGCACCTTGTAGGGTAGCCAGCAGCACCACCGGCCTCTCCCCACCAGATGCCAGTGGCTACACCCACACCCGCTGTGGTGATCAAAGCATCTTCGGACATTGCTAAATGGCCTCTCAGGGTCAGAGTCACTGCCAGTTGAGACACACTGCCTTAGACATATGCCATGTGTGGGGACAGGAGGTGTGTAGGTAGGCTGAGGGATTTATTCAGTATTTACCTAGGGAGGAAAAAGCTAAGGTAAACAACCTTTTCTGGGCAATGATGAATTAAGGCTTTCTTTTTTTTTTGCCTTAAACATTTCTTAATTAATTTATTTTTTTAATTGAAGGATAATTGCTTTACAGAATTTCATTGTTTTCTGTCAAACCTCAACTGAATTAAGGCTTTTAATTTCCATATTTTTGTTGGGCAGGAGGTTCTGCTGCAGACCAGTCAATGGGCAGGTCTTCAAAAAGTCTGGTGGACATGGGGGACGAAGAAAAGATGACGCTAATAAGGCTCCATCCAGCTCAGCAATCCCTTACACGCATCTGTATGATTGTACTACAACATTGGCATGAAATGATTCCTTCCCATTTCCCTAAGACACTGTGAACAAATTGAGGGTAAGGACCAGCTTCTGGGATGGTACCCAGGGCCCCGTTGGTGGCCAGTAGTTTTTCACTGAAACTAAATGTGAGCACCACTGCCTCCCAGGCCCAAAGCACAGGGTGGGAATCACCTACCCTTTCTTCCCCTCACAGTTTTTGTTTTTTTTTACTTTATTCTACTTTACAATCCTGTATTGGTTTTGCCATACATCGACATGAATCCACCACAGGTGGCCCGCACTTTAGACCTGCTTTTGCCTTTCATTTTAGATTCTTTACAAAGGCCTTTCATTTCCTGTGTGCTTTCATTCGAGAATTAGCTCTTCACCTGGCAAGGAGCTAGTAGTTTAGCTGGACAAGGGGAGGTCCTTAGCCCTCCAGGTGCTTCTCTCGTGGCTCAGAGGGTAAGGAGTCCACCTGCAATGCAGGAGACCTGGATTCAGCCTCTTGAGTCAGGAATGTCCCCTGGAGAAGGGGATGGCTACCCACTCCAGTATTCTTGTTTGGAGAATCCCATGAACAGAGGAACCTGGAGGGCTACAGTCCATGGGGTCGCAGAGCGTCAGACATGACTGAGTGACTAAGCACTAGCATAGCCCTCCAAGGAATCTGGCTATTAAGACAGTAGCATTCTATAGGGGGAGACACTAGCAAACCCCATTCACCTCCTATCACCACCTATAATCCCCTGGTAAATGATAGAGAAGCCTAATTGCTTATCACACAGTTTCTAAACGATAGAGGTGTGTGTGTGTGTGTGTGTGTGTGTGTGTGTGTGTGTGTGTGTATGGGGGGATGCTGGCACTGGGAGGGAAGGGGCAGCTGACATGTTCCTCCATACATTTTAACAGAAAGAACTAGAAACCACTAGAGCTACACAGAGCTGTGGAGAGCAAACTGTCCGGCCATTCTCTACAGCCCAGGGAGAAGGGACTCTACGAAGGTCAAGCGGTTGCAGCAACACAGCTCTGCCTGGAAGGCCGGCCCCCTGGCTCCTAGTCCCACACTGTTTCTACCTCATTGTGCCATCCTGGGTGGCAAACACAGAAACTTAAGGAGTTCCCCCCACCCCAGCCCACCCCAGAATGGACAAGCCCGACTCTGGCACAGCCCGCTCCAACCCCCAACCTTGACTCACAGCACGGAGTCTCCCTGCAGTCTTGGACAGTTTCTACTTGCATCCGCATCGATTAAACCTTGATCTCATTTATTATCTCAGGAAATGGTCTCAAGGTCACAGGGCTGGAAATTTAATTATGGTAGCAGTATATTAAGTGGCACATTTAAAGATGCTGAATTGTAGTAATTAATTTTTTGGATAGTGGTCTCGGAGGAATGGGTTTTCTCGACACTGGGTGTTCGGCATCCATCATGGCCATTGAGCTTGGCAGCTGTCTTTTAGCTTTAAACTGCCTCGTTATTCATCTTTTATGACTAGCCTTTAAAAACACTAGGCGCCGATATCCCCTTTTATTGTAATATATGTGTGTGGTGGGAACAGAGCCATACTTCACCTTCGCTATAAAACATGAACCGAGGGTGCCAGCCACTA
This sequence comes from Neotragus pygmaeus, assembly GCA_006410875.1. Taxonomy (NCBI): domain Eukaryota; kingdom Metazoa; phylum Chordata; class Mammalia; order Artiodactyla; family Bovidae; genus Neotragus; species Neotragus pygmaeus. Next base: position 114,866 of record SJYV01055376.1, on the reverse strand, counting down.
CCTGAGCTGGCCTCTAAATTGAGACCACAATTACCCTTCGCTGACATCTAGTGTCAAGACATGAGATATAGCCAGAGTGCTGAATCCATTGGCCTGGAAAACTTATGCTTCCCCAGTGAGAAAGCCCATCTTGCCCATGAAGCTCCAGCCCCAGCTGTAAGACAGGAAGTAGAGGGATGAACTTGGCCCTGGCTGTTGACTTTGCTGGGGCGCTAGGTTATCAAATGGGATGCCCGTCTGCCAAGGCCTGAAAGAGCTTGTAATGTTTAATGAAGGGACAGTCATTAAATGTGTTTGGTTCAAATATTAGGCTCGATGAGCCTGGGTGGTACTTAATAGAGAGGTGGGAAAATATGAATTAAATTAGAGAGATTCATTAAAGAAATTGGCCTGGAGCCCAAGAATGATGGGTTGTCAGGCAGAGCTGCCAGGAGCTAGGAGCTCATCCAGGGAGAAAAATTCAAACTAGTTGAGGCTTTAAATCCAGAATAACACTGTAAAACATATTTAAATACCAGTCAGCCTGTGCTTGTGAAGAAAGGGATATCCATAAAACAAAATCTTTTATAGAATAAAGGTATGGATAGAATATTTTTCCTTCTAGGAAATCTTCCCTGGTGGCTCAGCAGTAACAAACCTGCCAGTCAATGCAGGAGATGCAGGTACAACCCCTGGATCGGGAACATCCTCTGGAGAAGGGAATGGCAACCCACTCCAGTATTCTTGTCTGGGACATCCCATGGACAGAGAAGCCTGGCAGATTAAAGTCCGTGGGGCTGCAAAAGAGTGAGACACAACTTAGCAACTGAGCACACACTAGAGAAAATCTGTGATCTCTGCCTCTGGCAGTAGAAAAATGCAGTCTTTGTACACTTTCAAAGCAGAGGCCCTAACTCCCCCGACTCTGAATAGAGTCTGTCCTCTACTCCAGGGTGTTTCAGTCTGGNTGTGGCTTTGTAGAAGATTACACTTGTGAGATGTACTCTTTAGATGCACTGAAGTATTTAGGAGTAAAATGTTGGGTTGATGACTTTCAAGTGGTATAGCAAAAAATGAGGATGAAATAACAAACACACAGAGAAAGATAAAGCAAATATAGCAAAAGGTGCCCAGTTATTGAAGCTGGGTAAGTTTAATATACATGTTCATCAGACAGGGGTGGGGAGGGATGCTGGATAATTAAAAGAGCCGGGGAAAGGGCTAGAGGGCCAACATGAGGCTAAGTTCCCCAGAGCACCTGGCCAGGTGAGAAGTTGCCATCGCTACTGCTGCCTTCCTGACCAGCAGAAGACACTGCCTCTGCCCCCACAGCTTCTTCTGCACCAGGACATTACCCTTGACACCACTTGGGTAAATCCCTCATTGCCTTTGCTATACCTGAAAGATAGGTATTTGTACCACTCACCCCACCTGCAAAATTGGAGATGCTGCACACCTGTGTTTCTCAAATAGCTCAGGTAAATCAATCTCCCACTGGGGCATCTGACTGGTGGAGCCTAGTTCGGAGGCGTGTATCTTGGCTGCAAGCAAAGCTGGGAGTTGCTATAGTGACGCTTCTCCTGGTGACACTGGCAGAAGGGTAGGCAGCCTTCATTCTGATAGGTGTTGGCTACACACAACAACCATATATGTAAAGTAACCACGGGCCCAGGCTCTGTCCTATTAATTAAGCTGATGACTGCAGGATACTTCCAGATAAGAATAATTTTAACTTTTCATTTAAATCTCTGCCAATTTCACATATAGCACTTCTTTAAGTGCTATATATGTTGAGTTCTGGGTAATATTGTCGTTGTTGTTGTTTAGTCACTAAATCATGTCTGCTCTTTGCAACCCCACAGACTGTAGCCCACCAGACTCCTCTGTCCATGGGACTTCACAGATAAGCATACTGGAGTGGGTTGCCATTCCCTTCTCCGTGCGATATTCCCCCTCCAGGGATTAAACGTGTATCACCTGCATGGCAGGAAGATTCTTTACCACTTAGCCACCTGGGAAGCCCAATTCTGGGTATTGTCATTTATTTACGGACCAACTCTGACATTTATTTAGTTGGGCATATTGCCTTGTTTGAATATAAGATACTCTCTTAGTTGTTTTCTGTTTAAATGCCAAGAGGCCTTCAGGCATGGATTGTCCATAAATTAAAATGTATTATTATTATTGTTCACGATGATTCAAAACTACTCTCTCTCTCATCAGAATACATAATTAAGACATTGCATGGAAGAAATTTCTAAATGCCTGGGTGTTTTATCCACTGAAAATCTAAGAGGATGATAGCAAAGTTCTCCTGGCAGTTGTGATAGATTCAAATGCGATTGAATTCATACTACCATGACCTAATATTAATATCCATTAACACGTTTTATATTGATAAATTCAGAAGGGAATTCACAGTGTTCTCTCAGAGACTGCTGAGAAGAAACTTCCACCCTTTCATTTGTCATCATTATGGGGAAGAGCTCTGGTCCACAACTTATCATTTGTTTATGGCAGTTAGCACAGCGAAGGCAGCCGATGTGATGGCCCTGTGAGGCATCTGGTCCTCTCTGCTGTTACTGTCTTGGGGATTGGCAATGCGATATATCCAAGTCCTCACGCCACACACATGGTTGGCGTCCCTGATGCCTTCCTCCCCCTCACTGGCCCCAACCCCGAGTCCATGCCTAGCCCTGTTGATTTCAACTCTCAAATCCACCCACTTTTGTTTCTTTTAATGTCAGTCCTTTCCTGAGTTAACCACTACTTTCCCTGTATCACAATCACCCCTAAACTGGCCTCCCCACTCTGCTCTTCCTCTGTATCTTGAGAGATGTTTTAAAGGCCAGTCAGGTTCTGATGATCTCATCTCTTCACCCTCCATGTTGTAAACCTTTTTCAGTGGTTTCAAACTGCATTTGGAGTAAAACCCCAAATCCTTAATTCTGGCCTATCTGGCTTTGTATGCTTCTCCCCACATTATCAGCTTCCAGCCTCATCTGGCAGTCTTTCTCTCTTGGTCACTGGGCTCCAGCTACACCCACCTCGATTCAGTATTTTTTAATGCTCCAAGCTTCTTCTCCTTTCCAAACCTTTACATGTGGTAAAGGTTGCTTTGTACCAATTTCTTTCCTACCTGTACCCCTTCCTGTGTAAATGCTCCCCATAAAACCAAATCTGTTCTACATTCTCATAGCCTCCTCTGTCTTTCCTTTTCCACATCCATCACAGCTTGAAATTATACATAAAGTGAAAGTAAGGTCATTCAGTTGTATCTGACTCTTTGCGATCCCATGGACTGTAGCCTACGNACCAAATCTGTTCTACATTCTCATAGCCTCCTCTGTCTTTCCTTTTCCACATCCATCACAGCTTGAAATTATACATAAAGTGAAAGTGAAGTCGTTCAGTTGTATCTGACTCTTTGCGATCCCATGGACTGTAGCCTATGAAGCTCCTCAGTCCATGGAATTTTCCAGGCAAGAGTACTGGAGTGGGTTGCCATTTCCTTCTCCAGGGGATCTTCCCAACCCAGGGATCGAACCTGGGTCCTCTGCACTGGAGTCAGACGCTTTACCATCTGAGCCACCAGGGAACTGGTGCAAATTTTACATACATGAGTGTAATTATTTGATGACTTATATTAACTAAACTGGGCTTCCCAGAGGGTGAAGAATCTTCCTGCAGTGCAGGAGACCTGGGCTCGATCCCTGGATCAGGAAGATCCCCTGGAGAAGGAAATGGCACTCCTGTATTCTTGCCTGGAGAATCTCAATGGACAGAGGAGCCTGGAGGGCTATGGTCCATGGCGTCGCAAAGAGTCAGAAATGACTGAGCAGCTTCACTTTTGTTAACTAAACTGGCAGCACCTTGAAGGCAGGGAGAATGCATCAGCCCTTTTGTATCTTCAACTGACAATGCAAAGCCTAGGCATAGAAGGTGCTAGGTACATATTACTTGAGTAAAAAAAAATTTTTGAACAAATGAATGAATATAAGTGATCATAGAGAAATGTGGCCCGTAGAGAAATCAGAGAAGGGTGAGAAGTTCCAGAAAACATTTAAATGGTGCCGCAAATATTGTCTTTGAATGAGAATTTAGAACAAGTTCGTGAATGCTAGCTGATCTCTTGTCTTCTGCCCAGTTGAGAGACTGAGATGGTCAGTTCAGATATAAACCATTCCAGAGATTTGAAAAGTATGCTTGAGGAGTGAGAAAAAATGATTTGCAGAGCTTGATAAGATCTCAACCCAGACTTAGATTTCCGTGATTGAAATTCCCTGTAGCCACCTCCCCTGAGCTGCACTCAACTTTCCTAAATGAGATTTTATGGGAACTGATTGTGATTAGATAAATGGGCGACTCCACTAATGTATAATACAATTTTCAATTACCGCATATGTATAATAATTTACATTTCTTGTTTGATGGTGTGATATTTATGTGACATATTCTGGATGAGACCCGGCTGCTGTTTACATAATGATCTTAATTTTCTCTTAGAGAAGATCTGATTTTCCATTTTCTTTTTGTGCTGCAAGGTATTGTCATTCCAAGATAAACACAGTATATTATAGGATATGCAGGTGAGAAACATCAATAAAGTAATACTCTAGATGGATTTCAATAATTCTTATTTATGTCACTGGAGTAAGTAATAGAATGGTTCTCCTTTCATAAAACGTTGGATAAAAATGTCCCCAAAATTATAGTAAATTTTGTGATCACTCCTGTGGCAAAGTGCCACTGAATAGCAAAAATGAATGTTTCACTGAATATATTTGACCATTAATAACATAATATTCATCACCAGAACACTGCTTTGAAGTTGGAACAATATCAAAGTGTCTTTTTTCTGACCTTTAAGACTAAGTCTGCATGAAACAAATGCTTTTGTGCATTTAATCCCAAATATTAGTCCTCCCCTCCTAGCTAGAGATATGGTTGATGAACAAAGGGAGAAAGTAACTCCCAGCCAAATGCCTTTCGGATAGAAATCTCTTTTTAACATAGCAAAGGGTAGGGAAGGAGAGCACAAAGGAAATAGTTAAAATGAACCTGACTTAGAGTTCAAGACCCAGACAGCTATCAAGACACAGGGCTGATGGTCTTGAACTCAGAGAGGCCCCCATCTGGGGTAAGAAAAGGTCAGGGAGCCACTGCTTCAACTGCAACACATCTCCTTCATCCACACTGTAGACTGGTGCTCCCAGTAAGAGTTCATTCAAAAGGAGAAAGGGCTATTGCTAAAATTTCACCATAGCACAGGAAACTACTTAATGCACTGTGGTGATCTGACTGGGAAGGAAGTCAAAAAGGGAGAGGATATATCTATATGTACGGTTGACTCATTTTGCTATACAGTAGAAACCAACACAACATTGTAAAGCAGCTATACTCCAATAAAAATTAAAGTACAAAGTAACGTTTCATTGTGAAAAGAGCACTGTTCTCAGAGTCAGCTCCCTGAGCTCCATGTCCTCATTTATAAAATGAAGAGTTTGTATTTAATGATCACTAGCCTTCTCCGGTTCCACAATATGTACTGTTTTGTATTCCAGGCCAAAACACTACTGTAGATGTGGCTATTACTTGGTATAACAATCTAATTATGCCATGTTATCAAATAGCATGCTTGCCTCCCTTTTAACATAACAAGGGAAGTAAAACATCCAGGCGGGTAACCAGCGATATATCAAGCACGCTGGTCTCAAATATAAAATGCTCACTTGAACACGGGTCACTGGAAAATGCTCAGATAACCCTCACGGATTCTAGAGTACAGGGTGAAATACTGTAATTTCTTAAGGTTTGTCTGCATTTAGATGAGCCCAGTATTAGATTAAGGTGCAAATCAACCTATGATTTTACTGTAATTAAGAAAGCTTTAAAATTTTGAATAGTGTTCTTTTTGTCATAACTTATTTTAGCAGTAAGCAATTTATTTTTTCTCCTTTCTGCAAATAAAAATTCATCAGCTAAGTAAATTAGAGTGAAATCATAAAGTCAAATACTATGCCACCATTAAAATGATATGAATGCATGTTTGTTGGCATGAAAAACTGTCCAAATATATCAAATGAAAACTCAAATAACAAAGCAGCATATCTAATAATTCATCTTTTGGAAAAAATCACCAGTACACATGTACATACAGAAAAAATTTGAAGAACAGCCATAGCTATTCTCTAAATAGCAGGATTATAACTGATCATTATTTTCTTTATTACTTTTTAGTATTCTGAAATTTTTAGGGTGAGTTTACACTAATTTTGAAATCAGAAAAGGGCAGTTTTGGAGACAAAATACTCAGTGATTTCTTGATCCTGTATATTGTTCAAAAGATGGATATATGAAAGCTCCTTAAGAATAGTGAACTATTAAAAATTTGCAAGCTTTCTCTATAAAGGGCTAGTTATCAAATATATTAGGCTTGTGCGCCATACATTGATTTTGCCACCATTTAGCTTTGCCATTATAGCATAAAACAAGCACAGATGACAAGTGAATGAATATATTAATGCTTGACTGTGACCCAATAAAACGTTCCAAAAACAGAAGTCATATCAATATCTTATACCGTACATAAATGTTAACTAAAACTGAATTCAAGACATGAGAGTAAGGCCTGGAACCATAAAACTCAGACAGGAAAACATGAGTAGTATGCTCTTTGACGTTGCTCTTCATAGCATCTTTTTGGAACTGTCTCCTCAGGCAAGGGAAGCAAAAGCAAAAATAAAGAAATGGGACTACATTAAACTAAAAAGTTATTGCCTGGCAACAAAACAAGAAGACAACCTACCAAACTGGAGAAGATATTTGCAAATTATATATGATAGTAGGGTAACATCTAAAATACACAAAGAACTCACTTCACACAACTGAACAACTTTTTAAAAAAGAATTGAAGAATGTGTAGAGGAGATGCATAAGCATTTTTCCAAAGAAAACATGCAGACGGCCAACAGGCACATGAGAAGATGCTCAGCACCACTCTCCATTAGGGAAATGAAGTCAGAACCACAAGAGATGACACACCTGCCAGAACGGCCATTATCCAAAGTCCAGAAATGAGATGTGTTGAAGAGCATGTGGAGAAATGAAATCCCTTGTGCACTGTTGGTGGGAATGTAAATGGGTGCAGCCTCTATGGAAAAGAGTATAGAGATTCTTAAAAAAATTAAGGATACAACTACCATTTGATCCAGCATTTCTACTTCTGAGTATTTATCTGAAGAATACAGAAACACTAATTCAAAAAAACATGTGCAACCACATATTTATTGCAACATTATCTACAATAGCCAAAATATGGCCAAATGCCCATATGCACACACACACACACACACACACACACTTCCCAGGTGACTCAGTGGTAAAGAGTCCACCTGCCAACCCAGGAGACAGGGGTTGGATCCCTGGGCCAGGAAGATCCCCTGGAGGAGGGCATGGCAACCCATTCCAGTATTCTTGCCTGGGAAATTCCAAGGACAGAAGAGCCTGGCAGACTACAGTCCATAGGGTCACAAAAGAATTGGACACAACTCAGTGACTAAACTACGATACATACAGACACAATGGAATATTTGGAATATTACTCAGCCAGAAAAAATTTGCCATTTGAGACAACAAGAATGGGCCTTGAGGTGGTTATACAAGTGAAATTAGTCAAATGGAGAAAGACAGGCACTGTATGATTTCACTCGTATATGGACTATTCAAAAACACAAATGAACAAATAAAAACAAGCGCATAGATAAAGAGGACAGATTGGTGGTTACCAAAGGGGAAGGGGAGGTAATGGTAGGGTGAAATGAGTGAATTGGGACATTTGTATGGTGACTGATGGGAACTAGACCTTTGGTGGTAACCACTTTGTAGTGTATACAGAAGTTAAATTATAATGCTATATACATGAAACTTAATGTCGCAACCCAAACTTTGTTGTTGTTTAGTCACTCAGTCATGTCCGATTCCTGTGACCCCATGAACAGCAACACCCCAGGCTTCCATGTCCTTCACTATCTCCTATAGTTTGCTCACACTCATGTCCATCGAGTCGGTGAGACCATCCAACCTTCTCATCCTCTGTCACCCTCTTCTCCTCCTGCCTCAATCTTTCCCAGCATCAGTCTTTTCCAATGAGTCAGCTCTTCATGTCAGGTGGCCAAAGTATTGGAGCTTCAACTTTAGCATCAGTCCTTCCAATAAATATTCAGAGTTGATTTCATTTAGGATTAACTGGTTTGATCTCTTTGCTGTCCAAGGGACTCTCAAGAGTTTTTTCCAACACCACAATTAAAAAAAACAAAAAATAGAATCACAGCTTGCCAATCCCTGGTGTGACAGAAAAACACCTGGACTTTAAGGAACAATGAGATGAGAGTTAGAATCCTTGGTCAACTGCACAGAGATGTATACCACTGCAGACTTGGTTTCCTTGTGTGAAAAATGAAGAGTAACACTTCCTTTGAAGACTTGAATGAAAAAGTGCATCTCACAAAACAGTGATTGTGGTGGTGGTTTAGTCACTAAGTCATGTCCAACTATTGTGACCCCATGGACTATAGCCCACCAGGCTCCTCTGTCCATGGAATTTTCCAAGCAACAGTACTGAAGTGATTGCCATTTCCTTCTCCAGGGGATCTTCCTGACCCAGGAATCGAACGCAGGTCTCCCACATTGCAGGCAGATTCTTTACCAACTGAGCTATGAGGGAAGCCCCACAAAACAGTACATATCTTAAATGATTGTTTCCTGCTACCTTTATTTCAATCCTAAAGGAAATCAGTCCTGAATATTCATTGGAAGGACTGATGCTGAAGCTGAAACTCCAATAATTTGGCCACCTGATGCAAAGAGTTGACTCACTGGAAAAGACCCTGATGCTGGAAAAGATTGAAGGCGGGAGGAGAAGGGGACAACAGAGGATGAGATGGTTGGATGGCATCACCGACTCAATGGACATGAGTTTGAGTAAACTCCAGGAGTTGGTGATGGACAGGGAGGCCTGGCGTGCTGCAGTCCATGGAGTGGCAAAGAGTTGGACACAACTGATCAACTGAACTGAACTGAACCTTTGTTTCTAGAGCATAAGTGGAGAAAAAGGTGTTAAATAAGATTTAAAAGCAAACTAATTCTAACACCAACATTTATCCATAACAAAACTGTTTTACAGCTTAAAGAGAACTTGTAGGGCAGGCTAGGAAATAGGATGAAAAGAGGCAGATTGACTTCCTTTTCACTGCTCCAGGGATGATAATGACTATAGAAAGTTTTGAAAGCACACAATGTGTTTAACTTAAACACAATTTAACTGATAAAATTCATACTGAATGTACCCTAAGACAAAAAGTCATTCAGAACTGGCAACATGGAGGACTGGCCTCAAATACATTTGTGTAGGATAGTGTTTTTACTTTATTTTTTATTGAAGTATAGTTGGTTTACAGTGTTGTGATAATGTCTGCTGTACAGCACAGTGCTTCAGTTGTATAAGTGTTGTATATGTATATGTGTTGTATATATGTGTGTATATGTATATGTGTTGTATATGTGTACATATACACGCACACATTCTTTTCTCTGTTCTTTTTCATTAAGGTTTATCATAGGGTATTGAATATACTTACCTATGCTATTTGGTAGGAGCTTGTTTTTTATCCACCCTATATATAACAGTTTGCATCTGCTAGTCCCAAACTCTCAATCCATCCCTTCCCCATTCCTCTCTCCTCTTAGCAACCATGTCTCTTCTCTGTGTCTGTGAGTCTGTTTCTGTTTTGTAGATAAGTTCATAGTGTCTTATTAATATTCCACATATAAGCAATATCATATGGTATTTGTCTTTCTCTTTCTGACTTACTTCAGTCAATATGATAATCTTTAGTTCTATCCATGTGGCTGTAAGTGGCATTATTTTAATGTTTTATGGCTTAATTCTATTCAATTCTATCAGTTCAGTTCAGTCGCTCAGTCGTGTCCGACTCTTCACAACCCCATGAATGGCAGCACGCCAGGCCTCCTTGTCCATCACCAACTCCCGGAGTTCACTCAGACTCACGTCCATCGAGTCAGTGATGCCATCCAGCCATCTNCCCATGAATTGCAGCACACCAGGCCTCCCTGTCCATCACCAACTCCCAGAATTCACTCAGACTCATGTCCATTGAGTCCGTGACGCCATTCAGCCATCTCATCCTCTGTCGTCCCCTTCTCCTCCTGCCCCCAATCCCTCCCAGCATCTGAGTCTTTTCTAATGAGTCATCTCTTCACATGAGTGTTGAGGTTAGTGATTTAAAAACCACCTTCCCTTTCATAGCAGGCTTCCCTTTCAAATCACTAACCAACCATTAATGTGTTACATTGTATGGCGGTATGTGTTTTGGTATCAATGTCAACATTTTTTTTAAGATTTAAAGATTTTTCTTTAAAGATTTTTCCAGGAGGAAATTGCTAATCATGAATACCTGGCTGGGAACAGAATCGAAGTTCTTAAGAGAGGTTTCTGTCTCATATTCTTTATTTCTCTGACTTTCATGAAGCATGATACTGGCACAGTGGGGTCATGAGAATGTAAAGTACACTCGATGAGTAGGGCCTTTAAAAAAAAATCATTTTGAAGCTAATCAGCTATCTCCAGTCAGCAGAAAGCCTGAGTAGTCAAAATAATTATTAGAAGATATGTTTCCTAGACATGGAGATAGAAACTAATGAAGTACATTGGGTGATGAATGTGTTTGAACCTACAAATGAAAACAATTTCTTTGGAAGGTAAATGAAAAAGAGATTGACATATTTTGATCTCACTTTCTATTATTTGGAATGAGGTATAGGACCACAGACATCATTATGAGCAGCAAGGAAAGAAGAGAGAAATCTAAGGTGTTAACATGAAAACATGAGGATGCCCATCACATATTTTTAGTGAAGGGAGTTTGTGAATCAACTCATGTGGCCTGTTCCCAGAAAACTGGTCAATATACTATCCTAATATTTGCAAATGATACAACTGACAAGTGCTTAATTTCTAAAATATACAAACAGCTCATGCAACTCAACAATAGCAAAAAAACTCAAACAACACAATCAAAAAACGGGCAGAAGACCTAAACAGACATTTCTCCAAAGAAGGCATACAGAGGACCAACAGGCACATGAAAAGATGCCCATCGTTGCTAATTATTAGAGAAATGCAAATCAAAACTACAGTGAGATATCACCTCACACCAGTCAGAATGGCCATCATCAAAAAGTCTGCAAATAAAAAATGCTGTAGAGGGTATGGAGAAGAGGGAACCCTCCCACCCTGTTGGTGGGAATGTAAGTTGGTATAATCACTGTGGAGAAAAGCATGGATGTTCCTCAAAAAACTAAAAATAGAGTTGTCATATCATGTAGCAATCCCACTCCTGGGTATACATCCAGAGAAAACTCAATTCAAAAAGATACATGCCCTCCTATGTTCATAGCAGCACTATTTACAATAGTCAAGACATGGAAACTGATATATGAAAGGATAAAGATGAGGTATATAATGTGAAAAGAAGAGAAGCAAAAAGCCAAGGAGAAAAGGAAAGATATAAGCATCTGAATGCAGAGTTCCAAAGAACAGCAAGAAGAGAAAAGAAAGCCTTCTTCAGTGATCAATGCAAAGAAATAGAGGAAAACAACAGAATGGGAAAGACTAGAGATCTTTTCAAGAAAATTAGAGATATCAAGGGAACATTTCATGCAAAGATGGGCTCGATAAAGGACAGAAACGGTATGGACCTAACAGAAGCAGAAGATATTAAGAAGAGGTGGCAAGAATACACAGAACAGTACAAAAAGGATCTTCACGACCCGGATAATCATGATGATGTGATCACTCATCTAGAACCAGATATCATGGAATGTGAAGTCAAGTGAGAAAGCATCACTACAAACAAAGCTAGTGGAGGTGATGGAATTCCAGTTGAGCTATTTCAAATCCTGAAGGATCATGCTGTGAAAGTGCTGCACTCAATATGCCAGCAAATTTGGAAAACTCAGCAGTAGCCACAGGACTGGAAAAGGTCAGTTTTCATTCCAATCCCGAAGAAAAGCAATGCCAAAGAATGCTCAAACTATGTCACATTTGCACTCATCTCACACACTGGTAAAGTAATGCTCAAAATTATCCAAGCCAAGCTTCAGCAATACATGAAGTGTGAAATTCGAGATTTTCAAGCTGGTTTTAGAAAAGGCAGAGGAACCAGAGGTCAAACTGTCAACATCTGCCGGATCATCAAAAAAGCAAGTGAGTTCCATAAAAACATTTATTTCTGCTTTCTTGACTATGCCAAAGCCTTTGACTGTGTGGATCACAATAAACTGAGGAAAATTCTGAAAGAGATGGGGATACCAGACCACCTGTTCTGCCTCTTGAGAAACCTGTACGTAGATCAGGAAGCAAGTTATAACTGGACATGGAAAAACAGACTAGTTCCAATAGAAAAAAGAGTATGTCAAGGTTGTATATTATCACTCTGCTTATTTAACTTATATGCAGAGTCCATCATGAGAAATGCTGGGCTGGAAGAAGCACAAGCTGGAATCAAGATTGCTGGGAGAAATATCAATAACTTCAGATATGGAGATGACACCACCCTTATGGCAGAAAGTGAAGAGGAACTAAACAGTCTCTTGATGAAAGTGAAAGAAGAGAGTGAAACAGTTGGCGTAAAGCTCAACATTCAGAAAATGAAGATCATGGCATCTGGTCCCACCACTTCATGGGAAGTAGATGAGGAAACAGTGGAAACAGTGTCAGACATTATTTTTTTGGGGTTCCAAAATCACTGCAGGTGGTGATTGCAGCCATGAAACTAAAAGACACTCCTTGGAAGGAAAATTATGACCAACCTAGGTAGCATATTCAAGCAGAGACATTACTTTGCCAGCAAAGATTCGTCTAGTCAAGTTTAAGGAGAAGGCAATGGCACCCCACTCCAGTACTCTTGCCTGAAAATTCCCATGGGCGGAGGAGCTTGATAGGCTGCAGTCCATGGGGTCACTAGAAGTCGGACAAGATTGAACGACTTCACTTTCACTTTTCACTTTCATGCATTGGAGAAGGAAATGGCAACTCACTCCACTGTTCTTGCCTGGAGAATCCCAGGGACAGGAGAGCATAGGGGGTTGCCATCTATGGCGTCACACAGAGTCAGCAACCACTGAAGTGACTTAGCAGCATCAGCAGCAGTCAGGGCTATGGCTTTTCCAGTGGTCATATATGGGCGTGAGGGTTGGACTGTGAAGAAAGCTGAGCGCCAAAGAATTGATGCTTTTGAACTGTGGTATTGGGAAAGACTCTTGAGAATCCCTTGGACTGCAAGGAGATCCAACCAGTCCATTGTAAAGGAGATCAGCCCTGGGTTTTCATTGGAAGGACTGATGCTAAAGCTGAAACTGCAATACTCTGGCCACTTCATGCCAAGAGTTGATTCACTGGAAAAGACCCTGTTGCTGGGAGGGATTGGGGGCAGGAGGAGAAGGGGACGACAGAGGATGAGATGGCTGGATGGCATCACCAATTCTATGGACATGAGTTTGAGTAAGCTCCAGGTGTTAGTGATGGACAGGGAGGCCTGGTGTTCTGCAATTCATGAGGTTGCAAGGAGTCGGACATGACTAAGCAACTGAACTGAACTGAACAGTGTTTCTACTGGGCAGTGTTACTTGAGATGGCTGAATAAGAAATTATTTATTTATTTATTTATTTATTTTTAAGGAACTCTTTAAATGTATGTGTATCCACCTGAAAGTTTTGTTCTTAGGTTTTGACTGTATAACAAAGTAAATTACTGAGTTTATGACTCTATTAAAGGAAGATGAATGCCCTCTGAGCCCATACAGTTGGGTAGTATTTTGGTTTAACATACATGGAAATCAACCCCAACTTTCAATCTATTTCCAGTACAACATTTAAATCTCAGGTTTTTAATTCTTTCAGGTGCTATTTTGAAATTTACACATTTCCTAAAATCTGGAGTTCACATGTGAGTTTTTGGTTTGTTTCTGCAGCATTTATCATGGCAAAGGCAGCAGCAACATCTCTGACATGAGGAGTGAGGGAAGGGACCAGATATGAATTGTGGTTGGACACGAGGATTTTTAATTTAGGAGTTTATTTGAGTAAGGCCCTTATACAATACCTATTTCTACTGTGACTCAATGGAGCTTAAGGAGTATAAATTATTGGATGGAAATCCACATTTGTGTTATTTATGCAGACAATCTGGTGATTACAGGTTTGCTGCACGGCATTTTTATTGTAAAACCAATGTTTCCTCTATGTGTAATGACACAGGCAGGAAATCTCATGAAATGCTGCCTGGTAAACAACAATGAGAGACCTAATATTTTTTTTTCTACTACTAAAGATTTGTTACCTTCAGTACTAAGGCAGTAACTACATTAATATTAGTGAAATAGTATCCTTATGAGTCCTTTTTCTACAACTGTGAGGGCCCCATATATATATATATATATATTTTTGATTGGTATATTTATATTGGATTGTAAAATATCCATCCTGGAAACAAGTGGTAAAACAATTTTAAGGTACTGAGACATATCACATGTCAAGAGATTATTTTTCAGGGAGCAAAAATCAAATTCAGTCTGCTATGTAGCAGGATGGTATTTTATGATAATAGAAAACACTTGCAAACAGGTCATTGTCGCTTTAAAAATTAGAGAGTTCTCTACCTCTACCAAGTCAGTGGCATCACTGACTCAATGGACACTAGTTTGAGTTATCTCTGGAAGTTGGTGATGGACAGGGAAGCCTGGCATGCTGCAGTCCATGGGGTTTGCAAAGAGTTGGACACCACTGAGTGACTGAACTGAACTGAACTACCTCTGAATATCACCTTTATAGATGATCCATCAAAGGCTGCTACAAACATCCTCTCTCACCACTTATTTAATTAGCCCCTTCTCTATTGCTTTTGATTCTCGCATCTAGCAATCTTATAAAAACTTGAGAGGCTGCAACTGTTAGAGGCTGACATGTCTACAGGACCAACCAAAACACCACATGTCCTTGTAATTCAGCCCTTTGGTCATCCTTTTCCTAGGACCAGAAGAATAATTTTACATCTTTCTGTGTGGCCTAGGAACTTAAAAAAAAGAAAAATTCTAGGGAAAAAAAAAAA
>SJYV01055376.1:4421-98948 GCA_006410875.1 Neotragus pygmaeus | reverse complement strand
ATTATATACCTCATCTTTATCCTTTCATATATCAGTTTCCATGTCTTGACTATTGTAAATAGTGCTGCTATGAACATAGGAGGGCATGTATCTTTTTGAATTGAGTTTTCTCTGGATGTATACCCAGGAGTGGGATTGCTACATGATATGACAACTCTATTTTTAGTTTTTTGAGGAACATCCATGCTTTTCTCCACAGTGATTATACCAACTTACATTCCCACCAACAGGGTGGGAGGGTTCCCTCTTCTCCATACCCTCTACAGCATTTTTTATTTGCAGACTTTTTGATGATGGCCATTCTGACTGGTGTGAGGTGATATCTCACTGTAGTTTTGATTTGCATTTCTCTAATAATTAGCAACGATGGGCATCTTTTCATGTGCCTGTTGGTCCTCTGTATGCCTTCTTTGGAGAAATGTCTGTTTAGGTCTTCTGCCCGTTTTTTGATTGTGTTGTTTGAGTTTTTTTGCTATTGTTGAGTTGCATGAGCTGTTTGTATATTTTAGAAATTAAGCACTTGTCAGTTGTATCATTTGCAAATATTAGGATAGTATATTGACCAGTTTTCTGGGAACAGGCCACATGAGTTGATTCACAAACTCCCTTCACTAAAAATATGTGATGGGCATCCTCATGTTTTCATGTTAACACCTTAGATTTCTCTCTTCTTTCCTTGCTGCTCATAATGATGTCTGTGGTCCTATACCTCATTCCAAATAATAGAAAGTGAGATCAAAATATGTCAATCTCTTTTTCATTTACCTTCCAAAGAAATTGTTTTCATTTGTAGGTTCAAACACATTCATCACCCAATGTACTTCATTAGTTTCTATCTCCATGTCTAGGAAACATATCTTCTAATAATTATTTTGACTACTCAGGCTTTCTGCTGACTGGAGATAGCTGATTAGCTTCAAAATGATTTTTTTTTAAAGGCCCTACTCATCGAGTGTACTTTACATTCTCATGACCCCACTGTGCCAGTATCATGCTTCATGAAAGTCAGAGAAATAAAGAATATGAGACAGAAACCTCTCTTAAGAACTTCGATTCTGTTCCCAGCCAGGTATTCATGATTAGCAATTTCCTCCTGGAAAAATCTTTAAAGAAAAATCTTTAAATCTTAAAAAAAATGTTGACATTGATACCAAAACACATACCGCCATACAATGTAACACATTAATGGTTGGTTAGTGATTTGAAAGGGAAGCCTGCTATGAAAGGGAAGGTGGTTTTAAAATCACTAACCTCAACACTCATGTGAAGAGATGACTCATTAGAAAAGACTCAGATGCTGGGAGGGATTGGGGGCAGGAGGAGAAGGGGACGACAGAGGATGAGATGGCTGAATGGCGTCACGGACTCAATGGACATGAGTCTGAGTGAATTCTGGGAGTTGGTGATGGACAGGGAGGCCTGGTGTGCTGCAATTCATGGGGTTGCAAAGAGTCGGACACGACTGAGGTACTGAACTGAACTGAACCTCAACACTGAGTGTGGAAAAGGAAACATTTCTACAACATTTGCCTAAGACAACATTTGCCCAACATTCTCCTAAGAGAGAAGGAATCAGAGGTAGTGACTAATACACATACAGGTGTCTGGGACAGCTCTTATGTTTGATATTAAATATATTTCTGTTTAGTGTTTATTCATTTATTTGGCTGTGCCGGGTCTTGTTGAGGTGCTCGGATCTTCCATCTTCAGTTGAGGCATGCAGGATCTAGTTCCCTGACCAGGGATCAACCCTAGGCCCCTGCGTTGGGAGCACAGTTTCTAAGTCAATGACCACCAGGAAGGTCCCAAATGTATTTTTTAAGTATAATATTTAGATCCAAAATGTAGTACTTTGTGCCTTTTCCTTTTATTTCCAGGGAAATAAAGTCTGTAGTGGGCAGATGCTGCTGTTGCTGCTAAGTCACTTCAGTCGTGTCCGATTCTGTGTGACCCCATAGACGGCAGCCCACCAGGATCCCCACNTGTAGTACTTTGTGCCTTTTCCTTTTATTTCCAGGGAAATAAAGTCTGTAGTGGGCAGATGCTGCTGTTGCTGCTAAGTCACTTCAGTCGTGTCCGATTCTGTGTGACCCCATAGACGGCAGCCCACCAGGATCCCCACCCCCTGGGATTCTCCAGGCAATAACACTGGAGTGGATTGCCATTTCCTTCTCCAATGCATGAAAGTGAAAAGTGAAAGTGAAGTCGCTCAGTCGTGTAGGCAAATAGCCTTCTTTAAATGAGGAATGGTTGTAGGATCCTGAAGGTTTGTGCACTGCACATGAATGCCCCGACCAGGAAGGATAACACTGGAATCCAGCACAAACTCAGCAACCTGCCCACTTATCAAGAAGGGGTGGTGTGGGCTGGCTCCAACAGTGGGTCCTTGGGCCAGTTCAGATGATCCCAGATAGAGACTGAAAACCTAGGTTTCTCTGGAAGATCAAAACCCAGGATGAGAAGAGTCAAAGATGGAAAGTGGGACTGCATTGAAAGGCAATACCGTATAGTAAGAAATTATCAGCAATAGTCATACGACAAATATTTATTTGAGGAAACAGATGACCTCTAGAAATCTATATTCTAGAGTGACATGTAAGGTAACGACATCTAAGTTTCAGAGGGAGGATGGATATAATAGCGAGTAATTCATGTTAGCGGGAGGTAATGCTGGGGGAGGAAGGCCAGGCAAAGAAGAAGGGTCCAGAAAGGCTTTCTACAGTAATAAAAATAAAAAATTAAAAAATAAAGCCTTCTGTCATGCCTTGGAGAGTTCACCAGCTGAATAAAGAGAAAGTGGGATTTCATGGAGAAGGACCAGCATAAGCAAAGTTTGGAAGCATGAAACTTGCCAGATTTGGGGAAGAGCAAATCGTTTTGTGTATTTGGAATACAGGGGCTGACCAGAGATAAGGTTCAAAAACTGGAGAAGAGAGAAGGGTTGTTGTATAAGATCTCTATACGTTACCAAGGAATTTGAATGTAATCCAGGAGGTAGTGAGGTTGACTAAAGCTCACTTGTGGTTTTAAAAGCGAACTTCACGCTTGTAGAGTCATGAACTGGACTCCATTGCATGCTTTAAGGGAATTGGAGAAGACAGAGAAAAAGCTTTTAAAAAAAATAAGTAAATAGATTGTGCCAAACACTCAGTGTTTTTTACACATATCAACTCGTTTAATCCTGATAACAACCTCCCTATTTTACAGATGAGGAAACTGAGGCCCAGAGAGGTTAAGAAACGTGTCCAAGGTCTCACAGGAAATAAGTGGTAGAGGTAGGATAATAGGCCAAGCAGCCTGGCTCCAGTGTTTGTGCTCAGAGCTGTTCTGCTGGGTTTCCTGGGTTGGTCCCTGGGCCCAGTATGCAGCTAACGGTAAGTGCTCAGTCAAGGTTGGCACAGACCTAATCTCCCAATGCTCTCTCATCTCTCCATAACTGGGCTGCATCTTTAGTATCGTCCTATCATCTCTCTCTCTTGTCACACCTACTGGAGGTCAGGGAGAACAACTAGCACCCACTTTTCATTTTTTCTCGTTAGTGGGTATTCACCTTCCATTGACAGTGTATGAAATGGTGTCAACAAGGCAGATCGTGGGCCTTCAGTGAAGCAATTTAAATATACATATTTTTATATTTATAAGTAGTTTTTTGGTCAGTAATTTTTTTTTTAATTTTGTGAGCTATCTTTTGAAAAAAAAAAAACCCTTCCAACTACTGTAGAACACTTTTGATATGAGTCTGTAAAATTGATTGAGACAGTTTACCAAAGCCACCAGTTTTAATTAATGACTTACCATAACCTCCAGTTTTATTAGGTCTATATTTCTAGTATATTGGTACATATATTAATGACTGACCTGTGAATAAACTGACAGTTTTAAAATGATGTGAGATAACTTGTTTTCTTATGAGGAATTCACTTGTGCCTTGGACTTGGAGTAAAATGATTATTAGTTCAGTGAATTATGACTCCAATGTTCTTATGAACACCTTAGCAATAGAAAAACTGTCTGGATTTTATTTCTCCATGAAACTCTACTTTGGAAGAGTCTCTCTGGTTAATCTTATGCTCTAGGAAGTAAGGCTGTTGCCATCATAGTCGTAAAGTTTTCAAGCAGAAAAATATGCACTGGGAGTATGGTGGTTTCCTGTATTAGTAATATCAAACCTCCACAGTATTTTCCAATATCCTAAAGAATGTGTTAAAATATAAATACATATTTATAGTAAACAAAAATTTTATTAAGCAAAATTAATTTGAATTCTCTTTAATGTTTAATAAAATGCTTAAGGAACATTTTATAGCACTAGTGGTAAAGAATCCACCGGCCAGTGCATGAGACGTAAGAGATACAGGTTCGATGCCTGGGTTGGGAAGATCCCCTGGAGAAGGAAATGGCAACCCACTCCAGTATTCTTGCCTGGTAAATTCCGTGGGCAGAGGAGCCTGGTGGGCTACAGTCCATGGGCCCGCAAACAAAGAATATGGTTTAACAGTTTTACAGTGAGATAGGATATTAACAAAATAAGCAACGTGAATTTCATAACAACAACAAAAAGTAGTTCAATTGACTACTCTCTAACTTGAAACAGTTGCTTCATCCCCTCAAAGAAGACACCACAGTTTTTTAATGTCCACATTCCACTGTCAAAGTCTGGCTAAGGTATGATGGCAGAAGCAAAAACTGCTGAGTTACTGCTGAGTTACCTTATTTTCCAGTCCTTTCTCCCCAAATTCACAGTCTTTTTGAAAGGTGAACTTTGAAATTAATGTGAGAATTTGACAGTGAAAATAATGCACAGAGCTGAAATTTTTCATTTGAAGTTAACACAGAGAGCTTGAACCAGACCTCCAGTTAGTCAGTTAAATTTGTGAGGATTACATTGTGTGTGAGGGTTTCTCCCAGAGGCCTAGCATAATTCAAGGCTGTTTCCCATAGTGTTGACAAAGGATCCCGATCTCTTTTTCCCCGTTGGAGTGACGCCACCTTGTGGCAATAGCGTAAACACAGTTTACAAGTCCCTCAACGAGGCCTCTTCAAAATGAGATACTTAACAGGTTTTTCTTTTTGAGATTATGTGCATTGTTTAAAATTTTGTACATGAGAGATTCAGCTAATATTTTATACTACATGATTTCAAATCAGTATATTTCACAATAACATAAAATGTGCAAGTGTTGTGTTTTTATATTCAGTGATTAAGAGAAGGTGCTTTGAAGCTAGTTACCCTGGACTGCAGTCCCAGCTTTGCGACCTGCTCTCGGAATAATTTTGGACAAGTTACTCGACCCTGCCAAGTCTCAGTTTTCTCACCTGTGTATCTGTTTCTGTTTTGTAAATAAGTTCATTTGTGTCATATTTTAAATTCCACATATAAGTGATATTGCGCAATTTGTCTTTCTCTTTTGGATTTACTTAGTATAATAATCTCTAGATCCTTCTGTGTTGCTGCAAATGGCATTATTTCATTCTTTTTTATGGTTGACTAATACTCCATTGTGTACACATACACATCTACTTTATCCATTCATCCAGCAGCTTTTTTTGTTTTTGCAGTTCAAAAGCCAGTACCATACTTTGAGATGATTGTTTTAAAAGAAATAAAAATAGTTTCAATGTCTTTGTGTCAGATTATATCACTTAAATGTTCAGTGACAAATGACTGAGTTTCAGCATTTTAACTCTACTTGTGAAATCCATTCTTCTAGACAGACGTCTTGAGTTTTAATGTATATGTAAATAACCGGGGAATCTTGTTAAAGTGAAGATTCTGAGTCAGTAGGTCTGAGATTGTTGCCTTTATTATAAGCTCTTAAATGATGCCAATACAGTTGGTGAGCAGAGCACACTTGGAGTAGGAGCACTCTAAATCACTGAAATTTGTGTCCATTTCCACTTAATTATTATCTTCCCTGTCAATCAGCAAAACATGGTAAGTTAATCACAAGTTAGAGCAAAGCCATAGGAACAAGATAATATCTTGTGTAGTCTTCACTTTCCCTCAACAACTTAACCACCATGGCAACGACTACAAATGTAAGGTAATCATAAGTGCCTAATAGAGCTAGGAAAAGTGTGAAAGAGCCAAGTTTTATCACAGTTGTTGAGTTCTGTTTTATTTATTGTTGTTGTTCAGTCACTCAGTTGTGTCCAACTCTTTGAGACCCCATGGACTGCAGCATGCCAGGCTTCCCTATCCTTCACCATCTCCTGGAGTTTGCTCAAACTCATGTCCATTGAGTTGGTGATGCCGTCCAACCATCCATCCTCCGTTGCCCTCTTCTCCTCCTGCCCTCAATCTTTCCTAGGGTCAGGGTCTTTTCCAATGAGTCAGCTGTTCGCAGCAGGTGGCCACAGTATGGAGTTTCAGCATCAGTCCTTCCAATGAATAATCAGGATTGATTTCCTTAGGAATTGACTGATTTGATCTCCTTGCAGTCCAAGGGACTCTCAAGAGTCTTCTCCAACCCACAGTTCAAAAGCATCAATTCTNATATAGGGTCATCGTTACCATCTTTCTAAATTCCATATATATGCGTTAATATACTGTATTGGTGTTTTTCTTTCTGACTTACTTCGCTCTGTATGATAGGCTCCAGTTTCATCCACCTCATTAGAACTGATTCAAATGCATTCTTTTTAATAGCTGAGTAATATTGCATGTGTAGCACAGCTTTCTTATCCATTCGTCTGCTGATGGATGTCTTGGGTGCAGGGTGTTGCTCGTGTATCTTGGTGTCCTAGGGGTAGTGAGCACTGGATACAATAAAAGCAGGGAATACAACATTCAGCATTTCCCTTTCAGAATCTGGTCCCTGGATCTTTAGCATAGTGTACCTTAAATAGGCCCATTTCTGCATCTAGACCGAAGTATTTGTACTAAGTTCATGTTACCTAAAAAAGACCAAGTGACTAGACTCTCCTAGAACTTGAAAACTCAGTTTTTAGAATTTTGATTCACAATTATCCTGTAAGAATGGAAGAATTCACAACTATTCTGCAAGCACATGGCTAAAAGAATAGGGATAATGAGCATTAAGATGTTAATTATAAGCATTTCGTTAAGAGGATCTGAACCTCTGTTTATAAAGATTTAAGTTTTACACAATTACCCAACTCTGTCACTCTAACAAACTCTATTTTGGGGTAAGATTTTCTATATATTAATTAAGATATCATTAATTGGTTTTAAGGCTCTTTTTAAAAATAGACCTTGTTTCTTTTGTCCTCCTGTATTGAGAGAAATATGTAATAGACAGAAACCAACCTAGATTGCTCCAGTCTGAACTCAGATCATGTAGGACTTTAATCACTGAACAAATGAGTGTCTAATAGTAGCAGTTACACCGTGGGTATGTGCTGATCCAACATCAAGGTTATAAACCCTATCATCAGTATGAACTCTAAACTAGATTGTTATGCCTAGGATAACTTGTTCCATTGATCCATTTTTTGTGTGTGATAGTGTGTTTTGACTAATACAGACTAGTATAGACTTTATTCAGAGGTTTTTTTGTTCCCTGAGGTCACGTCAACCAAAAATTGTTAACTCATGTGAAAATGTTGTTAACCTTTGGCGGTTTAGTTGACGGGGTGGGGGGGGCTTAATTAATTAAAGCTCCATAGGATCTTCACATCATTTCGTTATTTCCCACCTCTTCAAGGGAAGGTCAGTTTCACTGATTTAGAAAGTAAGGGACAAGGAATTCCCTGGCAGTCCAGTGGTAAAAACGCTGTGCTCTCATTGCTGAGGGCCTGCATTCAATCCCTGGTAAAGGAACGAAGATTCCACAAGCCAAGAGGCTAAAAAAAAAAAGGCAATAAAATCTTTGTGTAGCCATTCATACAGTCCTTATTTAGAAAGCAAATGATTATACTACCTTTGCGTGGTCACGTTACCGTGGCTGTTTAACAATTGTCACTGGGCAAGCAGTGCCTCTAATACTAGTTATGCTANAAAAAAAAAGGCAATAAAATCTTTGTGTAGCCATTCATACAGTCCTTATTTAGAAAGCAAATGATTATACTACCTTTGCGTGGTCACGTTACCGTGGCTGTTTAACAATTGTCACTGGGCAAGCAGTGCCTCTAATACTAGTTATGCTAGAGACGATGTTTTTGGTAAACAAGCAAGGTTAATGTTTGATGAGTTCCTTTTACTTTTTAAAATTTTTCCTTTCCTTGGGTGCATGCCTATGTTGGGTTAACAGTGTACATAATAATTTACGTTGAGTTTTGTTTATTTGCTGTTAACTATCAGCAAAGTATCCATTTCCAATGGTAACTTATGCAAAGAGAAGTATTTCTTCTTACTCATACTAACAGTTACTGCTTCTATCAGTCAACCCAATAGATTAGTCCAAGTAAAACTAGGAGTTGATTTGCTTATTGTTGATAATAAAGTTATTCTTTCAGCATAAGCACTTTCTTAATTCATGGCTACTGATGATGATGTTTATTTCTACTCTCTAGATAAGGTTGTTGTTCAGCTGCCCAGTCATGTCCGACTCTTTGCGACTCCATGAACTGCAGCACGCCATTTCTAAAAAGCTGTGCCTTTTTAGGGTAACATTTAAAAACACATTAAAATTTATCATTTTTTGGTAATTTTTAAAATTGAGCTAAGATTCTTCCCTTGGACAACCAGCTATCACCAGGCTTGTTAGGCTTATCACTTCTATTTATGCATCTTCTCACTGTTTTGCTTCAGAGATGAATTTGTTCTACAAACTGTTCATAAGTAGCTCATCTGATTTTGAAGTATTTAGCTTAAGTTCTATTTGTTAAATGTTTACTAGTTAAATTATTATGCAAAAGGTAGAAGGGGTAAATTCTGCTTTTTATTACTTTTAATGTTTTTATCATCATTCCTTTTGGGTACTTCCTCCATAGTACCCTATTGCTTTGCTATAGCACCAAATGTTTAAATGTCTGTCTCCTATACTTTAAATGTCGAGTGAATGATTGATTTGGTTTGCCCGTGTTAGTAAAATTTGTGGCGATTTGGGCTAGATTTAGTTCAAAACATTCGTGGATTATGAATGTAGGTCCAAAGTAGGTGCTATGCTTTGATTTATCCAAGCCCAATTACCTTGTGTGTTTACTTTGTTACAACTTGTCTCCTCTTACAGTTAGTGTTTGTTAATAGGTTACAGAAAGTTGTTTTAATACTTAAGGAGAGTGGCAGGTGGTGTGTGTGTGCTTCATGTCCTTTATCAATTAAGCTCTCTATTCTTAATTTACTACTAAATGCTCCTTTGGTTTTTAGTTTTCATAAAAACTTTTGTGTTCTGATTAACCTGTTTCCAGGACAGGAATAGAGATGCAGACACAGAGACTGTGGACACAGTTGGGGAAGCAGAGGTTGGGACAAACTGAGACAGTAGTGTTGACATATATACACTACATTCTGTAAAGCAGATAACTGGCGGGAACCTGCTGTATAGCTCAGGGAGCTCAGCTTGGTGCTCTGCGATGACCTAGAGGGATGGGATGGGAGTGGGTAGGAGGGAGGCTAAAGAGGGAGAGGATATATGTATAAATATAGCTGATTCACTGTGTCGTACAGCAGAAGCTAACACAACATTGTAAAGCAATTATACTCCAAATAAATAAACTTCCTGTCATGAGAAATATATTCTTGAAGTAGAAAATGTAACCTATTCTTCCCATCCCATAGGTTACTCCATGACCTAATATTTTTATGTATAATTATGCTTGCTTTTATTCTTCTGTAAGTTTTGCTGAATATGGCAGTATATAGACTGAATTAGCAAGGGTTGGTGAAATTTATCAGGGTTTATATATTATAAAACAGGCTCCTCTAAAGGATGTGACAAAATGCCAAGTCCTTTGAGTGTTAAGTCTGTCTCGAAGGGTCGGACACGACTGAGCGACTTCACTTTCACTTTTCACTTTCATGCATTGGAGAAGGAAACGGCAACCCACTCCAGTATTCTTGCCTGGAGAATCCCGGGGATGGGGGAACCTGGTCGGCACAGAGTTGGACACGACTGAAGTGACTTAGCAGCAGTAGTACTCTGGCAAATAATTCGATTATAATTATTTAGGTTTAGGGCTAAGTA
Organism: Neotragus pygmaeus; assembly: GCA_006410875.1. Classification (NCBI taxonomy): domain Eukaryota; kingdom Metazoa; phylum Chordata; class Mammalia; order Artiodactyla; family Bovidae; genus Neotragus; species Neotragus pygmaeus. The sequence continues at coordinate 88,860 of SJYV01055376.1, read as the reverse complement.
TAGTGGGTTATCTAATCCCAGTTTGGGTCTTAGCTGTCATATAATTAGAAAATATTAAAATCACTTTCATGGTTTATTTTAGCTACGGGTTTTTTGGCTTAGTTAGAGTTTAACTTTATTTTTTTATTACCCTTTAATATGCTTTACATCAGTTTTCTATTAATTTGGGTCAATTGTATGCCCATGGTGGCTGGCACAAAATTCACCAGCCCTAGATAATATAACTTAGTTGAACTTTTATTTATGGTGTAATTTTTATCACTGCTCTTTCCCACGATTGTGTTGTTGATGATGTTGTTTAGTTGCTAAGTCATGTCCAACTCTTTTGCCACACCATGGACTGTAGCCTTCCAGGCTCCTCTGTCCATGAGGTTTCCTAGGCAAGAATACAGGAGTGGGTTGCTATTTCCTTCTCCAGGGAATCTTCCCAACACAGGGCTCAAACCCACATCTCCTATAGGCAGGAGATTCTGGTAGGCAGACTCTTTATACTGAGCCAGGAGGGAAATCCCATTTCCCATGGGTATGGTTAAGCAAGGCCTTATGAGCTCCTTCTATTAGTGTGCTTTATACCCGCTACTTTTAATCTTAATGATTTAGAGGATGTTCTCACTGGGGTATGGATGCTTGCATATGTGATTTTATTAAAAACTAGTAGAAAGGCTGGGACAAAACCTATATATTTATGGAGTTAATAAACTCATCTAGGCATTTTCAGGATTTAAGATTTAAGCTACATAAACATGTTGTGTTTTTATAACAAAGTACCATAGATGTGGTTGTTTTGTATAATTTATATTAGATATAGTTTTAAAAATTTAATATGAATGACCAATAGGTCTAGGGAGATGTCTGTCTATGTCAGTGGGTATATATCTAAGTAATTTGTTGGTATGATTAGGGTTTATATTCGAGGTCTATCTTGCTTTGAGCACTGAAATGTTCACGTTTTGTTGGATAGATTCATTAAATTCTATGTATTTATATGTTCTTGCCTTGTTTGGGGGAGGGCAGTTTGGCAGGGTCTTATAAGCATGTAGAACTTAGAGTTTAAGTGGAAAGTGAGGGGGATTTGAAGAATAGAAATAATAAAAAAGTACCTTATGGTGTTCCAATAAGAAAACTGTACATGATATAAAGGAAAATTTTGTTCTGAATTAGTCTCAACTATAGACTTTTTAAAAATGCTCTTTAAAAGTTTTTCTTAAATAATGAAAATTAATCCTTAATGAAGTCCTGCCAAACAAAGGTCCTGGAGGGCCTTACTTTGATGAATAAATTAAGAATTTTTAATTCACTGATTTAATGGTTTCCTGTTGGAGAAAGAAATGGCAACCCACTCCAGTGTTCTTGCCTAGAGAATCCCAGGGATGGGGGAGCCTGGTGGGCTGCCATCTATGGGGTCATACAGAGTCGGACATGACTGAAGCACCTTAGCAACAGCAGCAACAGCAGACCCCTCCTTGAGGAAGGAATTGGCATCTAATGCAACCTTATGTCACCTATAGTGTTCAGCAAGTGGCTTGAACAAAGTTGAAATTCAAGAAGTAGCTACTAAATAGATGCTTGCAGTTGTGAGGAGCTGGAAACAGTTCTTCCATATTTTTCATTTTATTATGTAAGTGCCACTTTTTTTAGCCACTGCAAAATTCAGTTTTAGATAAGTCCATGAAAAAGTGATTATAAATTCCATATATGTGGGATCCAGATTCACACAGTTTTATTCAAATTTAAAATGTGGCACTATAAATTGAGAGTCTTAAAAATGTGTTTACCTTTTACCCAGTAATTTCACTTTCAGAAATAGTAAATAATAATGGGTTATGTAAAAATTCAGCTAAAAGAATATTCATTACTGGAAAGCAACTGAAATGGCCAAGTATACCTTCAGTGGACTAACATTCAGCCTTTAAAAACGGTCATGTAGTTAAGTATTTAGTGACTTGGAAAAATAGTAATATATTATTAAGTTTCTTTTAATGAGGTTAAAGATGACTGAGCAGAGAGTGGCAGATGGAATGATGGATTAAGAGAACGAGGTTATTCACTGTCAGAGAAGAGAGTTACATATATGGAAGGAGTGAAGGTTAAAATTCACCCTGCAGTATTGGACTAGAATTGGTGATATTGTTGTGAATTTATGACTTTCAGTATGCATAAACATAAAACCAGATATAAATGTACATGTATTATACATATGTGTCTTTCCTGGGTGTCTGGGAGCATCAACATTCCAGAAGCAATAAGCACACCACTTTCTAGGTCTGGAAAGACTTCTCCACTAAAAAGTACCTCCATGAAAAAGAAGCTGGGCTTCTTGGAGAAATAGTGATTCCAGGGTTATAGCAGGAAAAGTATACAATATGCCTGGGACATCTTGTACCAGAAAGTAAGGCAGTGCTCAGAGAATAATGTGGGCCTTCACATGGAAGCTAGCTCTCAGGGGCTTCCATTGGCTAAATATGGGGCAATTTCATGGTCAGAATAATTAGTAGCAGTAATAGAAATATGTAGTAGTAGAAAAACAATAGAAATCCATGATCCACACTGATATAAATGAATGAAGAAAAAGCTCTTCTTTATAATAGAATGTCAACTAAAAAACATAGAAGAAATAATGGATTTAGAAAAATCACCACTTGGTAGCTATCATAGTAGTAATAAACTTAATTAAGCAACATCAAGAAATGCTAAAACTAATGGAAGAGAGTTGGTTAAAAAATGGGAGATACACACACATATACTTATGTATGATCTTCAAATATCTCCATACAAAATATTTACTACTTACAAAGGAAAAGCAATTTTATAGGGAAAAACCTGCTATAAACCTTCTTACCAGTGCCAAAAGTTAATATCACTAGTAGTGGAGAAATCTAATAGTATGCCATTGTATAAAATGCAGTGAAAGGCCACAACATTCTTTTGTGATATTCCTACCAAAGATGCATAAACTGAGTCTAATCGTGAGGAAATAGCAGGCAAAACCAAATAGAGGGACAGTTGACAAAGCAACTAACCGGTAATCTTCAAATATGTCAAGGTCATAAAAGTCAAGTAAGGACTGAGGAACTGGCCTTTTAATGAAAAAAATTAAAAAGACAGCAATGTTTATTTCTGGATTGGATCCTTTTGTATAAAGAACATTTATTTGTACAGTTAAAAAACTTGAATAGGTTTTTTGAATGGTAGGTTTAGGGAGTTCTTTGTATTGTATTTTCAAATTTTCTATAAGTTTGAAATCATTTCAAACTAAAAACTCGTGATACAATATGTAAGCTATAATCTCATTTTATAAAAACTGTACATTGTAATATACATGACACAAAGAGAAAGGTCAAAGAATATACATCAAAACATGGTAATCTCTGAGTAAAGGGACGATGTTTATTTATATTTTACTTTTTATCTGTTTTATCTGTATTTTGTAATTAAAAATGAATATAATGTTTGCCATTAAAAAATTTTTTTGTTTTTTAATGTGTATGTGTGCACTTTGGTAATTTCTAGCCTTAAACTGTAAGATTATGTTATAAAGCATAATTGCTTCATTTATAATTGAGTTAGCTTCCACAATAAATAGTTTTGTATTTCCAAGTCACTGCAAGATTGTGTTTTCACATTGTCTAAAATGTGAAAAATAGTCCTATTTGGGAAATGCTATTTATCTCTACTGTATTACTTGTTGCTCATTGATAATGTTCCTGAAAAATAATCTACTGTAATCAAATCACTTCCTTTCTAATATTTATAATAGAACTTGTAAATTAGACTACCCTTAGACTGGATTTAAAATAGTCTTCTAAAGACTATTTATCTAGATATAAAAAAAATACTATGTATGGATGTGGGAGTTGGACTGTAAAGAAAGCTGAGCACCAAAGAATTGATACTTTTGAACTGTGGTGTTGGAGAAGACTCTTGAGAGTCCCTTGGACTGCAAGGAGATCCAACCAGTCCATCCTAAAGGAAATCAGTCCTGAATATTCATTGGAAGGACTGATGCTGAAGCTGAAACTCCAATATTTTGGCCGTCTGATGTGAAGAGCTGACTCATTTGAAAAGACCCTGATGCTGGGAAAGGTTGAAGGCGGGAAGAGAAAGGGATGACAGAGGATGAGATGGTTGGATGGCATCACCGACTCAATGGACAGGAGTTTGAATAAACTCTGGGAATTGATGATGGACAGGGAGGCCTGGCGTGCTGCAGTCCATGGGGTCACAAAGACTTGGACACAAATGAGCGACTGAACTGAACTGAACTGAAAAAAACACTAAAATACTCTATTTTCCTTTTGTGAGTTTCAGCATCTTTTTATTGTTTTTCTTCATTCAAAAGCACAGTCATGAACATCATTGTAAGGAATAATGAGAAAAACTAATAAGACTTAAATTACCAAAGTATACAAAATCTCTTATCTAGTAAACTCTTAGGAAAAGAATCTGAGATTTTGTTGAATTGTATTCACTGAAATGTGTTCAACATTCTTGTCATTTGCAAAGGCAAAGCCCTTAGAAGTATGAGGCCTGGTATTGCAGAACAAGAACCTTGAAATATCTAAAAAATGAGATTCTTCATCAGATTTTTAGTAAATTTTCAGTTATGGTCATTGTGCACATAATGTATAGGACACAACTGAGAATGTACACTAAATTCACCTTTTTAATTTTTGGCTCTGCTAGATCTTCGTTGTAGCATTCAAGCTCTTTGTTGTGGCATGTGGGCTTTCTCTTGTTGCAAAGTGCAGGCTCTACAGCATACAGGCTCAGTAGTTGCCGCACATGGACTTGATTGCTCCATGGCATGTGGGATATTGGTTCCCTGATCAGGAATTGAACCCACATCACCTGCTTTCAGTTAAGTTCACTTCAGTTGCTCAGTCGTGTCTGACTTTTTGCAACCCCATGAGCTGCAGCACGCCAGGCCTCCCTGTCCAACACCAACTCCCGGAGTCTACCCAAACTCATGTCCATTGAGTCGGTGATGTCATCCAACCATCTCATTCTCTGTCGTCCCCTTCTCCTCCTGTTTTCAACCCTTCCCAGCATCAGGATCTTTTCAAACTAGTCAGCTCTTTGCATCAGGTGGCCAAAGTACTGGAGTTTCAGCTTCAGCATCAGTCCTTCCAATGAACACCCAGGACTGATCTCCTTTGGGATGGACTGGTTGGATCTCCTTGCAGTCCAAGGGACTCTCAAGAGTCTTCTCCAACACCACAGTTCAAAAGCATCAGTTCTTCGGCGCTCAGCTTTCCTTATAGTCCGGCTGTCACATCCATTAGATAGCAAATTCGTAACCACTGGACCACAGGAAGTCCCTAAATTCACTTTTTTGCGTGGCAACTTAGGAGCAAAACATCTCCTGGGTCAGTTTAGCTGAAAAGAAAGTAGATAGTGCACTTTTGCAAACTATTCAACCCTGGAGGTACACGCATAACTCCGATTAACTGAAACAAAATTCTCAGCGTGCTTTGAGTGGTGAGGATATTCTTTAATCATGTCATTGTATTTTGGCAAGTAACTTTAATTACATAAATCAAAAATTTTAACAGCAGAACCAAGTCAGAGGCATGAATTCCCATGGACCATAGCCAGGCTCCATTGTTCATGGGGTTTTCCCAGGAAGGAATACTGGAGTGGGTTGCTGGAATACCTCTGTGCTGATAACATCCCAAATTTACACCTAGGGCCCTATCCTTTCATGATAATAATTAGAATTTGTATAACACTTCATAATTAGAAAAACTACATCTTGCTTGTGCTCAGATGCTTTAGTCATGCCTGACTCTGTGACCCCACAGACCATAGCCCACCAGGCTCCTCTGTCCCTGAGATTTTCCCAGGAAGGAATCCTGGAGTGGGTTGCCATGCTCTTCTCCAGGGGATCTTCCCAACCCAGGAATTGAACCCATGTCTCCTGCATTGCAGGTGGATTCTTTACCACTGAGCTACTGGGGAAGACCCCCAAAACTACCTATTCATATATTATATCTTTCAAACATTACTATCCATATAAAGTTGGGTCTGTTTATTTAAAATGAGCCAGAACAGTAGGGAAGCTCTAGACCTGGCACTCCAGATCTAAGCTAGGTGAAAGCCAGAGACTGTATATTCAAGCTTCAACCTCTGGAAACATTGTCACCAAACAGCTGGGCACCAGCCACGGGCCTGGAAATCAGAACAAAGCCCTCATCTCAGGGAAGGAACACAAAGGACAAGGCTAGAGTTTAGTCTGAAGGGAAACATCTCCAATAGGTTAGATAAGGACTGAGGAATCAGGACCAAGGTAGAAATCTACAAATAAAACCTAAGACTGAGGACTACACAGAAAACTCCAGCAAGTTCTCAGTAAATTTTGATGAAGAAATGAGTGAATGAGGTAGCAGACTTGTAGTAGAGGTTATTTATACTGCTTGAGTTGTCACATCCATTATTTATATTTACTTCAAATGGCATGTGTGTGTAAAAATATACATAACATATATACACACACATATATATGTGTGTAATGTAGGTATATGAGGCATATATATTACATAGCTTCATCTACTTCCTTCCTTCCAATATTTTATTGAAACTACTGAATCATAACCTACTTGAGGACAGTATCCATGTCTTTACTCATCTGTATCCTATAAAGTACTTACCATACACATTGTACCTATACATACTCATTTATCATTGAGGAAAAATCTTTTCAACCAGTAAAAGAGCAATGTGGTGATACAGAAAAAGCACATGGTTGAATTCTGGCTCCAGTGTTTAATAACTGTGAGTCATTTTACTTCTCTGAGAACCTCCTGTGTGTGAAATGGTGATGTAGTTGGAAATAGCCTATAAGCATGTATGCTCTTTGACCCAGCTACTCAGTTCTAAGAATGTATCTTACAGGTTGTCATGTGAGAAAAAGAGGCAGACTGCAAACAAAGAAATGCATTTATTTGTGGTCTTGAAAGGGCAATCTAGGAGCACAGATTCTGGCAGCAACCAGAATAATGTCCTGTCTGGGGAACAAAAAGTATCGGGTTTTTTTTAAATTTAAATTTATTTATTTTAATTGGAGGCTAATTACTCTTTTCGAAGACAATGGGCTGCTTTTCTGGGTGCCTGATGTCCTCTGCCGGCATTCAGAAGTTGTTTTGTGGAATGTACTCAGCGTTTAAATGTCTTTTGATGAATTTGTGTGGGAGAAAGTGGTCTTCCCATCCTATTCCTTCGTCATCTTAGGACCTCCCTCATTATCGGGTTTTAAAAGTAAAACAGCAAAGCATAAGTTGTTTGTCAAGAATTATGATTGAACCATCCATAAGATGTTACAGAAAAACCAAAATGAACATGTTGGCCAAGCCAATTTTTTAAAACCATTTCTTGCCTTGTCAAGGATGTCTTAGTTAAAGGCATTTTTCTATGTGGTTCTCAGGAATTACTTTCTCAGCAAATATCCCACCCCTCCTTTTTTTGAAAGCAGAATTTGGTCAGCACAGTTATGGAGTCATAAAGTACAAAATAGAATTACTGCTGACATCTCCTCCCAGAAGGCAAACTTGAATTTTAAAAAGTAGTATACTTAGGGTTTATTCATTGCAGCATTGTTTGTAATCACAAAAGATTGTATGTAACCTAAATGCGCATCAATAAAGAACTGATTGAATGAATTACAGCACATGCACACAATGATAGCATAAGAAAGATTAGGAAAGATCCTTTTGTATTGATATGGAACTATCTCTAAGATATATCACTAAATGCACTGTTACGTGTGTAACATACTACCATTTATCTTTAAAAGGGTAGGGAAAGAATGTACTTGTTTACATGTGTAAACACACACACACATACATAAATGGCATGGAAAATGGCAACCCACTCCAGTATTCTTGCTTGGAGAACTCCATGGACAGAGGAGCCCTGTCCAGGGGTCGCAAAATGTCAGACATGTGCATGCATAAATTAGCTCTAAAGAAACAGATAGCATTACATATGTGTGAAGTGAAATATCACAAGAAACTGGTAATGTCAGTTGCCTGTGAGAAATACAGCTGAGAGGCTGAGGGACAAAGGTGGCAGGGGAGAGTTTTCATCGTATAGTCTGTTGAACTTTAAAAATTTTCAAATTTGTGAATATATTACTTAAAAAAAAATAATATAATTTAAACATCAGACATTAAAAATAAAGAAATAATGTTGTAAAATACCTAGCATGTGACTAACATTTAGATATCAGCCTCTGATAGATAAGCTATCTAACACTGCTGTGAGTAGTGATGGAAAGGTACCTGCTTTTCTCGCCAGACAATAACCTCGCTCCTTCTGGTGGTGATGCTGGAGAGTTGCACTAAGCAGGAGAATGAAAATTGAAACATCAAATTCATGAGTAAATGAGAAGCGGATTGAATACCTACTTTCGTCTTCCCTAACCACTTCAGTCCATGCTTTTTCAAAGGAGCTCTCAAGTTATAGTCTGGCACCTAAGAGTTTCCCCAAAGCATATGAAGAGTTAAGAATATATGTGATCACAGTAGCCAGCACGTATAGCTCAGTTTACACAGACCTGTGGATGCATCTTAGAAAACTTCAGGATATTATCAAAACTCAGCTCCAGCTACTCGCTGCTTGTAAGCAAATATTCAAGAGGTAGGGGTTGATAGAAAAAAAAGGTTGCTTTATTCATGAGACTGGCAACTGGAAAAGAAGGCAGACTCATGTCCAAAGACCAGATCCCCTCTGCGCATCAGTGGGCAAGAGCTTTTAAAGGGGAGTTTCAGGGGTGTTACAGACAAATAGAGGCCTACATATACTCTAGTATGGTCAGCTCTGACAATCACTATGAAATTAGTGACGCAGTGGTTTGATCAGCATTATGCTGTTTCAAGTACAGTTAACAAATTATTAACCAGAGATGTATTGATACATCTTTTGTTACCCAAATGTTATTAACTGGAGTATTTCAAAATTCACTTGCATATTGACTAGAGTATTTCAGTGTTCACTTACATAACAAATTGCTGGCCAGAAGTGTTGGTTTCTGCGGAAATCCCCCGGTCAATTATGTGTTAATCTTCAGTCCCAGGGTTGATTTGTTCCCATTGTCTTGAGGCCAGTTCTTAGAGTTATGGTAGCTTGTGTCATGGCTCCCTGAGGGAAGGAAATGGCAACCCACTCCAGTGTTCTTGCCTGGAGAATCCCAGGGACGGGGGAGCCTGGTGGGCTGCCATCTATGGGGTCGCACAGAGTCGGACACAACTGAAGCGACTTAGCAGCAGTGGCAGCAGCAAAGCGACTGAACACACACACCACACACTTATGTCATGGCTACAGTCTGGTCATATAGTTAGTTAACTTCTTCCACCTCATGGGGGTTTTATAGTGTCTATAAAACAGCTCAGAGGATATGGCTCAGAACATTATCTATAGCCTTTGAGAAGGAACTAAAGGTCCTTGACTTTGTTTAATGACTGAATCATTATTTTTTGTCTTGTTTGACTGCTTTTCCTTTGTTTCTGCACATTCTTATTTCTCTGAATACATTTATTCTTTGGTTGAAGTTCTTCTACAGACAGGAGAGAGGTGGAGGACGTAGAGTAAGTCTGTCCTAGGAAGACCCCACAGGCTCCTGCTCTGTTTCAGGGATAGTATATCTGGCCTTCCCTGGTGGCTCAGTGGTAAAGAATCCACCTGCCAATGCAGGAGACATGGGTTTGATCCCTAATATGAAAAGATCCCCTGGAGAAGGAAAGGGCAACCCACTCCAGTATTCTTGCCTGGAGAACCCCATGGACAGAGGAGTCTGTTGGGCTACAGTCCATGGGGTTGCAAAAGAGTGGCATGACTTAGCAACTGAACAACAATCACCACAAATATTTGTAAATAGATAACCCAGAAATAAGGGCTTCCCTGGTGGCTCAGTCAGTAAAGAATCCACCTGCATTGTGGGAGACCTGAGTTCAATCCCTGGGTGGGGAAGATCCCCTGGAGGAGGGCATGGCAACTCACTCCAGTATTCTCGCCTGGAGAATCCCACTGGACAGAGGAGCCTGGCGGGCTACCGTCCACAGAGGCACAAAGAGTTGAACACGACTGAAGCAACTTAGCAGCACACACACAACCTAGAAATAAGCCTCCAAATATTGTTCAGTGATCAAGGTAACTCACCTGCTGCCATTCAATCACAAGCATGGTCTTTAATGAAGATAACTAATTCTAATAACTTCCACAATTCAAAATGTCCAAGGCAAATGTATTCTTCTGTGTTAGTTGATGTTTATATTGCTGAAAGAGTGATACTTTATGTATATCAGAGTTTCCTACTGAGGGCCCCAGTGAAGCCTCAAGAATGTTAAATCCCATTAGCATTACCTGTACTGGAGGGAATCTGATCTAACTGGGAGTCAACACACCTTTTATACCTTTTGGGGAGAAAAATCTTAGGACTTGGGTATGATTAACAGAAAAGGCTCAGTATAGCACTATGAAGAATAATTAAGCTATAAATTTCATCTTTGTTTGCAAAGTGAGAAACGCCTTTAAAAAAATATAATCCACTCTTTCCCCCGTCCCCCCGGCCCCAACTTTATCTGTCTCGGTAAATATAATTAGGTAATGGCTGATGATTTGTTAGCATTTTATTTCTTGTGTTTGCAAGGGCATTAGCGGTGATCATAAAGCTCACAACAAATATGGTCCGTTTCTGATTTTCAGAGGCAAGAACGTGACTTTTAAGAATCAAATGGGCCAGAAGCAGACATTCTTGCAAATTAACTCTTCCTGTATTCTGAACAGGATCAGAGAGACTTTTGTCTTAGCTGATTTGCATGCACTAATTGCTAATTCTGAGTAAATGTGGAGTGATCACCTACACAATTACATTCATAAATTAATATTTTTATTTCACAGTTATTTACGCACAGGAAGAAACAGTACAAATAATTCTAAGACTGTGTCTACACTTACATAATGAAGTGGTTAATTAAAGTAATGAGCTAGTTAATGACAAGCCTAGAAATTTTTCATGAAATATCCATATAAGGGAGGAAGAAATGTCTTTGCCTGAATAATTCTCATAATTGCCTGAACATTTGATTTCACTTTCTATGCACAGAGACATGCCCTAAATGATACTTCAGTTATGAATCTAAATTATCTTTTGATTTCTCATGAGTCGTATTTTTACCAGTGCTAACTTCCAAGGTAACAGAATTAAACCAGAGGTATCACACAGAAAGGAGACATAGCCTCACCCCCCAAAATCATACCGGACACAGGCTGATTCACACAATTATGTGGCAGTGAATATACAGAAACATACGCTAAACTAAGTTTAGAGTAAGTCAGCCACTGACAATCAGTACCAAGAGGCTCCTTTAACCTACCCCAAGTTTAGAGGGACCCATCCTTTTAGGATCTCTGATCACTTGGTCCAATACATCTCTGACCTTAATGTTGGAAACCAAATTTCCTCTAACTTTTTGTTTCACATCTGGAATCGAGGAACCTGCAACAAACCCAAATCGTCTGGGTTTGGACAAACACCTCACTTATTTGGGAAAAGATTTGGTCTTTCCCTGTTTCAGTGAAGAGCGCCACATCCACCCAGCTGCCCAGAGCAAAATTCTCACAGTCATCGCTGATTCTTTGCTTCCCTTTGTGCCAGTCTGAGCCACCATCATCTCTAATTGTTAGTCTCCTTGCCTCGACTCTTGCTCCATCAACCATGCCACTGATCCCCAAAGCCCATTCTCAATTCAGCAGCTGATATACTTCTTTAAAATATTTCCCAGGTTATGTCAGTCCTCTGCTTACAGTCTTGAGCAGATCAATGGGGCTGAAGCTGTGGAGCGTGCTCTGGGTCTGGAAGCACATAGGGGAGGTAGCAGAACAGCTTCTAAGGGGTAACAGGAAGTAAAGTTCTCATGAAATATTTGGGAATTAATCTCCTCTACTGCTTTAAGCCATGACTAGGGCTGGAGCTCTTCTGTCGACTTTAAGGATACTTTGGCCCAGGAATATAATTTCTAAGACAGTCAGCATCTGGAGAGGTGAAAGGACGTAGACACATCCTCTTTACCTGGATCTGACCCAATACTGCCTTGTATATTAATAATATCACTTAGGATGGGACCTTGGAGAAGGCAATGGCACCCCACTCCATTGCCTGGAAAATCCTACAGATGGAGGAGCCTGGTAGGCTGCAGTCCATGGAGTCGCTAAGAGTCGGACACTGAGTGACTTCACTTTGACTTTTCACTTTCATGCATTGGAGAAGGAAATGGCAACCCACTCCAGTATTCTTGCCTAGGGAATCCCAGAGATGGGGGAGCCTGGTGGGCTGCCATCTATGGGGTCGCACACAAACTGAAGCGACTTAGCAGTAGCAGGATGGGGCCTGGAAACAGCTGCCAGTACACTGAGCTCTTGCCTGAGGCCTCTAGGGGTGATTCTCTGAGGCAATTATGAAATCACTAGATAGCAGGAGATGAGCACACGCACACAAAAAGAAACAAAAATAAAAACCTCCCACCCCAGAATCTGAAAACAGAAATTCTAAAATATAACCAGGAAGCCAATTCTAAGACAGAAGAGCTAAATAAAACTGTGGTTAAAAAAAAAAAAAAGGCAAATTTACTTGAGACAAAAGAAAATAGTTTTTTAAAAATCTAACAAATATAGTTTGTTTCTTCAAAGAAATACAAATTTTCCTTTGAAATTGAAAAAAATTATACAAAATTCATGGCTAATAAAGCAAACTAAAGTGTTCAGATAGAATATTACGCTGATAAGACATTTTTTAAAAATCAGTAGAAGGGACAAACTCTGGATGAGAGTTGAAAGAATTACTGAACTGGAAGACAAAACTGGGGGATTCTCTCAGCATGCAGAACTTAGATACAAAAAAATAAAAATATGAAAATGCAGTTAACATATATGGAGAATAAATTATTTTGGATATTATTCTATTAAGAGTTCCTGGGGAAAAGAAATAATGAAAAGAATACAACAGAATGTTCAAACCACAACACAATTGCACTTATTTCACACGCTAGCAAAGTACTGCTCAAAACTCTCCAAGCCAGGCTTCAAGTACATGAACTGTGAGCTTCCAGGTGATCAGACTGGATTTAGAAAAGAAAGGAACCAGAGATCAAATTGCCAACGTCCACTGGATCATCAAAAAAGCAAGTGAGTTCCAGAAAAGCATCTACTTTTGCTTTATTGACTACACCAAAACCTTTGACTGTGTGGATCACAACAAACTGTGAAAAATCCTTCAAGAAATGGGAACACCAGACCACCTGATCTGTCTCCTGAGAAATCTGTATGAAGGTCAAGAAGCAAAAGTTAGAACTGGACATGGAACAACAGACTGGTTCCAAACAGGAAAAGGAGTATGTCAAGGCTGTATATCGTCACCCTGCTTGTTTAACTTATATGCAGAGTACATCATGTGAAATGCCAGCTGGATGAAGCACAGGCTGGAATCAAGATTGCCAAATATCAATAACCACAGATACACAGATGACATCACCCTTATGGCAGAAAGCGAAGAAGAACTAAAGAGCCTCTTGATGAAAGTGAGAGAGGAGAGTGAAGAAGTTGTCTTAAAGCTCAACATTCAGAAAACTAAGATCGTAGCATCCAGTCCCATCACTTCATGGGAAATCGATGGGGAAACAATGGAAACCATGGCAGACTTTATTTTTTGGGCTCCAAAATCGCTGCAGATGGTAACTGCAGCCATGAAATTAAAAAACACTTGCTCCTTGGAAGAAAAGCAATAACCAACCTAGACAACATATTAAAAAGCAGAGACATTACTTTACCAACAAAGGTCCATCTAGTCAAAGCTATGGTTTTTCCAGTGGTCATGTATGGATGTGAGAGTTGGACTGTAAAGAAAACTGAGCACTGAAGAATTGATGCTTTTGAACTATGGTGTTGGAGAAGACTCTTGAGAGTCCCTTGGACTCCAAGGAGATTCAACAGTCAGTCTTAAAGGAATCAGTCCTGAATTTTCATTGGAAGGACTAATGCTGAAGCTGAAACTGCAGTACTTTGGCCACCTGATCCAAAGAACTGACTCATTGGAAAAGACCCTGATGCTGGGAAAGATTGAAGGTTGGAGGAGAAGGGGAGGACAGAGGATGAGATGGTTGAATGGCATCAGCAACACGATAGACATGAGTTTGAGTAGGCTCAGGAGTTGGTGATGGACAGGGAAACCTAGCATGCTACAGTCCGTGGGGTCTCAAAGAGTCAGACACAACTGAGGGACTGAACTGAACTAACTGAAGCAACATTTGAAAACATACAGAATTTTACAAAATTTGAGATGCAAATCCTTAAGTTGGAAAGGTATTCTAGAAACCAAGAGGAAAATAAATACACACTTAGACGTGTGGAACTAGAAAATATCACTGTTAAATCCCCCCAAGGAGGGAAAACATTAGTTATAAAGGAAGTAAAATTGAACTAATATCCAGCTTCAGTCTTCAGATGCCAGAAGGCAATAGAGAAGTAGCTGTAAATATCAATTAGAGTCCCACACAAGTCGGAACTATAATTTAAAACTGAGACTAAAATAAAGACATTTTCTGGCAACTAAAAGTGCTTACCTGTTCAGTTTATTTCAGTCGCTCAGTCGTGTCCAACTTTTTGTGACCCCATCAACCGCAACACGCCAGGCCTCTCTGTCCATCAGCAACTCCCGGAGTTCACTCAAACTCACGTCCATCAAGTCAGCAATGCCATCCAGCCAACTCATTCTCGGTCGTCCCCTTCTCCTGCCCCCAATCCCTCCCAACATCAGAGTCTTTTCCAATGAGTCAACTCTTNATGCATTGGAATCAATCATGAACTTCCTTTTGATAGCTTTCTTGCTATAAGAAGATAGAGTAGAAGGTCCCCAGGGAAAGAGAACCAGGCGTGGATTTCCTGACAGAAGAGAAGTCAATTTTGGCTTAAGCCAATTTTTATCTAGGCTTGACCCCTACTTTTCACATCGTAGAGAGGTCTCTCCCTATAGGGTTTTACAGGGATCCATGACAGGTCACATCTTAGGAAGGTCTGTGCAGCATTTCAGGATTCATACTTCCTCTGATGTAAAAGGCAGACACAACTGGTAATTTTCTATTTTAATTTGACCTGACTTGAATGTAATTTCTGTATAAACAGAGGGCATGGACTATTATATGACCCACCCCTAATCTTAGGGAAGAGGAAGAGAATTTACTGTATTCTCTTCTTGCAATTTCACACACAATCACACAAAACAGGGGCCCAAATGACACAGTTTAGGAAAGTGTGTCAAATGAGAAAATG
This sequence comes from Neotragus pygmaeus, assembly GCA_006410875.1. Classification (NCBI taxonomy): domain Eukaryota; kingdom Metazoa; phylum Chordata; class Mammalia; order Artiodactyla; family Bovidae; genus Neotragus; species Neotragus pygmaeus. The sequence goes on along the minus strand of SJYV01055376.1, from coordinate 73,545 downwards.
GTGTCACAAAGGGGCAGGAAGGAGCAGTAAAAGTAGTAGGATTAGTGAATTAGTAGTAGGATTAGTGAAAGCATTAATACTGAGAGGACATTGGAAAAGAAAGGCAAAAGCTCTATGTTAGCATGATAGCATCGTATATGTTCAGAGAGATGTAGGCATTTCTGTTTTACAACATTGGTTATCTTTCTTGAGTTTTATGTTTAAATTTAAGATAGAGTATAAATTTTTTATAGCAGTTAAACACCACACTTTTTTGAGAATAGAGGAATTTGAATTTTAAATTAACGATATTTCCAATATGTTAGAAGTTAACTACATCCCATGTTCAATATTTTCTTAAATAACGATTGTATATAACAGGCCATTCTGAAGTATAATAAATGATGTCTTCTAAATTCTAATAATGGTTGGCATTACTTATGACCCTTTCTGTAGCAATAGCCAATAAAAAAGATCATATTTTCAGTATATACATATCATTTTGAAGACTCTAATGTTCAGAAGTGAGTCAGTTTATTTAATTTATAGGAATATGAAAACCATTCTAGGAATAACATTTTATGATTCTACTCTCATCAATATCTGATACTCTAAATTTTCTTTTTAAGCATCTCCATTTTCCATTGTCATGTCTGAATTACTTTTATTATTGTATTTTACCTATTTCAATGTCTGCTTCTTTTCTTTTATAAATGAATTCACCAACTGGAGCCAAAATAGCCTGGAAGCTCTTAAGATTTAAAGCACACTTTAATTATCATATATCATGCCATTAAGAAAAATCAGATATAGCGCTCTAATAAGAATTATGTTTACATTTACCTAATCATTACATCTCACATTAAAAAGAATCTTTTAACAGTAGTAAAAGTAGAAATAAAATACTAAAAATTTGCATCCTTATTTTTAAATTTTTAAACTATTTGAATGCTGTTGCAGCTGTATTCATCATTGCTAANGAATTATGTTTACATTTACCTAATCATTACATCTCACATTAAAAAGAATCTTTTAACAGTAGTAAAAGTAGAAATAAAATACTAAAAATTTGCATTCTTATTTTTAAATTTTTAAACTATTTGAATGCTGTTGCAGCTGTATTCATCATTGCTAAGTTGCTAAGTCACTTCAGTCGTGTCCAACTCTGTGCGACCCCATAGACGGCAGCCCACCAGACTCCCCCGTCCCTGGGATTCTCCAGGCAAGAACATTACCTCTGCTTATTTTACTTAAGAAAGAAATGTTACCCATTGAAAATGTACATTTAATAGAGGCTATACCTAAATAAATATACACAGAATGGCTATATACACACATACATATCAGCAAATAAAACAGTAAAATAACTCTTTAAAACTTCTAGCATTAAAAATGCTTCAAATACAGAAATCAGAAAATTATCAGAAAATAGCATAATTAATTTCAGATAAGTCCTGAGTGGTCAATTGAACTCGTGAAAATTTTCTTGTTTTTCATTCGTTTATGTTCCCCACTAGTCATTTGATAACAAATTAGAAGAATAACTCCAGTTTAAGATCCAAGTATGTGTTACAGTCTTATTTAACCCCCAACTGTAGAAGACCCACCAATTTGTCTTCTATTTGAATGGATATTGAGAAAAATTAAAGAGAAATATGGCTTTATTTCATAAATACTAAATATCATCTTAAAAGTTAGTTTATTGGCCATGGGTAAATATTTGACACTCATGAAAAAATTGCAGGATATGCTTTTAAATCACTGTATATTGTTGGCTGCATTAAACCTTTAAGTTTTCACTTCGATAATTATTTTTAATTCTCGCTCACTCCTTCAATTACTTTTTCCCTTTGAGTAGTTCACTTTTCTCAAACTAACTTTTCAATTTTGTATTTTCCTAGACTAAATAAAACTATTCTTGCCCTAATAACCTAAGTAAGGTAACAAAATGAGATAGTAATAAATATGTTGCAGGATTTTTAGGATTAGATATCAGAAACAAAAATTGATACCAAAGCTCAGGATTTTTAATAGAAAGGTTTTAGCACTATATTCTGGTTGCAGTTTATGGCTTGGAAACTTAGAGCAAAACAACCTGATACATATACAAATTAACCAATAAAAGACCAACTGTGACATAAAAACCTTATTTCTTATGAACATGTCTCATCTCCTTTACTAGATGGTTAACTTTTTAAGGACAGAGCCAAAATAATGCCCCAGTATCTAGCGTAAGGCTAGAAAGTGTTAGGAAATACATGTTTGAGTTGGTTTTGGAAGACCAATGAATCTTTGCCATGTATATTTATTTATCCCAAAATGAAATGTTAGGCCATTAAGCTGTACAGCTACTAAGTTTTTTTCACACTTCCTGTGAGTTCTGAAGTCCAACAAATCAATTAACTTCACTTTCTATCCTGAGTTTATATTTCTTCTATTTGTCAATCATGAAGGATGGTGTGCTTTTGTTTCCCTTTTCTTAGATTGTTGTGTCAGTCTTCATAATATTGGACAAAGCAAAACATTTCCTTTAGGCAGTTTTTGTTTCCAACTGACTCTTTTTTGCTTTTGAGATTGTTTAACATTTCATGCTGGTGGAAAAAAAACAAAATTATTTTAAATGTGCAAATGAAATAATAGCCAACAAAAAAACTGTTCTCTGCATTAGATAATAGAGTTTTAATGTATTTCTGCTGTCGGGTTGGTGTATTTGTGTGATAATTTTATGTGACAGTGTAATTAAATTGTAAAACAATTCCCATTTCCTATGTATTTTATCTATTTATCATCATTTATTTCTTTACCTTCTTTTTCTGCAGTAAATATTATTGTAAGGAGAGTTAAATAAGTTAAACCAATGCAATTACTTTTGCAGATTGAAATTAACTTCATATATCAACTCATGCACATTTATACAAAGTACCTACAACTTGCTCAGTATAAATAAATGTGTTTATTGCAGTATATTTATGATGTCACTGTGGTTTCCATGTTTGCCTTCCTTCTGAGTAATGATGTATATGTTTAAACTTGACATTTTAACAGTATTTTCAAACAATTTCATTCATTATCAAATAACCATTTATTACACTATGGCAATTTCATACCATTTACTGAACCCTTTAGACACTCCTAAACAATGATTTATCAACCAATATACAAATTTTAATGCTTATCACAGCAAATATAGAAAGTAACATTAAATAGTGACTTGACAAGAGACAACTAAATTATCTTTTAAGAGAAACCTTGATGAGTCATGTTCAGCAATTGCCACTCTGCATTTATAGCTATATAAGTAATTAAAAGAAGAGTATTAGATTGTTATGTTCTTCATCTATTAAGATGGTTAATTATAAAACCTATATTGACAACAACCATATAATCCCAAATGCTAATTTTAAAGGAAAGAAGAAAGAGTTTTAAATGTTTTGGATGCCAGCCTCCTTGGTAGCTTTTTGTGTCTGGGCTTCTCTATAAATAGGAGGGACACAGTCCTGCTCAGGAAATCATTCTTGGATGACAAAGCTGGGATGAGCCTGATGGATCATGTTGTGTGAAACAATGGCTTCTTACCATAATCCTAGTTGCTTGCTGCACACAAGACATAGCCAGATCATCCTCATGATGTCTGACCATACTATCCTTGCTGAAACATCCCACAGAAGTTATCTAACTATGAATTTTATCAGGGGAAAAAATTTCATTTCTCTACCCAAAGAAGCCAAATCAGTGACAGAATGTTATTCTTATAGGGTCACACATTTGATCCAGGGAAGACTACAGTCCTCCAAGAAACTTTAGTTTAAAAACAAACAATTAGGACAGAAAGGGAGGAGGGAGAGACAAGACAAGCTTCCTTTCTAGTAGGATCATTTACATAAAACATTAAACCTGATAAAGGTTTCTGTCAGTGTGTGGGAGGGTCTGTATTTCTTTAGTTATCCACATCCAGAATGAATTAATTTGACACTAATTGCAGAAGGATTAAATTTATTCAATCTCTGTAGACTACTCCTTGACTATTAAAATTAAATGAAGATAAAAATGAATTATTCTTTCCTAGATCAAAAATTAAACACCAAACCAATTTATGAGGATGTGGGGGAAGAAGGGCAATAAAGACTTCTACCTGTGAGTTGTTTTTTTTCTTCCTAAAATAGATTGAAGTGAAAAGCTGATTTTTTGATAGATTTATTAATTTAACAAAAAGATCCCTTATTTAGGAGGCCCTGGGACACCTTTAGAAAATGTATTCTAGCTATAAGTACCTGAAAATACATATATTTTCATTAACACTTTTAAAATAGATAGCTATGCCAAGAAATTGGTTATATAGAGAATGACTTTTATAATAGTCAAAACACAAAGAATTATTAAGATCCAAAAGAGGAACGAGTTTCAAGTGATTTCATTCCAGCATGTATTTTCTGTACCTCTAGGTCAAATAAAGAACTGAAGCCAAAACTATTATCAGAAGAGGCATGTTTATAAACTAAACTTTGAAGCAACTCCTCATTTTCAGAATGGTCTTTAAACAAAAATGATCAAGACACTTCCTAAGACTCCCTGAGATTGCCATCTGTTTCTTCATTTACTGGTACCTATTTCTTAGTCTTAAAGAATGCATGTTGCATTGAGAAGGGAGGAGACTTACAAATTCAGTAGTCAAGTTGGAATTTTTATTTTTATTTTTGGCAGGGGTACAGTGCTGTGTGTGGGCTTTCTTTAGCTGTAGCAAGTAGAGCAGAGAAGGACATAGCAACCCACTCCAGTATTCTTGCCTAGAGAATCCCGTGGACAGAGGAGCCTGGTGGGCTGCTGTCCATGGGGTCACACAGAGTCAGACATGACTGAAGCGACTTAGCCCGCATGCATGCATTGGAGAAGGAAATGGCAACCCGCTCCAGTATTCTTGCCTAGAGAATCCCAGGGATGGAGGAGCCTGGTGCGCTGCCGTCTGTGGGGTCGCACAGAGTCGGACATGACTGAAGCGACTTCGCAGCAGCAGCAGGAAGGAGAGGCTGCTCCTCGTTGTGGTGCTCAGGCTTCTCACTGTGCTGGCTTCTCTGGGTGTAGGGCACAGGCCGTATTGCACAGGCTTCAGTGGTTGCAGCCCACAGACTCAGCAGTTGGCAGCTCCCAGGCTCTAGAGCACAAGGCTCACTGGTTATGTTGCAGGGGCTTAGTTGCTCCTCAGCCCGTGGAATCTTCTTAGACCAGGGATTGAAGCCATATCCTCTGCATTGGCAGGTGGATTCTTATTCACTGCCTACCAGGGAAGTCCCAAGTTGGAATTTTAAAGGAAATTTGCTGATTCTGAGTTCAAGACTTTGTCTACTGTATTGAACAAGCTTGCAAACTGTAAATACTGATAGCCCTGGTAAATATTCAGATTCTTTAAAGCATCTTTCCTGTGACCTAGCATGTATTTTATTTATGTATTTGGATTGTCTTCTTTTTTTACGCTACTTTTTAAAAAAAGATAACATGTAATTACGGTGGGTAATTTTCAGAGGTTTGTACTTAAACATTCACTTAACATTTTCGTGAATTCCTAAAATTTAATGAAATGATAAGCCCAACTTCAGACAAAATGCTAACTTAGGTAAAAATGAGTCTCTGGCACCTCATAAATTACTGACAAGAAAACTGAAGTTCTAGCAGACATAGGTTACTTGCCCAGGGTCACTGAGACTGTAGCAGAATAAGAACTAATATGCCTCTCCTCATCCCAGTCCACTCCTAGCCTTCTATTTTCACATAGGTTTACGTGTTAAGCCATTCTATGAAAAATTAATTGCATTCTAAAAGGAACCAGTGCCATAAGCTAACTAAGGAAAGGCTAATAATGCATTCAGGCATTAGTCATCTTATCGATTTAAATTCACCCCCACACTCTCTCATATCCCAAACTACACACACGAACATTAGATACAATATTTGTAAATAGTGCCTGGGTAAGGTTATTGTCATATGGAATAGCATCTCATATATGGGGGTGTGTGTGTGTGGGTGTGTGCATAATATTATATATGTATATACATAAAGTTCCTCATATAAATGGGGACCTTGCTGAAGAGTTAATAGTCTACAATTTCAGAGATTAAAGAAAGATGATAATTCATGCTAAACTTCTATCATTTCATCTCTCCTCATTTTATAAACACCTAAAACTACAAAGTTTCTTTGTCTTTAGTAACTATAATCTGGTTCTTTAGTAAATTCGACTTCCCTGGTGGCTCAGATGGTAAAGCATCTGCCTGCAATACGGGAGATCCAAGTTCGATCCCTGGGTTGGGAAGGGATCCTTCTTCCCTCCTGGAGAAGGAAATGGTGACCCACTCCAGTATTCCTGCCTGGAGAATCCCAGGGATGGAGGAACCTGATAGGCTACAGTCCATGGGGTCACAAAGAGTCGGACACGACTGAGCGACTTCACTTCACTTAATAATTACATTAGAAAAAAGATGTTTGTCATTACATATTATAAGGGAACTGTGTAAGTGAAAAAGAATATTACAATATTAATATTTTCTCATCTGTTTTACTGAAATTCATTAACAAGAATTTGAGTTAGTACATTTTACTTATTTACAGAGTTCCAGTGTTTCAAAATATAAATAATATCACCTAGATTCTCTCAGCTGAGGTAGTTACTTTCAGGAGGTTAAAGTATTTTGGGAAATACATTTGCAGAACATTTAGCCCATCACAGTAGTGGATTAGATAATACAAACTTTTGATTTTTATATTCATATTAAAAAAATGCATTTGCCTTACATAGAGCCATGTTAACATTTTTCGTTAAGTAGAACGAAATTCCCAATTGACCCCAAATTGTGTCTTTATAAATGCACTTGTTTTCTTGAAACAAGTAAAATTGTACTTCAACTCTAAAGATACAGAATAAGTTGTTAATGCTTTGGTGAACAATAGTACTGTATCTAATTTTGAGTTAATCTCAATGCAGGAACTGTAATTGGCTGTGGGACAGTTCACCTTAATTATCAATTCCCACTTTTGGTTACTCAGGCCAGAAAGAATTAAAAAATCATTAACACTGGTAAAAATCATCATCATCAATCAGTCAAGCTCTGCTTTTTTAATTGAAGGCGATTAGTTATTTGTATGTTTCTAATTTTAGATGGTCATACTGCTAAAAAGATTCCGTATCTTCAAGGAGAGAAGGAGGAATAAAATCTACTTCCCTCTTCAAATTGAGTCTGTATTTTAGTAATAATCCACGCATAGTAATACTGTGTCTCATATGTTTGCAAAGGCATTAATTAATAAGTGGAGTGATACTTTGGTAATGACTCCTATTCAGGGTAGATGGATCTCTGCTCATCATCTTTCCAGATGACAATCATGATCGCCAATCTATTTATTGCCATGATCTTGCCAAAGTTTGTGCTTTTATATTATAAACTGTATACCATCTGATAGTTTTAAATTCATTTGTCATTTCCTTTATGAGACTGCATCAACATCTTTTAAAAAGCATTTATTTATGTGACTGGGCCCAATGTTAATTGCAGCATGCAAGATCTTTTAGTTACAGCATACAAACTGCTAGTTGTGGCCTCTGGGATCTAGTTCCCTGACCAGGGATCAAACCAGGGCCCCTTGCATTAGGAGTGTGGAGTCTTAGCCACTGGACCACCAGGCATTAATATCTTCACATAGGACTTGAGTATGGACTTTAAGCTTTGTTCACAGTATTAGTTTTAATAATGGTCTAAGGTGTGCTGTGCTTCAGTTGCTCAGTCATGTCTGACTCTTTGAGACCCTATGGACAGTAGCCTGCCAGGCAAGAATACTAGAGTGGGTTGTCATGCCCTCCTGCAGGGGATCTTCCCAACCCAAGGATTGAACCCCGGTCTCCCACATTGCTGGCAGATTCTTTACTATGTGAGCCACCCGAGAAGCCTAAGAAAACTAGAGTGGATTGCCTATCCCTTCTCCAGGGGTTCTTCCTGACCCAGGAATTAATCTGGGGTCTCCTGCATTGCATGGGGATTCTTTACCAGCTGAGCTACCAGGGAAGCCTAGTACTAGTCTTTGCTAACTTCTATTGAATGAAATGCACATCCTTACTGTCCCCAGTGGTCATGTATGGATGTGAGAGTTGGACTATAAAGAGAGCTGAGCACTGAAGAATTGATGCTTTTGAACTGTGATGTTGGAGAAGACTCTTGAGAGTTCCTTGGACTGCAAGGAGATCCAACCAGTCCATCCTAAAGGAAATCAGTACTGAATGTTCATTGGAAGGACTGATGTTGAAGATGAAACTCCAATACTTTGGCCACCTGATGCGAAGAGCTGACTCATTAGAAAAGACCCTGATGCTGGGAAAGATTGAAGACAGGAGGAAAACGGGACGACAGAGGATGAGATGTTGGATGGCATCACCGACTCGAATGACATGGGTTTGGGTGGACTCTGGGAGTTGGTGATGGACTGGGAGGCCTGGTGTGCTGCATGGTTCATGGGGTTACAAAGGGTCAGACACGACTGAGCAACTGAACTGAACTGTCCCCAACAAACATGACCATGTCCAGATCTGAACTCTTATTCTCATATGACTTTAACCCATAATCCAGCTATTTTCCTGAATGAGTTGAATCATTAAAATCCTGCAGACTAAAATACTCCATTAAATCAGCCTAGTTTTCCTCTTGAATGGCCATATTCCAACTCTATGCATAGAAATATTTCACAGGAATGTATGCTGATGCTTCCCTGTATCTATCCTGTAGAATGTGGCAGCATCACCCAATGTGGCTGCCACCCAATGTGCCAGTCCAATTTGAATTTTCTGAAATCGGGAAGCAGAAATTCTCTCTGGAACAATATCTTTTACTGGTTCACTGTAGAAAAGAAACTTGTCACCATACCAAAGACAAAGCTGCTGCTGGGTTTAGTTTTGAATTTTATAAAGTAAGTGAAAAATGTATACACATTCATTTCAGACTCAAGTTATGAATAATTAAATGAATATATAATTGTATCCAGTTTTACCCTCAAGCTCAACTAGCAAAGACATCTTCAGCCCATGTAAAAAGGATACTTTATTTTTTTTCAAAAATTATTAGTGAGCTGCCAAACATCACTGAATTTATATGCTCATAAGCAACAATAACAATCTGTCTATAAAATTACACAGTGCAGAGTGCAGCAGCCTTGAAGAGTTTTGTTTAATGTACATATGTCTTCTGAAATTTACACACACATTTTCTTAGCATTGTCTCAAATGTCTTCTTCATCACCCCTCATCTCACCTCTGATGCAAGATTGAGGTGGGGGTGGGGAGTAGGTTCATCACTTAAGTCCATTTTGACTGAGTGCTTTTGTTTTGATGTATGAAGTATGACAAAGAACATGAATAATCTTAACATACACACTAAAACATACATTCCAATGAGTACTATCCCTCTCAAAGTTGTTCTCTTAGGGCTTATCCTTATGAAACTGCCATTGTATAGGTCATTTTCAAGCTCTTCTTTTTTGGAGGATAAAATAAAGTGGTAATTGATTGCATTTCCAGTTTGCTCATCCATATTTATTGGCTTGAATAAATCCTTAGTATTAAAGAAATATTCTTTTTTACTCTAAAAAAATTTCTTTGAAATATAGTTGATTTATAATGTTGTGTGTGAATATAATTGACTTATAATGTGTTTCAGGTGTATAGCAAAGTGATTAAGTTATATATATATATAACTGAACATATATACAATATATATACTTTTTATGTTCTGTTCCATTATATTGTATATTATATTGTATATTATAGGTTATTACAAGACATTGAGTATAATTTCCAGTGCCATACAGTAGATCCTTATTATCTGTTTCATGTATAGTAGTGTGTATATTTTAATACCAAACTCCTAATTTATCCTTCCCCCCGCCCCTTTGGGAGCCATAAATTTGTTTCCTATGTCTATGAATCTATTTCTGTTTTGTAAATAAGCTCATTTGTATCATTTTTTTAGATTCCATATATAAGTGATAATCATATGATGTTTATTTGTTTTTGTCTCACTTACTTTGCTTAATATGACAATCTCTAGGTCCATCCATATTGCTGCAAATGGCACTATTTCATTCTTTTTAATGACTGAGTAATATTCCATTGTATACAGGTACTGCATATTCTTTACCCAGTTCTCTAGTCAATGGACATTTTGATTGCTTCCATGTCTTTTCTGTTGTAAATAGTGCTGCTGTGACCATTGGGGTACATGTATCTTTTCCAATTATGTTTTTCTCCAGAGATATGCCCAGGAGTGAGATTGCAAGATCATATGACAACTCAATTTTCAGGGGCAAAAAAAAAAAAACCCTTTTTTACCTGGCCTTTAACTACTTATTGTTGTTACTACAGCCATTCATACCTGCTCATACTCCCATTGCTTGTCCTTTAGTCACAATGAACTGCAGGCACTTTATATGCCATTCTCTCTGCTTAGAAGATCCTCCTCTTAATCTTTTTTTTTTTTTTAATGTTTGTTTATTTTACTGCACCAGATCTTAGTTGCAACATACGGATTTTTGATCTTCATTTTGACATGCAGGGTCTTTGGTTGTGGCACATGGGATCTTTATTTGTGGCCTGATAACTCTTACGTTGCAGCATGTGAGATCCAGGGATAGAACCAGTGCCCCCCTGCATTTCGAGCACGGAGTCCTAGCCACTGGGCCACCAGGGAAGGAAGTCCCTACTCCTCTTATTCTTAATCTTGGTATACCTCTTGCAGAAAGTCTTCCTTTCTTGACCCTATCTGCCACCCCCCAGTCTGGTTAGCTCCCTTCTGTTTAGCTGAACCTTAGGAGTACTAAGATCACTCAGTCTACCAAACTGTGTACTGTCTTCACTTGCCCTTTTTTCTGACTAGTCTATGAGCTCCTTGAAGGCAGACATTATGTCTTTTTCATCTTATCCTCGGGGCCCGACCCTCAGGACTCACAATATTGTCCAGTAAAGATTTGTCTAACGATCTCTGAATGAATACAAAAGTTTGTCAAAATGTTTGTGAATGGGTACTTGAACAAAGTGGGTGATCTTAGATGATAACTTTGAAGGTAAACATTCACTTTATTGAGTCCTAGTCAAAGTTAAAAATTTTACTGGATTATTCAATAAATGATATTGGGTAGACTATCATGTCAGTTTAGTAAAAATCAGATTCCTTACCTCATATCATAAGCACATATACAAAATTACAATTGGATTTAATGTTCGTATTTTTTTTAAAAGATGAACTCTAAACAACTATGACTACTTGTTTAATTTTAGAGTGAGGAGGGTCTATTTAAACATAACACCAAAATCAAAATCCACAGAGGAAAAGATCGATGGTGGCTCTGAGCTAATGTATTGCTTTGTGCTTAAGGTCTGGAAGCCACACATTTTTGTTTTGTGGACTTAAAAAAACTCACAAGGTAAAAATTGCAAGTAGACTTTATTCAGTGTCTTTCTAAGAATTATAGTGGGAAGACAGCATTTCAGATAGCTCTTATATACTGTTCCAAAGAGGTAAAGAGGGAGGGGAGGTCAGTATATCTGTGACTTTGGCAAAGCGGGAATATGCACCCAAGCATACATCTCAGAAGTTTGCTACTAGTCACAAGGAACACATCTTAGTTAATGGTTTTAGTGCTTTTCTAAATATGGAAAGATGCAAGAATCCAGGTTCATAAAACATTTCTCCTGAAAATATTTAACTATCTAAAGGCTAATTCTGCCAGTTTTCCCAGATCATAAAGGGCCTCAATCCTGATCTCCACAGTGAACTCTTTTCAGAGTCTATTAAAAGTCAGCAACTGCAATTCTAACGCTTCAATTCCTGTAGCACCACATGGCTAGCAGCATTCTTTAGTTGGCACCCCTGAATTATTTTCCAGTTTTTAAGAGTCTAAATATCTACCTATTCATGGAACCACATAGAAAAAGCAAGCGATTGTCACAGTACACTAAAGATTATCTGAAAAGTTTGCACACACAGGGAAAATAGTATATTCTTTGTTCAGATTAATAATTGGACCCATTGCTTTAAGTTATTTCACCTAAAAGTTGAGGGAAAACATATTGAATGTATAATTTGAAAATGTAGCCAATATATTGTTTGGAAAATAAGTCAGTCCTATGTTTCTGACCCTATGGATACTCTGTGTAGTCTTGACTTTAACACTAGATGGAGTATCCAAAACTGAGCAGCCTAAATGTTCAATAAGGAATTGTCAGTACATAAATTATACATAATAAAAATGATGGTATTAAATATTCTTATTGACCAGAAAAAGAATTCAGGATATATTTTTTAATGAGAAGAAAAAATTAGATTATTAGCTATTAGATAAATTATTTTATTTTTATAAAATATGAGCTATTTTTATAGTTATATATATATACAAAAATCTGAAAGGCTGTACATAAATGTGTTAATAGTACAACTATCCTTCTTGTCTTATCCATAGTTTGTAACATTTCAACAGTAAGAATGGATAATTCATGAGATGGGAATAAAAAGTCAAATAGTAAAATGGCTTACTCAAAATCCAAAGCAAATACTGACCAAGCATATTTAAACAATAAAAGTTAGTGAAATGAAAAAGAAGCTAAAGATTGTAAAANGTAACATTTCAACAGTAAGAATGGATAATTCATGAGATGGGAATAAAAAGTCAAATAGTAAAATGGCTTACTCAAAATCCAAAGCAAATACTGACCAAGCATATTTAAACAATAAAAGTTAGTGAAATGAAAAAGAAGCTAAAGATTGTAAAACCACGTAACTTTATGATTTCAAATGATTTTCTGCCACCCTGTGGAGAATATTACACATTGCAGGACATGGAACTGAAAAATCTGTTAATTGAAGATGCAATTGTTTTCTAAGGAGCATCGTCCAAGAAGCTGTTTAAAGCTCTATTAGTTGATCAGTTTTATTTTTGTTGTTCACTCTGCCAGCTACTTAACAAAATTGATAGGAAAATAATACCTAACACATATACAATTATAACATACCATACACTATTCTAATATACATATGGCTTTATCTCACAAAAGTCCTATGAAGTATTACTTATTCCCCGTTTTATAGATGAGACACACAGAGTTTAACCCCCTGCCAGCTGTGAGTAAATGCTTCCAAAGCAATGTAAACCCAGGAACTGCGTTTTGGGTCGATGACTTAAGATTTTGAGCTTTTCAGTTCCCCTCAAGCCCCACCATTCCATAGTCAACCCAAATTGTTGACTACTGGGCCTTGGCAGGGATTTAGGGTTTGGGATTTGAGAAGGGTCATTACATTCTCCAAACTAATCTTCCTTCACTGAAGCTATAGAGCAGTGTTGCTACTCAAAACCTGGCTCATAGACCTGGGCCCTGCAGAGAACTGTTTGTTCCTGGGCCACAGTGAGACAAAGAGCACAAACACTGAGAACAAATGTTTAGAAAACCTTATAGCAACCTGGCAGGTGATTTCATGGCTGTTGACTCTAACGGTGAACTTTTCCCGATACTTTTATCTTACTAAAACATGGCCTACAACTACATAAGTTGATCATTCTCTGCGTATAGTTTTGTAAGCAGAAAGGGTAGCGGGTCCTCGGAGGAAAGGAACTAGATACAGCGTTTTAACATAAGAGAAGCCACTAGAGGCCAATGCCATCTTGTGATCCAACCCTGGCCACAGTGCTTGCCTTTGAAAGGCTGTCAGTATAAGGATCTTTTTTCTTTTTATTGTTTTTAAATTATTTTTTGTTGGTTTTTTAAATCACTTTTTAAAATTTATTTTTAAATTGGAGTATAATTGGTTTACAATGTTTTCATTTCTGCTATATAGGAACATGCATTAGCTGTAAGTGTACCTACATCCCTTCCCTCTTGAGCCTCCCTAGCACCCATCTCACCCCTAACCCATCTAGGTCTTCACAAAGCACAGAGCTGAGCTCCCCGTGCTACACGGTAGCTTCCCACTAGCTACCTGTTTCACACATGGTGGTGTATATATGTCGGTGAGAAAGTGGCACTGACATATATGCACTACTATGAGTAATAAGGATCTTAAAGAAACAGAAGAACAGATGACTGTTATCTGACAAAAGAAGAAACAAGAGCAAAGACAGTTATAAAGACTCCCAGGTCTGTTTCGATGGTAAAAATTAACCTGAACACTCAACCACTAGATCAATGTGAACCTAAGAAATGATGACATTGACCTTTTCTCACCAGTCAACTAAAGGTTCAGTTCAGTCACTCAGTCGTGTCCGACTCTTTGCAACCCCATGAGTTGTAGCACGCCAGGGCTCCCCGTCCATCACCAAGGCCCGGAGTTCACTCAAACTCACGTCCATCGAGTCCATGATGCCATCCAGCCATCTCATCCTCTGTCATCCCCTTCTCCTCCTGCCCTCAATCCCTCCCAACATCAGAGTCTTTTCCAATGAGTCAACTCTTCACATGAGGTTTCCAAAGTACCGGAGTTTCAGCTTTAGCATCATTTCTTCCAAAGAAATCCCAGGGCTGATCTCCTTTAGAATGGACTGGTTGGATCTCCTTGCAGTCCAAGGGACTCTCAAGAGTCTTCTCCAACACCACAGTTCAAAAGCATCAATTCTTCAGTGCTCAGCTTTCTTCACAGTCCAACTCTCACACCTATACATGACCACTGGAAAAACTATAGCCTTGACTAGATGGACCTTTGTTGGCAAAGTAATGTCTCTGCTTTTTAATATGCTGTCTAGGTTGGTCATAACTTTCCTTCCAAGGAGTAAGTGTCTTTTAATTTCATGGCAGCAGTCACCATCTGCAGTGATTTTGGAGCTCAAAAAAATAATGTCTGACACTAAAGCTTGGACTCTGTCAAACTTTGCCCCAATTCTATGTTGCAATATATTCTGCTCAAGCCCCTTCATGCACATGCATGAATCCTTGGCTTAAAACTTCCTAAATTTCTCTGTTTGGAAGACACTACTTTGGGAAAGATTCCCTAGCATACTGCTTGCTTGGTGCAAGAAATCCTTCCCATCATCTTTAGCTTGGTTATCTTTTGACTCAATCCCCACTGAGAGGTGAACCCAGTTTTCTGGTAACAATTTGAGAAGCACTGTTATAAAGCTATTCACCCAGGACAATGTTACCAAACTCTAAGGATTTTTCACCAGTCCATTCGAAAGGAGATCAGTCCTGGGTGTTCACTGGAAAGAATGATGCTAAAGCTGAAACTCCAATACTTTGANGCACTGTTATAAAGCTATTCACCCAGGACAATGTTACCAAACTCTAAGGATTTTTCACCAGTCCATTCGAAAGGAGATCAGTCCTGGGTGTTCACTGGAAAGAATGATGCTAAAGCTGAAACTCCAATACTTTGACCACCTCATGCCAAGAGTTGACTCATTGGAAAAGACTCTGATGCTGGGAGGGATTGAGGGCAGGAGAAGAAGGGGACAACAGAGGAAGAGATGGCTGGATGGCATCACCAACTCAATGGACGTGAGTTTGAGTGGACTCCGGGAGTTGATAATGGACAGGGAGGCCTGGCGTGCTGCAATTCATGGGATCGCAAAGAGCTGGACACACTGAGGGACTGAACTGAACTGAAGGATTTTTCTGAGGTTTGTTGTTATTTAGTTGCTAAGTCATGTCTGACTTTTTGCGACCCCATCGACTACAGCACACCAGGCTTCCCTATCCGTCACCAACTCCTGGAGCTTGCTCAAATTCATGTCCATTTAGTCGATGATGCCATTCAACCATCTCATTCTCTGTTGTTCCTTTCTCTTCTTGCTCTCAATCTTTCCCTGTATCAGGATCTTTTCCAATGAGTCAGCTCTTCGCATCAGGTAGCCATAGTATTGGAGCTTCAGCTTCACCATCAGCCCCTGTAATGAATATTCAGAGTCGATTTCCTTTAGAATTGACTGGTCTGATCTTCTTGCTGTTCAAGTGACTCTCAAAAGTCTTCTTCAGCACCACAGTTCTTCAGCACTCGGTTTTCCTTATGGTCCAACTCTCACATCCTTACATGACTACTGGAAAAACCATAGCTTTGAATATGGACCTTTGTCAGAAAAGTGATGTCTCTGCTTTTTAATATGCTGCCTAGGTTTGTCATAGCTTTTCTTTCAAGGAGTAAGCGTCCTTTAATTTCATGGCTGCAGTCACCATCTACAGTGATTTTGGAGTGCAGGAAAATATTCTGTCACTGTCTCCATTTTTCCCCCATGTATGGATCGGATACCATGATCTTAGTTTTTTGAATGCTGAGTTTTAAGCCAGCTTTTTCACCTCTTCTTTCACCCTCATCAAGAGGCTCTTTAGTTCCTCTTCACTTTCTGCCGTGAGGGTGGTATCATCTGAGTATCTGAGGTTGTTGCTATTTCTCCCCGAAATCTTGATTGCAGCTTATGAGTCATCCAGCCCAATATTTTGCATGGTGTACTCTGCATATAAGTTAAATAAGCAGGGTGACAATATACAGCCTTGACATACTCCTTTCCCAATTTTGAACCAGTCTGTTGTTCCATGTCGAGTTTTAACTGTTGCTTCCTGACCTGCATACAGATTTCTCAAGAGGCAGGTCAGAAGGTTTGGTATTCCCATCTCTTTAAGAATTTTCCAGTTTATTCTGATCTACACAGTCAAAGGCTTTAGAATAGCCAGTGAAGCAGAAGTAGATGTTTTTCTGGAACTCTCTTGCTTTTTCTATGATCCAACGGATGTTGGCAATTTGATCTCTGGTTCCTCTGCCTTTTCTAAATCCAGCTGGTACATCTGGAAGTTCTTGGTTCACATGCTACTGAGGCCTAGTTTGAAGAATTTTGAGCATGACTTTGCTAGCATGTGAAATTAGTGCAATTGTATGGTGGTTTGAACATTCTTTGGCATTGCCCTTCTTTAGGATTGGAATGAAAACTGACCTTTTCCAGTCTTGTGGCCACTGCTTAGTTTTCCAAATTTGCTGGCATATTGAGTGCGACAAGCACTTTAACAGCATCATCATTTAGGATTTGAAATAGCTCAGCTGGAATTCCATCACCTCCACTAGTTTTGTTCATAATAATGCTTTCTAAAGTCCACTTGACTTCACACTCCAGGATGTCTGGCTCTAGGTGAGTGATCACACCATTGTGGTTATCTGGGTCATTAGGACTTTTTGGTACAGTTCTTTGGTGTATTCTTGCCACCACTTCCTCATCTCTTCTGTTTCTCTTAGGTCCTTGCCATTTTTGTCCTTTATTGTGCCCATCTTTGTATGAAATGTTCCCTTTGTATCTCTAATTTTCTGGAAAAGATCTCTAGTCTTTCTATTCTATTGTTTTCCTGTATTTCTTTGCATTGTTCACTTAAGAATTTTACCAAACTCTAAGGGTTTTTCTGAGTTTTACTTCCCCAATGAGACATCAACTATTTTTGTATCCATTTTATTATATAGTGTAAATCACAATGATCAGTAAAGCCAACATAAAAGAATATAAAAACGGCTCTTTGAGGCTCAAGGATAGTGGCCCAGCGCAGGAAGAGGAAGTTCCTGCAGATGTGTAAACGATTGCCAACCTAACAAAAACGCCTGACAGCTCCGCTGGCCAAGTCGCGGGAGAAAGCAGAAAGCGGGCGGGAGCCTCAGTTCCTCCTTCCCGGCCCGCCCGCCGCCGCTGAGGGTGTGGGCGGGGGGAGGGACTCAGGAAGACGCCACGCCTCTGCCCGGGCTTCCTCCAGCTGCGGGGTCTGGAGAAGGTCAGGGTGTTGTCACTTCCTTCGGAGCGGCTCTCTGTATCCGGGTCGGCCGCTGTAGCTGCGGCTTTGGGTCAGGGGCTGGGCCTGGGTCTCGCTGCGGTCAGAAGGGAGCAGGCTGCGCTCGGCGCTACCTTCTGCGACCTGGCCGTCAGCCCCACGTCGCCGGCCTGGAGGGGCGAAGAAGACGAGGAGGCCAAGGCTTCCTCCGGGGTAAGTGCCCCTCGGGAAGGCTGGGGCCGGCGGTCTGAGCTGAGAACAGGCCTCGGGGGCAGACATCGGAAGGGCGCACACCTGGGGCGGCCCGGGAAAGGAAGCCCGGAGCTTTATCCGTTACAGGAGGCGCCCTGGAAACTGCCCGGAGGCTCTTCCCGGATCCCCGCCCCGCTTCGGCCCCCGCCCTTGGCCAGGCTTCTGTTTGCTTTTTGCCACCCTTGCTTCCCCGCTTCTCCCAACCCTTTTCCATTTGTGGTGGTTGTGTTCGGCTGAGAACCTGCCCTCTTCTCTGCCCCGCTGCACGCTCCCCGGTCCGGGTGCAGTCCCTGGGCCCTGTTAGTCCCCTGTTTCTCACCAGCGTCGGTCCTGGTACAGAACAAAGGATCTTGGGTGTTTAATGTGCTCCACAGCCTTGGGAAATAGACAAGCAAGCGGCGTTTGTGATGGACCTGGATACGTGAGAAGCTGAGCTCCTGCATGGACACTGTCTTTTAAACACTGGCACAAGTGGCTTGGGTTTCCTCGGTGCACCTGATGCCATGGGTGATCTGCTGGACCAACGCATATTAAATCAGAAATTTATTTGCGTCTATGACATCGCTTTGAAACTTCCCCCTTGGTCTGCTGTGCTCTGGCAAGCTCTTTGAGAGCACAGCTTTAGTCATCCGGGTAGTCTTAGCGCCTTCCATATAATTTAATGAAACGTGTGATTGATTTTTGATATTGCTTTTTTTCCCCATCTTCACCTTAAAAAAAAAAAAAAAAGAATTAGGCTACTTCTCCTAATGCTTAACCACTTAATTTTTAAAATTAAACGTATTCTTTATCTAAAATTGTATAGGAATTTCTACAATTTGTAAATGTTCCTCAGAATTTTAACTGGTTACTGTATCTAGTTATCCTATAGACCATTTTCTTGATGATCTTGCATTCTCCTTAGTTCTTATCATTTTACATTTTCTCCACACAGTATCTTTAATTTTCATAATCTCTGTTGCAGCATAATATTGTTGGTTTTAGACAGGAAGTATGACAGATCTCCTTCTGCAAACATAGGACTTGAACTCAATTATCATAAGTAAGTGTTACTGTAGTCTTTCAGCATTACAGAATCTTTGAGGCTGCTGCTGCTGCTAAGTCGCTTCCGTCCTGTCCGACTCTGTGCAACCCCATGGACAGAAGCCCACCAGGCTCCCCCGTCCCTGGGAGTCTCCAGGCAAGAACACTGGTGTAGGTTGCCATTTCCTTCTCCAGTGCATGAAAATGAAAAGTGAAAGGCAAGTCGCTCAGTCGTATCCGACTCTTAGCAACCCCATGGACTGCAGCCCACCAGGCTCTGCTGTCCATGGGATTTTCCAGGCAAGAGTACTTAGCCAAATCTAGCTTGACAGGCTTATTCTGTAGAAAGTTGCCAGTGAACTGGAGACAGTGTGCTGTATTAGAAACAGTTTAGGTCTAACCTGGAAACCAAGATTATTTGCCTCAAATATAAGCTAAAATGGGTATAATAACCCCATGTTTTATATGTGATACAGAATTTTTGATTGGAATGTATGAGATATACAAACAGTAAATGGAAAAAGCACTCTTTGGAAAGTGGTTCTGTTCATTCTTCTGGTGTAACGCTCACAGAAGGAGCAGCAATGGAAAAAGACACCTGAGAAAGGAAGTATATGTATAGCCAGATCAGATAATTAAACCTTGGCTGACTGTGGATCGAAAGATGTCATCTTAAGCTTACACTCTATAAAGCAAAGTGCTAGTATAATGTGATGATAATAATATTCCAAAGTTATACTTTTATATTGCATCTAATATTTGTAACTCAAGAAAGTATTAGAAATCAGTTATTAGACTTTAATATTCTTAAAGGTCTCAGAGCCCTCCAGTATGTTCTGCATACTGATAATATAATCAATGTAACTTTTTCGATTGGCATAATTGTCCTGTGCTTTGTCTTCACAGTTGTGAGAAACAGCGCTATTGTGATTTTTCTTGAATTTTGTATTAACATTTCTGATAGGGTATCACATCTAATTGAGGAATGTAGTTGACAGATAACTTAGTTTTAGGTATACGAAATCATGAGTTCGATATTTGTACGCATTGCCAAATACATATGATAAGTCTAGTTAATATTCATCACCATATTTAGTTATAAAATTTTTTTTCTTTTCATGAGAACTTTAAAGATTTACTGTCTTAGCAGCTTTCATATATCTAATACACTGATACTAACTATAGTCACCATGCTGTACCTTTCCAGAACTAACTTTCAGCTAAAAGTTTATACCATTCTACCCCTTTCATCCATTTCACCCACTTTCCACCCTCCACCTCTGGCAACTGCCAATATGTTCTCTGTGTCTATAAGGTTTGATTTTTCTGTTTTGTTTTCTTAAGATTACAGACACATAAGTGAGATCGTAACGTGTTTGTCTTTCTCTTTCTGACTTACTTTACTTATGTTACGTAATGCCCTCAAGGTCCACCCATGTTGTGGCAGATGGCAGATTTTTTTTTAAATGATGGAATGATATTCCTGTGCATGTGTTTATCCATTCATTCATCAGTGGATACTTAGGTTACTTGCATATCTTGGCTATTGTAAATAATGCTGCTGTGAACATGGGGGTACACACATCTTTTCTAATTACTGTTTTAATTGTCTTCCGATGAATACTCAGAGTGGAATTGCTGGATTGTACCGGAATTCTGGCTTTAATTTTTTGAGGAACTTCCTTCCTGTGTTCCATAGTGGCTGCACCAGATTGCATTCCCACCAAGGATTTCCTTTTCTCCACACCCTCACTACTGCTTGTTATTTCTGGTCTTTTTGAGAATAGCCATTCTAAGCTGTTAGTATCTTTGTGTCATTTCATTCTTAAAAACCTACATGACTCTGCTCTCAAGGAAACAATGAGAAGTAGGCATGTAGGTTCTTTACTGAGGTTTATTGGCTACCCTCCTGAACATACAGCCTGGCCAAAAGTATTTTCCTCTGTGCTGCCAGTATTGCCAGCTTCATAGGAAAATGTGAACATGGACATTTGGAACAAAGTCCTTTCGTTTAAATGGGGATGTGAGAGGCTTGCCTAAGCATGTCCTTTTGCCGAACAAAATTGGTTTGAGTGTACATGTTGAGTACTAGCACTTATTCCATCTGTGTTCAACTACGTAATAGTGAAGTTGTCATATAAAATTTTAAGTTATAATTTGGGCATTTCTAAATATGATTTTAATATTTAATTTTTACTTATATGGTTAGGCTGCATGAGGAAATCCCCATTTTCATCTTGGTTGAATTTACCACCACACCTCACTGAAGTCAGCTGTACTGTTTTGCATTTATCTCTATCACCACCACTGATAACTGGCATAAGTAATAATGTGCCACTGCTACCACAAGTTTGTTGAGAAATCAAGTTATTCCTCTTGCATTTGGTTGTTTTGACAGTTCGCATCTTAAACTATGACTTCCTCATTCTGATTTATTTATATTGTGAGTCAGCGATATCCTGATTTCCTTCAGAGTTGTTGTGCTTATATTGCTCCTTTCTTGCTTCCTGTTCTTACAACTGCTGATAATGTGGTTCTAAGAACAGTCCTCTTTCAAGGACTTTTTAACTTTACCTAGGAGAAGGCAATGGCAACCCACTCCAGTACTCTTGCCTGGAAAATCCCATGGACAAAGGGGCCTGGTAGGCTGCAGTCCGTGGGCCTGCTAAGAGTTGGACACGACTAAGCTACTTCACTTTCAGTTTTCACTTTCCTGCATTGGAGAAGGAAATGGCAACCCACTCCTGTGTTCTTGCCTGGAGAATCCCAGGGACAGGGGAGCCTGGTGGGCTGCCGTCTATGGGGTTGCACAGAGTCGGACACGACTGACGTAACTTAGCAGCAGCAGCAGCAGCAATTTAAATTTTACCTTGTGTATCAATATTTTTCCCTCTAAAATTTGTGATGAAATGATTAAGAGTGAACCTATTTTTCTCTCCCTCTAGGTCCTGTTTATCAAGCCTAAATAATTATTCCCAAACTAAATATCCATGTCCACATGGGGTGTAGTAACATCATGTGACGCAATGATATTAAAGTAAAAATTGAACGAATCAGCTTAGTGAGCTGACAGACTCTGGTTCTCTGTGTTTAAAGTAGTATTTTCACGTGATAGACTTACTGAAGTGGTAAAATAGCTAAAAGACATGGTTTATCTTTTAGAATTGCAGAAGGTTTGTATTTTCTCTTACAAACATGGAATATTTTTACCAACAGAAATGGACAGTATGTTAGTTGCCCCAAATATTTTCACTACTCTTTATTGAGGTGTAAAACTTAACAGGAAGCCTATTTATGTAGTTTAATTAGAAAAAATAAGCTTGAGGTTGAGCAAAGCAAATGCTTATTATTCAGTGTTACACCTTACAATTAAATACTTATTTTTAAATTTAACTAATATTTATAGGCTTGTTATGTGTCTGACACTGTGCTAGATGTTGCAAACATAGTGGTAGCAACTTCCAGTCACTGCTTATATTTTTGAAATATTAAATATTTTTGAGTATGTGAAGTATTTGAAAAAATACTGAGAGCGTCCTGTTATTTTTCCAACACCCAATACAAATGTGAGACTAAGTAATGAAACTTCTTTAGTTATTAAATCTAGGATAAAACATTAGTTCACTTTATGGTGAATATCAAAGGCTTAATTAAGTCAAGATTATTGTATTTTAAATGTGTTTTTCACTCATTTCTCAAAATTACTTAAGTTTTTCCCAGAGAATTAAAAATGCCTTACTCCTACATATAAATTAACTGACTTTTCCCACCAAATATGTTAATGAAGAAAAGACAAGCATTTGCTTTTTTTCTGTTTGCAAGTAACTCCTCAAAAATGTAAACCTTTTGAAGATTTTTGAAACTCTTAAGCCTAAGTAAGAATTCAAACTGGGAAAAAAGCCTCCCAGTCTTGGCAGAGATAAGAATTTAGTTTATTGTGTGAAATCTAACACTTTAGAAAATTTCTATGTAATTTTGTTATTGTTGTTTTGGAACATAATGGTTTTTTGCTACAGCTTTGTGTATCTTTTGAATGTTATAATGACATAACAGATAGGCAACCATTAAACATGACCACTGGTTACACATACGTGGTTTTTAAAGTTAAATAATTTAGAAGGATTTACTGTGAAAAGCCTCATTCTCCCCATCCCACCTTCTTCCACTGGTGTCAATCATTTTTACCTCTGTTTTAAAACTTCTAGTGATAACTAGTAATACTTTCTGTCTCTTGAGATGTATGTGTTCTGTTCAGTTCAGTCACTCAGTTGTGTCCAACTCTTTGTGACCCCATGGTCTGCAGCACACCAGGCTTCCCTGTCCCTCACCAACTCCTGGAGCTTGCTCAAACTCATGTCCATCAAGTTGGTGATGCCATCCAACCGTCTTATCCTCTGTCATCCCCTTCTCCTCCTGCCTTCAGTCTTTCCCAGCATCAGGGTCTTTTCCGATGAGTCAGTTATTCACATCAGGTGGCCAAAGTATTGGAGTTTTCAGCTCAAGCATCAGTCCTTCCAATGAATACTCAGGAGTGATTTCCTTTACAGTTGACTGGTTTGATCTCCTTGCAATCCAAGGGACTTCGCAGGTCTTCTCCAACACCACAGTTCAAAAGCATCAGTTCTTCAGCAGTCAGCTTTGTTTATGGTCCATCTCTCACATCCATACACANCTTATTATTCAGTGTTACACCTTACAATTAAATACTTATTTTTAAATTTAACTAATATTTATAGGCTTGTTATGTGTCTGACACTGTGCTAGATGTTGCAAACATAGTGGTAGCAACTTCCAGTCACTGCTTATATTTTTGAAATATTAAATATTTTTGAGTATGTGAAGTATTTGAAAAAATACTGAGAGCGTCCTGTTATTTTTCCAACACCCAATACAAATGTGAGACTAAGTAATGAAACTTCTTTAGTTATTAAATCTAGGATAAAACATTAGTTCACTTTATGGTGAATATCAAAGGCTTAATTAAGTCAAGATTATTGTATTTTAAATGTGTTTTTCACTCATTTCTCAAAATTACTTAAGTTTTTCCCAGAGAATTAAAAATGCCTTACTCCTACATATAAATTAACTGACTTTTCCCACCAAATATGTTAATGAAGAAAAGACAAGCATTTGCTTTTTTTCTGTTTGCAAGTAACTCCTCAAAAATGTAAACCTTTTGAAGATTTTTGAAACTCTTAAGCCTAAGTAAGAATTCAAACTGGGAAAAAAGCCTCCCAGTCTTGGCAGAGATAAGAATTTAGTTTATTGTGTGAAATCTAACACTTTAGAAAATTTCTATGTAATTTTGTTATTGTTGTTTTGGAACATAATGGTTTTTTGCTACAGCTTTGTGTATCTTTTGAATGTTATAATGACATAACAGATAGGCAACCATTAAACATGACCACTGGTTACACATACGTGGTTTTTAAAGTTAAATAATTTAGAAGGATTTACTGTGAAAAGCCTCATTCTCCCCATCCCACCTTCTTCCACTGGTGTCAATCATTTTTACCTCTGTTTTAAAACTTCTAGTGATAACTAGTAATACTTTCTGTCTCTTGAGATGTATGTGTTCTGTTCAGTTCAGTCACTCAGTTGTGTCCAACTCTTTGTGACCCCATGGTCTGCAGCACACCAGGCTTCCCTGTCCCTCACCAACTCCTGGAGCTTGCTCAAACTCATGTCCATCAAGTTGGTGATGCCATCCAACCGTCTTATCCTCTGTCATCCCCTTCTCCTCCTGCCTTCAGTCTTTCCCAGCATCAGGGTCTTTTCCGATGAGTCAGTTATTCACATCAGGTGGCCAAAGTATTGGAGTTTTCAGCTCAAGCATCAGTCCTTCCAATGAATACTCAGGAGTGATTTCCTTTACAGTTGACTGGTTTGATCTCCTTGCAATCCAAGGGACTTCGCAGGTCTTCTCCAACACCACAGTTCAAAAGCATCAGTTCTTCAGCAGTCAGCTTTGTTTATGGTCCATCTCTCACATCCATACACAACTACCAGAAAAACCATAGCTTTGACTATATGGACCTTTGTTGGCAAAGTAATGTCTCTGCTTTTTAATATGCTATCTAGGTTGGTCATAGCCTTTCTTCTAGAGAGCAAGAATCTTTTAATTTCATGGCTGCAGTCACCATCTGCAATGATTTTGGAGCCCAAGAAAATCAAGTCTGTCACTGTTCCCCCATCTATTTGCCATGAAGTGATGGGACTGGATGCCATGATCTTAGTTTCTTGAATGTTGAGTTTTAAGCCATCTTTTTCACTCTCCTCCTTCATTTTTATCAAAAGGCTCTTAGTTCCTCTTCACTTTCTGCCATAAGGTGGTGTCATCTGCATATCTGAGGTTATTGATATTTCTCCCTGCAATCTTGATTCTGGCTTGTGCTTCATCCAGCCAGGGATTTCATATGATGTACGATGTACATACGTTAAATAAGCAAGGTGACGATATACAGTCTTGACTTACTCCTCTCCCAATTGGGAACCAGTCTGTTGTTCCATGTCCGGTTCTAACTGTTGCTTCTTGATTTCTCAGGAGTTACTTCATTTTTTAAGTTTAGTCATCTATTGACTTACTCTGATGTAAATGAATCAGATATTCCATTTATACCTCCTGCCCCCTCAAGTTTTTGTTGTACTGCTAACCAGTTGACCGTAATGATTTCTTAAATACATTTAAACCTCTCTTTCATATTCCATCAACCTTGCCAAACTCTAGATCCGTCATTTTGTAAACTGAGAATAGTAACACCCATCTCCTTCCTTAGAAAAACTGAAACTGAGTTAAAACATGTAGTGGCATGAATAGAAATATTCACTAAGATCAGTGTCTGAAAACTCATGCTAAAGTATATGAGAAAAGCTTGGTATAGATAAGAAAGAAATAAAAATATGGCATAATTCATTTACTGAACAGTTACTGAATAGCCCTCTTTAAGTGGCTCAGAAATTGTGGCATTGGAATTATGGAGAAGTAAATATAAGAGAGAGCACACCACTTGGGCTCTGCTGAATTAAGAGTATAAATGGTAGTTACTAGTGTTCAATTTCCAGAATTAACTTCTCTCCAAAGGACAGAAAATTTGATGATGGGTCTAAAATAGAGAATATATTTATTTACTTTTTTATTATTTGAGCCCCTCAGCCCCAAAATTGCTTTTTCATAATTCACAGTACCTAATAAATGGTGAATCATTTCTTGGACACACACATGCATGTATACATGTGGAATAAGTACTTCACTGCACAGCACCCTTATCACAAACTAATTTCTAGAATATATATACTCTGACTCTTTTCTAATTCTTGGGACGGGGGTAGGGGAATGGAAAGGAGTAGTTGCAACCCACTGAATTTATTTCATGACTGGGGTGGAAGTGTGAACTCAAATATAAGATAATTGCATCTTTTCAACAGATAATGTGGAAAATAAGCCTATGAAAATTTTTCTTTCTCTCTCTTTTCTTTTTTTTTTAACAGGATTTTGGCACTCTCGATTATCAGGAGTTGGTAGTTGACATTGAGTCCAGACTGAGGATGGAAGGTGTAGAACTTAAGGAAGAATGGCAAGATGAAGATTTTCCAATGTGAGCAATGTGTTTAGATGAAAACAAATTCAAAACAGAACTTCACTACTTCTTTACTGAGGTGTCACTTACTAAATGAATATCGATTGGACTTCTTAAAGAAACCCAGTGTTGCAAAATGTTCATTTAGTACTAATAATAGAGTCTTCAGGACTTCTAGAGGAAGATGGTCTTTAGAAGCCTGCAGGAATTATTAAATTTTATGCTTTTATTTTAAGACAAAAACTCGTTAAGTTAGACAAGGAAAGCTTTCTATATTATAAGGTGAGCTACCGTGACACATTTCTGTTTGCGTTTACAATTCTGTCGGCGCTGGTTAGGGTAATAGAGAGCGAGCAAAGGCAGACCATATACTTAAGGGATACTTCCATGCCATTTTGGTCAGAGGACCATCTCAGTGCATAAGAAGATTACTTAGTTGGAATAGGAACAGCTGGTGAGAGTACTGAGTCATTGCATAGCACAGTATTATAATCGTAATACAGAAATGCCAAGCTCAAAAACATAATCATCATGTTCATATTCCCATTGTAAGTGACAGTTTAGCTTCATCATACATTGTATTGTACATCCCATTAAATTCATGCATTTGAAGTATATTCATTTTGTAACATAATGATTTTTAAAATTTGTTTTATAGTTGTATTCAAGAGCTGTTACATAGGGAATATATACCTACTTTTATGTGTTACTTATATAGATGTGTAAATCAATTGAAACAGTTTGAAAATTTTCTTTAACAGTAGTTTGGAAAGTACTCAAGCTTAAGAAACATTGCTTTATTCAGTTTTCCACATAATTGTTTCTATAAGCTATTTTTATAGATCTTTGAATGTCAAAAGATTTTTTTTTTAATTTCTGGGTTAAAAATTATGTCTGTGTGTTTTAGACCTTTACCAGAAGATGATAGTATTGAAGCAGATATATTAGCTGTAACTGGACCAGAGAGTCAGCCTGGTAAGAACTTGACACTTAGAAATAGACTTTGATCTGTGGTCTTTCTTTTTAACACACTTTGTCAAGATATAAAATATACTCAGTTTTTGTTCCATCATAGGGTGCCAAAGGGTAAGTTGACTGTTTAGGAAAGCATTTTTGGAATACTTTGCAAAAACATACCCTTGGGTTTTAGAAATTTTGATCATGAAGGAGAGAGGGAAGATGATTTTTAGTAGTAAATAGTGACTGTAAGTTCTGCTTCTGTTATTTAAAAAAGCATGTCCTTGCTGGGATGCATCAGCTTGCTGTGATACAGAAGCAGTACCGATCAAAGTCCAAAGTTTGTAATTGGAATTGTTTAATGAATGTTATTTTCTCAAGAATAAAGTGATCGAAGTTCTCTTATTCAATTTATGCATCTAAGCATCTTTTCTAAATATATCTTTGATTTTTCTTTTTAACCCATTCCAGGCTCACTAGAAGTTAATGGCAATAAAGTGAGAAAGAAACTAATGGCTCCCGACATTAGCCTAACTCTGGATCCTAGTGATGGCTCTGTGTTGTCAGATGATTTGGATGAAAGTGGGGAGATTGACTTAGATGACTTAGATACGCCATCAGATGACAGTAATGAATTTGAGTGGGAAGGTAGGTGTTTCATTGATTTTACCTGACCTTTATTAATTATTGTTTGTGTTCATGTATATGCACAGTGGCATTTTCACTTGATCATGAAACCAACTAAACTCAATGATTAAGGGATTTTATTGAAATGAGATGTTATCAATTCTAAAGTTCATTTATAGGTTGTAAAGCTATAAAAAATGGCTAATGTTGAATATTATGGCTTTCCAAACTGTTTATAGTAGATTACCTGTGGCTTTATTTTTTTTTTGATTGCCCAGTGCTATAAAATTATGTTTTTCCATTTTGCTTCCAAATATTGCTTGATAATTACAGCGTTCTTTTATTCAGTCGATCAACTAAGAGGGAAAGTACTGAAAAACATATTTCAGGGAATTCTTAAAAGTAGTTAAGAATTTGCAGAGCGGGAGTTCTATAGGGAGAGTTTTGAGGTGTGTTTTTTGAGGGTTTTTTTTTAGTGGGTTCATCTGATAGTGCTGCACTTTGTAAACGACCAACTTGAACTAATGTAGTCTCCTTGACTCCACTCTTAGATTTGTTATCATTAGCTATTTGGAATTGAGAGGAATTGGCATGTGTTTTGCATTGCATGCTTCCTTTAGTTAGATAATTGCTGTCTAGTATCTTTCTAGTTGGGAATAATTTATATATGCATATTTCATCTTTTAAGTGACTTTTGCTTCTGAGCAAAAGTTTAGCACTAGGTATGTTATCCGCAGTAAAGAGTAAGATTCTTAGTGTACTTTATCTTTTGTTCTTTTTTCTTCCCCATTTTACTGGTTCCATAAGCAATCCAGTAGTAAACAATATTTTATAAAGATACTGAAATAGTTTTCTGCCTATGTGTTTTGTCTCTTCTTTCTTTAATGCTGCTGTAGTCATTTCCTGGAAGGATATTTTCCGTTAACAACTTTGTCTTGGAAACAAACAACTAACATACAGTAGGTTTCCCCTTCCCCCATCTTTTGGTAAGGACTGTGATACTAAAATTTTGAAAATCATTACATCATGAAAAATCAGCTAAAATGCAACCTTAAAATGTAAATTATACCTAATCACTGGTGCTTGTGCTTTGGCTAATGTCAATTTAAAATAGACATTTGCATGTACACTTTGGAATATTATCAAATAATTTTCTGCTTTATGAAACTGATCAAATGAGAAGTAACTATTGACTTGTTAACCACTTTCTATCTGGTATTATAATGTTTGGAGAATAATTTATGTGTTCAACAACAAAAAACATTGGCCCCCCAGAGAGTTGCTTTAGTTAATATAGTGGTAACTGTCTGTCAAGGACAGTGTTGTCAACAGGATCTGCAAATTGTAGATGGACATTGTACTGCGATTAGGTCCTCTGTGAACTAAGCAACACAAGAAAAGTTAAAGAACTATGATTTCCAAAAATAAAATGGCCTTATATCAAGAGCCTTTTCCTCTATTATGGAAGAAACGTTTAAAATTCCACAAACAGGGAATTCTAATCAATATTATGTAACAACCTAAATGGGAAGAGAATTTGAAAAAAAAAAAAGATACACGTATATGTAAAACTGAATCACTTTGTTGTACATATGAAACTTTCACAACATTGTTAATTATATCCCAACATAAAAAGTTTAAAAAAATTCCACAGATGGTATAATAAAAAATATTCTCTAAACAGTCTAATTAGATAGTAAAGTGGTTAACATGTAATTTGATTTTTATTGTGTAAGTAACAGTCTGTGATTCAAAAATCTTTTATTTTGACAGATGATCTTCCAAAACCCAAGACTACTGAAGTTATTAGGAAAGGCTCAATTACTGAATATACAGCAGCAGAGGAAAAAGAAGATGGACGACGCTGGCGTATGTTCAGAATTGGAGAACAGGACCACAGGGTTGATATGAAAGCAATTGAACCCTATAAGAAAGTTATCAGCCATGGAGGTGAGAGTTACCAAAGATTTTTCAGATTTTTTTAATACACTATCAGATATCTGAATGCTTAGAGAATCTTTCCTTTGAGATATTAACATAATTTTGAAAGTATAATAAACATGTGTCCTTTTAGAAATGTAGCGGGTTTGAAGTAAAAGAACAAAACATCTAAAATTTGTTAATATACATATACAATAAGTTCCAAAAGTATAAGAGTATACAATGAAAACTATCTCCTTCCACCCTTATCCCTAAACACCCTTAAACTGGGACTTAACACTCTCCTCTTTTTATCCATTTATACCCCGATACTTTGGCCACCTAATGCGAAGAGCTGACTCATTTGAAAAGACTGTGATGCTGAGAAAGATTGAGGGCAGGAGAAGAAGGGGACAACAGAGGATGAGATGGTTGGATGGCATCACCGACTCGATGGACATGGGTTTGGGTGGACTTCAGGAGTTGGTGATGGACAGGGAAGCCTGGCGTGCTGCAGTTCATGGGGTCGAATAGAGTCGGACACGACTGAGTGACTGAACTGAACTGAATTTATATGGAGTAAAATACTCTAATTCTTTGTTTTCTTTTTGCAGTATTTGCAAATTCCTTTTTTAATTTTCCATATTCATTGAGATAAAACTGACATATAACATTGTATATAAGTTTAAGGTATAAAATATGTTGATTTGATGCATTCTGTATTGGGAATGATAGCATTTGCTAACACTTCCATCACATCACATAATTACCAATTCTTATTTGTGGTGGGAACATTTAAGGTCTAGACTATCCTTTTAGCAACTTTTAAGTACATGGACAGTTAACGATTGTCACAGTGTGGTACATTAGCCCCCAGAAATTACTCATCTTCTGACTGAAAGTTTGTACTTTGACTGTTATTTCCCCTTTTATCCTGTCTCTGGTAATTGCCATTCTAATCTCTGTTCCTGAGAGTTTAGATATTTTAGATACAAGTGATATAGAGTATTTATCTTTTTTGTTTCACTAGAAATGCTCTAATCTTAAGTGTATAATTCACTGAGTTTTGACAAATGCCTGTATACCATGTATACTCATGTAATCTACACCTTCTAGATAGACAGAACATTTTCATTGTCCCAGAAAATTCCCTGGTGCTCCCTCTCAATGAATATCCTCTCTGCAGTAACCACTGTTCTAATGCCTATGGTTAGCTGTGCCTGTTAGGAAATTTCATGTGACTGGAATCACAGTTTACACTCGTCTGCTTTCACTCAGCATAATGATTTTGACATTTATCCTTGTTGTTGCGTGTATCTGCAGTTCATTCCTTGTTACTGCTGGTTTGTTTATCCATCTCTGTTTTGATGGACCATGTGAGATTTTTCCAGTCTGAGCTATTATGATCAAAACTACCATGAACATTGTTGTACAAGTCTTTTGTGCTTATAAATACAACCTGACCCCTTAAAATATGATTCTTAATTTACCTTAAAACTGTAAACAAACCACTTAGCTTTACCACAAAGTAGAGAATTCATTCCGCATTTTTATGGAACACCTACTTTGTGTATTTCTGGAATATACAAATATAAGGCTTGGTTCCTTAAGAAATTTACAAGTTAAATAGGAAAAGCTGTGAAGTATAGCTATAATTTCTATCATTCTGACTGTCCTGTATGTAGAAGTTTACATACTCAGTGTTTAAATAGCATCAGAATGTTACTCTAGATCATGTCATATAACCTGAATTCCTCCTAATGCAGGACAAGGTGCCACATATGTCAAGCAGATTGGTTTTTTCACATAGTCATTTCTGCTTAATTTACCCTCTGCCAAATGCTTTCTCCTGCTTATTTCTGTGGTCTTCATTCATTTGAAAACAAAGCACTTGAATGTTTGCAGTTGCATTATTCTGCCTAATTTTGTCTTACGCAGTGAAGCAAACAGGATAATATGGATCAGGAAGTCCACAGATAATGTATTAATTCAGCTCATTCATTGGAAGCAAGTTGTGAGACCTGCCTCATGGTTTAAACCTAATATTTTTGAGACATAGCACTTTATTTCAGAGAAAATAGTAATTAGGGCCATTTTGTCCTACTGAGTTACTGCAGTATGTTTTGTGACTAAGGGGTTAAAAAAGGTAGTGAAGAGTCTAATGACGTGTTCAACCTTTTCAGTGCATGTTTGTAAACAATCGGAATGAAAGTTAAAGCAGAAATACTCCTTGCTGGTTACAGCTTAATATCTACTATAATTAAAACATTTACATTTTAGAGATTATAATTAAAGCATATTTTAGTGCTGTTTTTCTTCACTTAGTCTTATGTCCGAGATATAATCTTTTCTTACTTTGTAAGACCCTAAAAGCTACAAAATGCTAGACATCATTGAATGTAAAACTATTTTTACATTTACTATTTACATGTAAAAAAAGTTGCATAAGAATGTTTTATTGCAGATGTTGTATATTCTTGGATTATATAATTCTATCTACTTGATAAAATAAGGCTAGCTTTCTGAGTGTGCTAATTTAAGTGGGTTTCTGGTTTATATGACCACCATATAAACCAGATTTTATATTTTTACTGTTTTTGAGAAGAGAGGATTTAAAGATCTTTGTGAGACTATACAAGGTCAGACCAATGACAGCAAAAAATACACTTTTTGATTCAGAAATGTGTGGAACATAAACCACTTTATAATTTATCAACTAAAAATGATATCCCCTGAAAAGTCTTCAGAGTATAATCATACTGGTTTCTTTTTCAGGGTATTATGGAGATGGATTAAATGCCATTGTTGTGTTTGCTGTCTGTTTTATGCCTGAAAGTGGTCAACCTAATTATAGATACCTGATGGACAATCTCTTTAAGTAAGTAGATCATCACAATGTTTGGAAAGAATTGAATAAATCAGATCTCTAGTTTAAGAAAGTGCACTTTATTTAGCTAGGTAAAAATTGTAAATATCCTGGTTCTGGTTCCTTAAGTCTGTTACTTGGCATTCTGAAACTATTCCAACTCAACAGAAGAATTGTCATGTTAAAACTGGAAGGGATATTACAGATTATTTGTTCCAACTTCTTTATTTTACATTTGAGGACATATTAAGTGCTTTTGTGGGAAATTTCAAACATATACAAAGGTAGAGAGAAGTATATATTAAATCTTTGTCTATCACCCACTTCCACAATTATCAGTTTATACATTATTCCCATAAATACTTCCCTCATGATATAATTTTGAAGCAAATCCCTGCAAGTATTTATCACCTATAAACATTTCAGTGTGTATTTCTAAAAAAAAGTTTTTTTTTCTTTAAATCACAATAATACTAATAGAGTTTTGAATTTTTACTTTCAGTGAAGGAGAGGGAAGGGAATTGTGTTATTTGGATAAACCTGGTTTAGTTCTGCATAGCAGTTTTTAAGACTTTATTTTTATAGGTATGTTATTGGCACTTTGGAGCTGTTAGTAGCAGAAAACTACATGATAGTTTATTTAAATGGTGCAACAACTCGAAGAAAAATGCCCAGTCTGGGATGGCTCAGGAAATGCTATCAACAAATTGACAGAAGGTATTGTAAATACAAGTTAAAAGCTAGTCTGAATAAATTTTATAATGTCCTTATTAGTTTAACATTTATTTTCTCTTACCACTTACAGGTGCCATGTATCTACTTCACAAATTACATTTACTAATTTCATAGCAAGTTTCTATTTTCAGACTTATAAAATTGCTCTTTATTTCTCTGTTGTACCACATCAGACATTTTCCTATAATTTATATTTTGGGAAAGAATGGGGAATTCAGTACATTTCCTATGTTATTACATTCTGAGTTTTGCTTCATTTATACTGCTTAGTTGAAGGAAATGGCAACCCACTCCACTTTCTTGCCTGGAAAATTCCATGGACAGAGGAGCCTGGTGGGCTACAGTCGATGGGGTCGCAAAGAATCGACCACGACTGAACATATAGTGCTTGTTGTATTTTGTTATTTATGACGCTTATTTATCTATAATCTTTCTTTGGAGTGAGCTCTAGAATTGTATTCTTCTGAGAGTCGTCTATGCTAATAGAAGGAATTTTGATTCTCTCTTTGGTTTGGTTTGACCACAGCTAATTCAGAGTAGTTTAATCAACTCAGGTTTATGAATAGGTTTCTCTTCATACATGAACATGACATTGGGTGGTTCATGTAATTTTTTAATGTTTAGTGATTATGATAAGTATAAACTATAACAATAAAACAGCAGTTTTTATTTCATCATTTTAAGTTGTCTAGGATAATGCATTTAACTTTTAATAAGAATTTTAGACTTGGTGTTGGTGGTGGTGGTTTAGTCACTAAGTTGTGTCGAACTCTTGCGACCCCATGGGCGATAGCCCACACCAGGCTCCTTTGTCCATGAGATTCTCCAGGCAAGAATACTGGGGTGAGTTGCCATTTCCCTCTCCATTTAGACTCCATAAGAATACATTAGATCTGATTCATGTTGCCTGCTCCCTAGGTGATTTCCCCTCTCATCTTTCTGCCTGCCCATTGCCTTTCCTTTTGTTGAAGAAATCAGTAACAGTTTCCCCTCCATTCCTGAGAAATGAAGAGCTTACTTTTATATTCATCATTGACCTCTACCCCTGATTAGCAGAGTCCTGAATACAAGTTGTATACTAGGAGACATTTAATAACAGGCTACACTGTGAAAATAGATATGAATGAAGTAGAATTAATTTCATGGCAGTGGGAAGAGCCATTTCAATTTAGGAGTGTTTTTTATCTTTTGTTGTCTTTAGTAATATATCTAAATGACAGCTCTTGAATGAGGGTTTTTTTTTCCAGTTTTTTGTATAGACTTGTACAAACTTATTGATGACTTAGCTTTTCTTCTAGCATTAGAATTTGTAGAGGTTTTTCATTTTTTTTTTTTTTTTTAACTCCAGGTTACGGAAGAACCTAAAATCTCTAATCATTGTACATCCCTCTTGGTTTATAAGAACACTTCTGGCTATTACAAGACCATTTATTAGGTAATTTTCTGAGAGCCATTAACTAAAAAAAAAAAATCTACAAACTCTTTGCATGAATGTTTTGTCAATTCTGTTGGTCAAAAATATTAAGGTATTTATCTTTATTTTTTTCTATAGCTCAAAATTCAGCCAAAAAATTAGATACGTCTTTAATTTGGCAGAACTAGCAGAGCTTGTCCCCATGGAATATGTTGGAATACCAGAATGCATAAAACAGTATGTTGTGTTTTATTTATTTCATTGTATTTGAATCTTTATATTTTGATATACAAGAGGTAAATATTTTGGTACCTATTCTTTCTCCCTTCATATATTATAAATATTTTGTAACTGCTCTTTTTTTTTATAATGAAGAAAAGGAGGAAGAAGACACTTTTTGAACAGCTTCCTTTTAAGTCACCATTTTCTTTAGGCTATCAGTTGAAGTAGGAGAAATTGTTTCTGGTTTGGCTCATTTATAGTTTTAAAGACTAGTGACAGTCTGAGAGATGATTCTTGATTGGTCAGTACTAAAGCACATTCTCACACCTGAACATGCTGCTTTTCAAATTTAAGTAAGCTCATTATGGTATCAAATAATCATATTACTAGGGAAATAAAAATATATCAGCCTAACCTTGATACTTTCCAGTGGCTGTAATTTGCTCTATTTACCAAATTTACTTACATAACTTCTAGAAGGGCTTAGCAGAAGGCTGTTAACATAAATACTTGAGTATCACAGTACTATAATATAGAAAAATGTTTCTTTGTTCTAATAATCTGAGGTTTTAGTTTGTTGAATATATCAACACCACGTTTCTTAACGTCAGTTCTGACTTTCTATATAGTGTATTAAATATTTTTGCGTTTGCCTACAAACTTGAGTTTGTTGTTAGAGCCTTTTTTTTTTTTAGTTTTTGTTCATCTTCATAACATGTATATTTACTAAAATAACTCTTCCCCACCAAGGTATGAAGAAGAAAAGTTAAAAAAGAAAAAGAAAAGGTATATGCACACCTTGACTGGGTTGCATCTAGACTAGTCCATTTGCATTGCACAGACTAACTCTTCTTTATCGGTTGGTTAGCTCGTAGACAAAGATAACAGCATTTGTAAATATGAATATACCCCAGGGCCCAAATATGCAGTGAATCCAAAGTTCCTGCTGCCGAGTGTGGCTTGGATTCTCTACGTAGGAAGTAAAGACCAGTTAGAAAATAAAGGCCACTTAATAATGCCAATTAGAAAATAAAGACCACGTCTCCTTCCTCCTTTTGGTATAAATAACAGATGGTAAATTCCTAAGAATGCTCTTTGAAAAGCCAATTACTTATAATACTTTACCAATTTGTGCTTTTGAAATATTTATGTTCTTTTTTAATATATCAGATTTCCCCCCTGGGGTTGATAATTATATTTACAATGCAGATATTCTTTGGCTAACCAACATTGATTTCCTTGTATGCTTAAACAATGGCCTGCTAACTAGTCAAATTCTCCATGTGATAAAATACCTAAAAGTTGAATGTATCATTTGATAGTTAAACACTCTGCTTTCCATCTTTAATTTAATTTTGAATACTTCTGCTTTGAGCATAACAGACTGTCATCTGTTAATATGTTAGCATAGAAGATGAAAGGCAAGGGTATAAATTAGTACTGTTTTATATAGTAATTTAGAAAAGTACAGGATTTAGATCTGACTTGTTAATGGATTTTAAAAATATTGACAAGTAAATCAGCAAAACAGGTTCATACAATCTTTCATAAGAGTTAAGGCGAGAGATTTATTATTTGGACCACTGTGAGGAATTAAAGCTGAAATATTCTTAACTTCACATTTAACTTCAAACACATTTTGGCTCTGTTGATGAGCAAGAATTCAGTTGACCACATGATCGAATCATAGCTTTACATTTCTATATGACACTTTACAGCTAAACATTTTAAGATAGAAATAAGAACAATGATTTTAGATCTTGCTCAGTTCTCACTCCTCTCAAACCATTGGCATGCACTTGCCAGAAAACTGGCTGAAATATAGTCTGTAATTATAAAATATTTTGAAGCCAGCTGCTTTGTAGATTTCAAAATGAATCGCCTTTGTGGATGAAATCTGCTGTGTTGTATCTTTTTACAAAATTAAGTAACTTAGGCACCAGAAAAAAAGTGGAATTGTACTTTTTATTTAAATGTATTGTTTGAAACTTACAAATATTATTTTTATCTTGATTTTTTTTTTAACTTTTGTTTTATTTAACCTTAAATAGAATCATTACATATATCTTTCAGGCACTTCTTAGTTTTTGTACAAAGTTTCTTTAGCCTTGAAAAATAATCCTTGTCAGCTTGAAAATGACAACATTCAAGTTTAAAAATAGAAGGGCATGTTTTTAATATCAAATTAACAGAAGCTACCTGTGGGGAACTTACTCAAGGTAAAATCTCTATAATGAGTACTGGTGGTAGGAAGATTCAGAGCTGAGTGTGCTTAAATATAGCAGTTTTCGATGTTGGTTTCAAACAACTCAGTGTAAGTGTAGCCAGATAGATGTTGACTGTTAAAATGTTTGAACAGATTTTAAAATAAAGCAATTATGAAATTAGTTCATACTGATATTTCAGATGTTGAAAAGACTTATGTATATGTTGCATGCCTTATCAAGAATATGTACCTTTCAAATTTTTGATACCAGTTTTACCTTTCAAATTTTTGATACCAGTATAACTAATATTTTTAAATGTTGTTAATCTGGCTTTACCACAGGCCAAGGCTTTGATCATAGTAATGGAAACAAGTGTGAAAAGTATCTTCATGTATCATACCAAGATGTTTTAAACTCCATCAGTGATTTAAAGTACTACAAATAAAAATATACAAATATAATAGTTATAAATTGTTGTACATTATCTGTGAAGGGTTATCTGTAAGTTTCTTGTGGTTAATTACATAATTCTCCTAATTTTTAATCTATATCTAGATATTTCTGATTATTAAATTCTGTGACTTCTTACTATCAAGATAAATGAAAAGCATTCAAATTCTTAGTGTACCAGTAAAATTCTGGAGAATAATTATGGCATCCATAAATATGTACTTTCATCACTGAGTTGTGGCGTTTAAATATATCAGTTAACAAAACAGTTTTTGACAGGTTATTTTTCCTGCCACTCAGATCACTTAGTTCCCTGCCCCAGCCATGTTACAGTTCACCATCTTAATATGCCTATTGTAACTTGAACTTCTAATAAAATTTATGTGCATTTTTATATGAAGTATCTTACACTGTTTAGAAAAAAAACAGCAGCAGCAGTCACATTCTTGCCAGTGTCCTCTTGCCTTTAAAAGATATCTTTTCCTGGTTGGGAGAATGTTTGGTAACCTTTTTACTATGTCTGCTTCTTTGCAAAGCTTTGTTTATAACAGAATAATAATCTATGGTAAAATCAGTCATTATTTTTAAAAAGAAAATTGATCATTTGCTGATAACTTATTATCTGTATTATTTTTCATTAAACAGAGTTGATCAAGAGCTTAATGGAAAACAAGATGAACCGAAAAATGAACAGTAAGTTTGGCATCTAGTCCAAACACAACTGAAGAATATGCTGATGAAGCAGTGCTTTGTTGCATTTATAATGCATTTATTGGTCCTGATTTTTATGTAACCTGTTACAGAATTGACTTGACTTTTTCTTAATGGACTTTTGTATAAGGGACTGTTCACTGCTGTATTGGTTTGCAGATCTCTTGAATTTAGTTCTTTACTAGCTAATTATATTGTAATCATTTTATATTTTATATTGCTAAATAGCAGAGAACCACACTTTATATAAAGCAGTTTTTGCATTTGTTTGTTAAATGATGCATTTTCTTCAGTAAAATATTTATATGCCTAAACGGAAAAAGGAAAGAGATAATATATATTTTTATGTTTTTGAGCAATATTTTTTAATGTATACCTTTCTTGTGGACAAATATGCAGGTAAATAAGACCATGATTTTTTAAAGTGCATGTTAGAAGTTTTGTTTTTGTAAATGGTTAAATATACTTCCTGGGTCACTTAGAAAATATGCTCATAAGGTGAGGGACAGTTTAAATGGTTTTTACGAATATTCAAAGGTCATGTACATAATCTAAGTAGATTAGTACCATTCTGAACATTTTTCTCACTTTACATTTATTGTTTCTTAATTCAGACACAAATACAAGTATATTGCACACTTTTTTTTTAAAGACAAATCAAAAAGCCATTTCTAGAATTGGAGAATTTAAAGAGGTTAAGAATTGGGGTTTGTGTATATATATGTATATTTTGGACAGTTCATCTTCTGGCCAAAAGTCAAAACTTCATAAAAATGTTAGGTTTGTTCACTAATGTGAAATAAGCTGAGTGTCCAGGATATCACTCTTATGAATTTATATGAGTGCAGTGTATAGAGAATGTGATGAGTTACTCACTGTCACTTTTTCTCTTTAGAAAACAGGGCTGCTTTTTTAACTGCTTTCAATGTGGGCACTTTACCAAAATACTTTCCTATTAAGTGTTTGACCTAGTTAGATATGGTGTGTTTTCACATTTTCTGTAAATTGTGTTGACAGTACTGTAAACTAAGTTATTTTGTAAGTCTTAGAGCATCATCATACTGTGGTGTTGCGGATGACTCATTTGGTGTAAGCATATAAACTCCTTGTTTAATTTGGTAAGTACCTTGACTCTACATTGAAATTGTACTTATGCCCGCAGGTAGAACTTAATTACCCACAGAATCATCCAAAAGCAATAGATTGCTCTAATATACTTGTGGGACTCATATATTTGGTGAACTCAGTACTTTCCTAATTTAAGAGGCATACCATGCTCCAGCCCTTCACATAAGGTAATTTATATGAAAAGAGTAGTGAAATTGAGATGAATGAGAGCTAAACCTTCAAGCTCTAGTCTATCCTGGATTGGCTTTTATCATTACTGTTTTCAGTATAAACTTTTCTATTACAGAAGAGAATTTCCTTTACTCTTTGTCCTCCCCACTCATAAACTTGACACGCTAACCCAAGTCCTATTTTGGGAGAGGCTGGAGGATTCCCAGGATGAGACTCTTCCCTCAGCAGCCTTCTGACTTGACTTGGATCCAGCAGCTGTAGGCAGATCCTGAACTATTGTCATTACAGTGACTAAAACCAAAACCATATTGCTTGCTCAGATCTTAGAAGTACTTTGTGTTGCAAATGCAAACTAACAATTTAGGCATTCCTTCTGAATTTATTATATGAGAATTATGAATAAAGGATCATACTGAATTTATTTGTGATTAGAGTGTATATTTGTAGAGTGCTTTAAGTGATTTTTTTTCATCTGAAAAGTAGTTTCAAACTGGGCTGAGCTTTTTAATATGTGACTTTCCTCCCCACTTAGTACCCAGTTCTTCAGTTTCAACCTGTTACTGTTTATTGACTTTTGCTTTCACAAGCATTGTTCCTGACTATAGATACAACTTGTTGCAAAAGTGGTGCATATTCCTAAGTTTTTTTTTTTTGAAGTAGAGGTAGCCTATCTTCTATTAGAACATTAAAATTCAGAGGGAATGTGATATAAGCAAAGGGGTGTGCTATCAATCACTAGATTTAAAAGAATACCTGTTCTAACCTATACCTTAATGGAATCTGGTCCAGGGACATGCCCCCATAATGTTTCATAACTATGAGACTGAGGATCATAACAAGTGGGCTAGAGGAAATGTATTTATTAAATTTTTTATTTATAAATAGTAATGTGACTGTGTGACATGAGTAGCTATGTGACATTTTCCCTGTATCATTCAATTTTAATTTTCCATTACTGATTAAGGTAAATAGATAGAATTGTGTTGTTTTATTTTTCTGCTGGGATCATGGATTTAACTTGTTTAATTTGATGCTTCTGTCACTATTTTTTGTTGTGTTTGAGTTTGGAGTATCTCTTTTTTTAGTCAAAAGTTTCTCATAAAGTAATTTGTGTTTCTTGGACGTATTCCTTATTAGCACCAAGGGTAGTCAATATATTGATCCCACAATTTAAGCTTAATAGTCTTTTTAACTGGGCTTGGGGAGATATGTAAAGAAATATGATTCTAAGTAGGGCCTAGGGATAAAATTAGTTGTTATCTAAGATGCCACTGAATGTGTCCTTGTTAAGGGAAGTACTATATATGGCAGCTGTTGGTACCATTTTTCGTATCAAGCAGGAATTTACAGAATATTGTAGGCTACATACAGAATACATGAATAAGGAGACTGGAGTGAAGGGTGCAAAGGCTGGTAATACCTCCAATGAGAATGCATATTTCCTTCTGCTTTCTTTGTCTCTTCATACAGAAGCAAGCTTAAATAGGGAATGTTGGCAATTAGAATGCTCAGGTTAAAATGTAGGGTTATGGGATAGGTTACTTTTGACATTTCATGGCTGGTAAACATTTAATGTATTGTTCCAAAATGGACATTGTTATTTGGTAACTATACTGAATATTGAAATTTGCTGATTGACAGGTTTATATAGGTAGCTAGACTGTCTTTCAGCTGCAATTCCAGAACTTAAAAGTAAGGAATCCGCTTTTTTGATAAGCCTTCTTGTAAATGACTGTTACTCTGGCTGTTGTCATGTGAGTGCTCAGGGAATTTGAAAGTGTTTGAATTAATACAGAAGTGCTTTTTAGATTTCTTCAGCTGACAGATAAATGAGCATTATGATTATCAAGTAGAACAGTCCAGTTTCTAATGAGATTGGAAAGGTTGTATATAAGGTGACAGTAGATTCATCCTTTGCCTCAGGTTATATGTGGAGAATTGCTACCATTGCTCAATCAGGAGGAGGAGATAGACTGAAAATAGATAGATATGGCTACCCCATTCTGTTTTTTCATGCCTTATGTTTTTTTCTTATCCTGTAGAGACATTTGAGAAATGGATCACAGATCTCAGAAGGGTGGGATATCTAGAAGAACTAAAGCACTTAAAAGTTAGACCAAGTACTCTGTTGGGAATAGGGATTGTGAAATTTGAGTTGCTGGCAGAAAGTTAAGGACTTAGACTTGCATGCTTGCATGAGAAGTTCAGCTGGGTAAGAGAAGTGGGAGATGATTAGTGTTGTAATAGTAAAGAATTAGGTAGGGAGCCTTTCACCCTTCTCTTCCTACACCAAGATTCTGAATAAATTAGACTCAGATCAGTGGTGAGTCCTAGTAATGTAACTTTCCTTTGAAGTTGTAAATGGTAATTGAAACTAATGTGTTGACCGGCAAGGAGTGACACTTGAAGAGAAAAATTTGAAGAGAACTGTTACTTTGCTGCAGCTATATATGGTAGATCTACCTAATTTCTTATGTTTTGAGAACTACTTTAAAAATGCTATGAAAAGTCTACATAAAGCACTTAATACATCATACAACAGAAGAAAATCAAAGGTTTAGTGCTTTCATGTTACTAAAGAAGTATTATCTCTTTGAGATAGCTAGTTCTGTTTTGTAAGACATTCTGCAAGAGGTTAAAACATTGGCATTTTGAAATTTTGATACATTTTCACATTCAGTTTAGGGAGGGAGGAGCCTGGTAGGCTGCAGTCCATGGGGTCACTAAGAGTCGGGCATGTTGGACACGACTGAGCAACTTCACTTTCACGCATTGGCGAAGGACATGGCAACCCACTCCAGTGTTCTTGCCTGGAGGAT
This sequence comes from Neotragus pygmaeus, assembly GCA_006410875.1. Classification (NCBI taxonomy): domain Eukaryota; kingdom Metazoa; phylum Chordata; class Mammalia; order Artiodactyla; family Bovidae; genus Neotragus; species Neotragus pygmaeus. The sequence goes on along the minus strand of SJYV01055376.1, from coordinate 30,738 downwards.
CCCAGGGATGGGGGAGCCTGGTGGGCTGCCGTCTATGGGGTCGCACAGAGTCGAACACTACTGAAGCGATTTAGCAGGAGCAGCAGCAGCAAGGAGGAACTTGGAAAGCAATGTTAATTGGCTACTCCACTGCACTTTTTATATTTGAATTTTCTAAAGTTATGCCCCTTAAACAGTTTTATTTACGTAAACTAGCTAGTAAATATTTGTAATGTTCAGGGCACTGACTTGCACAGACCTTGGGGCACATGGAACACAATTTAGAATTCGTTAGACACTAACGCACTTTGATATGTGTATTTCAAGAATTCAAACATTTTTCTTACTATAAGTTCACATGCTGTCATTTAGACACAATTAACGTACTGTGATCATTTTACCACTGTTCACATAATGTTGTGTAGCCTAGTGGTCTCCTTTTACAGTGAGAGAGATTCACTTCTAAAAACTGTGTGCAAGATGTTGATGTGGTTGGTCCCTGTAAGAAATACTAGGGTTGGTCTTGATTTATTGATACTAAGATGTAATATTTTCTATGACTTGTTAGGAATACAATAACTTGTGTCCTGATTTGTTGCACATCATATTTTTGCAACGTTAATGAATTTAAATAAATTAATTGTAAAGTTTGTTTTTGACTCATTTTATCACATTTTTCTGTCTCCCATTTCCTACAGAATTTTTACAAAGTTTAAGCTTTTCAAATAGTTTTAGATCTTTACGCTTGTTTATGTAATTTGGGTGCTGCTTCCTATTCAGAGGGGTAAAGAATTCATCCTGCTTTAGTTTTAAACACTATGTTAACGATAATCACACTGTATTTCATAGTTTGGAATTAGTTTAGTCATGGGGAATCCGCCAGTGAAATCAATTCACCAAGTGGCTGAAAACAGCATAAATAATAACCTGTTTACTCTGTGGACCTGCTCAGAGGTTCCAGATGGTAGCACTTTTGCAATTACTCCTCTAAACACTGTTCAGCTGCTTAACGTCAAACAGCTGTGCATGTTCCCGCTTCCTTTGTTCCACTTGAGATTACACAATGTGAAAATATATTAGGGACAGGAGATCCTGGTGGGCTGCCGTCTATGGGGTCGCACAGAGTCGGACACGACTGAAGCGACTTAGCAGCAGCAGCAGCCCAAATCAAAATACTATATGGTTCACAAACCAAACGCTTGCTGGGTTAAGTTAATTGCCGCACTGTTTTGAATTAAATTCTTGTTATAAACTTAAAAGAGTTTGTCTTCAGTTTACAGGGTCTTCAACAGTATTACGCTAAACACGCTGCAGGCATAAAATGTGACGCCCTTAGATTTTCTAACAGTGTGTCTAATAGTGAAGAACAACCTATAAAGTTATAATTCTTATTCATTATGTAGTGAACCTGGTGAGTTACTCGGGATCTAAGTGGGTTGAGCGGTGTAAGCTTGAGAACTGGGGCTCCACGCTTCTCTCTCCGCACCCCCCGCCTTCTCAGGCAGGAGCGGATAGCGGGGGCGGGAAGGGGCGGGGCTTCTTGGCCCACCCCTATGTTGTCACTTCCAGGTTCTGCGAGCGCTTCCGGGTCGTCGGCCTCCCCTGCGATCTCTGCTGCAGCGGGAGAGGTGGTCGGGGAAGTAGGTACCTTTGGCTGACCTCCTGGCTGCGCCACTTCTATCCGCTCCGAGGCGGGAAGCGCCTATTCCCCAGGTACTGGGTGAACCGGTCCTCACTCCCTGCCACTCTTCAAAGCAGGCGTTACGTCGATTGGGTCATCTGGGAGGGCATTTTCGGCCTGGCCCGTTACCAGTTTCGATGCCTAAATGGTCCCGCGGCGCTCCCGGGATGGGAAGGAAAGGGAGGCGGCCCAGAGGCTTGTTATCCACCGGGTGCCAAGTAAACAGTCCAGGGAACACGGAGGTTTGGGAGAAAGGTCCTCAGCCTAGCACCGTATGTTTAGCCAGGTGAATGTCTTAAAGCCTACAAGGATGATTTCCCCACCCGCAATATCGAGGGGTCGCTTTCTTTAAACGTCTCTTTCTTGTGTCTTCGGTCACTTGAAGCCTGCTTTCAAACCCCTTGTGAATTGGTACTAGAACGAATTTAAACTGGATGGTTTGCTCAAGAAAGACTAGGACTGTCCGGTTACTTCCGAACGTGGAACCTTCTACTTTTCTAAACTGCAAAATGGAGTAGTACTAAAATAATATGGCTCAAACTACATCTAGAATTGAACATCTCACAAGCAATTTGGGGGAATCTAAGACTATTAAAGCAAGTAATTTTTACAAATATCTAAATAACTATTTGTAAAAGTATTTTTTGAGGCATAATAGGCATATAACTACATGAGTTTCAGGTGTGCAACATGATTCTATGCTTGTACATATTGCAAAAGGATCACCCCAGTAAGTCTAGTTAGCATCCGTCACCATGGTTGCAAAAAGTTTTTTTATGAAGAATTAAGATCTGTCTCAGTAACTTTCAAATATGCAATACAATATAAACTCTAGTCATGCTGTTCCCTGCGATGTATTTTATAATTTATAATTAAATTTTATTTATAATTTTATGATTTATGTTTTATAATTGGAAGTTTGTCGTTTTATCCATCCTTTTCCCTTACCCCTAATCTTCTGTGAGCTTAATTTTCTTTTGTTTCTTGGTTTCCACATGTAAGTGAGACCATGTGGTATTTGTCTTGCTCTAATTTATTTGACTCGATGTAATTTATTTGACTTGGTGTAATGCCCTCAAAGCCCATTCACATTGTCTCAGATGGCAAGATTTCACTTTTCTAAGTGTCTAAATAATCATCTTATTATATATACCAAACCTTTTTTTATTGATTTATCCATGAATGGACATTTTGGTTATTTCTGTGTCTTGATTGTTGTAAATAATGCTGCCTTGGAAGACTATATATATCTTTTTGTGTTTGTTTGTTTTTTAATTGAAATATAATTGTGTTAGTTTCAGGTATACAGTAAATAGGTTATACATATATCTCCTTTTTTTTTTTTAAGATTTCTTTTCTCATGTAGGTCATTACTGAATACTGAATAGAGTTCCCTGTACTTTACAGCAGGTCGTTATTATCAGGGTTTTTTTTTTACTTTTTTAATTTAAAAAGTTATATTTTCTATACAACAAATACTAAAATACCTGCAATGCTTCTTTATTTTTATTAACATGCAAAACCATCACAATGCAAAGAAATACAAAATGTAAGATGAAGCTATTGACTGTTGTCTGATGATGACAGACAGCAATGGCTAAATTAGTTATTCTGCTCATTTGTCTCCAGAGGTTTATTTAACTCATCAGAAATATCTTTTCTCTTAACATAAAAAAAGACAGTGAAATGTGCACTGTTATCAGTGTTACATACAATAGTGTGTATGTGTCAGTCCTCATCTCCCTGGTGACCACAGTTTGTTTTCTACATCTGTGGCTCTATTTCTGTTTTGAAAATAAGTTCATTTGTACCATCTTTGTAGATTCCACATAGAAGTGATATCATGTGTTGTCTGTCTTTGTGTCNTCCCAGTTAGGGTTTTCTTTTTCTTTTGGTAAGCACCCTAAAGTGGAATTGTGGGGTCATATGGGAGTTCTGTTTTACTTTTTTGAGAAACATCCATACTGTTTTCCATAGTGGCTGTACCAGTTTACATTCCTATCAGCAAGTCACAAGGGTTCCCTTTAACCTATATCCTCGCCAATACTTGCTATCAGTTGTCTTTTTTATAATAGCTAATAGTATACATCGGAATATATGAAATAGACTACTACACATTGCATATGTAATTTATAATTTTTTTACTGGGATTGGGTTTTTGCTATTGAGTTTTGTGTTTTTATATAGTTTGGATATCAGCCTCGTGGGATATATGATTTGAAAATGTTCTCCCTCATTCACTAGGTAGCCTATTCATTTTTTCATGGTTTCCTTTGTTGTACATAAACTTTTTAGTATGATCCCATCCCACTTATTTATTTTTGCTTTTATTGCTTTTGCTTCTGATGTCAGATTCGAAACACCATCACCAAGATCTGTATCAAGGAGCTTACCATCTCTGTTTTTCTCTAGGAGTTTTAGGGTTTTATGGTATTAGGTCTTATGTTTCAAGCTTTTAAACCATTTTGAGTTTAGTTTTGTGTGTGGTGTAATATAGTGGTCCAGTGCCATTCTTTTGTCATGAGGATGCCCAGTTTCCCAGCATCCTTTACTGAACAGACTGTCATTTCCCCAAGTACAACATTCTTGTCTCCTTTATCATAAGTTAATCAGCCACACACACCCAGGTTTACTTCTGGGCCCTTTATTCGCTTCCATTCATCTGTACATTTGTTTTTATTGGCAGTGACATCCTGTTTTCATTACAGTAGCTTCATTATAGAGTTAGATGTCAGCAGACATGATGCCTTCAGCTTTGTCCTTCTTTCTCAAGATGGCTTTGGCATTTTGGGGTCTTTGTGGTTTCATATAAATTTTAGGATTGTTTGTTCTATGTCTTTGAAAAATGCCTTTGGAATTTTGATACGAATTTTGTTGAATTTGTAAATCGCTTTAGGTAGTATGGACATTTTAATAATATTGATTCTTCCAATCCACATGCATGGAGTTTCTGTTTATTTATATTATATTCAGTTTCTTTCATCATTGTCTTGCAGTTTTCAATATCCATATCTTTTACCTCTTTGGCTAAATTTATTTCTATATAGTTTGTTTTTTTTGAGACAGTTGGAAACAGGATTGTTTATTTCTCCTTCTGATAATTCATTAGTTCAGTTCAATTCAGTCGCTCAATCATGTCCGACCCTTTGTGACCTCATGAATCACAGCACACCAGGCCTCCCTGTCCATCACCAACTCCCGGAGCTCACTCAAACTCATGTCCATCGAGTCAGTAATGCCATCTAGCCATCTCATCCTCTGTCGTCCCCTTCTCCTCCTGCCCCCAATCCCTCCCAGCATCAGAGTCTTTTCCAGTGAGTCAACTCTATGCATGAGATGCCCAGAGTATTAGAGTTTCAGCTTTAGCATCATTCCTTCCAGTGAACACCCAGGACTGACTTGCTTTTGAAAGGACTGGTTGGATCTCCTTGCAGTCCAACACCACAGTTCAAAAGCATCAATTCTTTGGCGCTCAGCTTTCTTCATTTCTAGGTAACTCTTCGACTTATCTTAAACGGGAAATGGAGAGGACACAAGATTCTATACTTTTGTCAAGTTTAAATCTTCCTACTGGTACTCCTCCTTGCCCTCTTTATCCCCCTAACATACCCCACACATTATGCTTACTGGTTTTTTGCCTTCATTTATTTTTTGAACAGATGTTTAATTTCCTTCCATCATGTGCCAGGTAGTGTTTGTTCTCGATGCCTGGTTTACTCTTCAGTAAACAAAAACAGATAAAAACCCTTGCTCTGGTAGGTTTTACATTCTGCTGGAGGATGCAGAAAAGTAAACATAAAATAAGAAAACTATATAATGTATTAGAAGGTCATGGTGCCATCAAAGAAATAGAGCAGGGTGAGGGAGATTGAGAGCTGCAGAGTGAAGGCGGGGGTGGGATTTTAAATATGTGGTCTGTTTAGGCCCCATTAAGTTCTTAAAGGTATTAAGAAAGCCAAATGAATATCCAGGGGAAGATAATTCCAGGTAGCAAAGACAGCTGTCACAAAGGCTTACATAGGCAGGAACATGTATGTCATGTTCTAAGAAAAATAAGGAAGCCATTGTGTCTGGAGAAGGGCAAGAACAAGGGGGAGATAGTGGATGAGGTCATCGAGGTAATAGGTGGTGGTGTTCAGTCACCAAATCGTGTCTCACTTTTTCGTGACCCTATGGACTGCAGCACACCAGGCTTCCCTATCCTTCACCATCTCCTGGAGTTTGCCCAAGTTCATGTCCATTGAACCAGTGATACCATCCAGCTATCTCATCCTCCATCACCCTGTTCTTCTACTTTCAATCTTTCCCAGTGACAAAGTCTTTTCCAATGAGTCAGCTGTTCATATCAGGTGGACAAAGTATTGGAGTTTCAGCTTCAGCATCAATCCTTCCAGTAAATATTCAGGGTTGATTTCCTTCAGGATTGATTGGTTTGATCTCCTTGCAGTCCAAGGGACCCTCAAGAGTCTTCTCCAGCACCACATTTTGAAAGCATCAATTCTTCGGCGCTCTGCCTTCTTTATTGTCCAGCTCTCACATCCATACATGACTACCGGAAAGACTATAGCCTTGACAGTACGTCAGTCGGCAAAGTAGTGTCTTTGCTTTTTAACACACTCTCTAGGTTTGTCATAGCTTTCCTGCCAAGAAGCAGTCATCTTCTAATTTCATGGCGGCAGTCACCATCCACAGTGATTTTAGAGCTCAAGAAGAGGAAATCAGTCAGTGCTTCCACCTTTTCCCCTTCTAATTGCCATGAAGTGATGGGCCCTGATGCTATGATCTTAATTTTTTAACATTGAGTTTTAAGCCAGCATTTTCTCTCTCCTCCACCCTCATCAAGAGGGTCTTAAGTTCCTTTTCGCTTTCTGCCAAGCGTGTGTGTAGAGTGGTGTCATCTACATGTCTGAGGTTGTTGATATTTCTCCCGGCTGTCGTGATTCCAGCTTGTAACTCATCCAGCCCAACATTTTTCTTGATGTGCTTTGCATATGAGTTAAATAAACAGGGTGACAGTAAACAGCCTTGTTGTACTCCTTTCTTAATTCTGAACCAGTCCATTGTTCCATACAAGGTTCTAACTTTTGTTTCTTGACCCACATACAGGTTTCTCAGGAAACAGGTAAAATGGTCTGGTGTTCCCATCTTTTTAAGAATTTTGCCGTTTGTTATGATCAGCACAGTCAAAGGCTTTAGCATAGTCAGTGAAACAGAGGTAGATGTTTTTCTGAAATTCCCTTGCTTTCTCTAAGATCCAGCAAATGTTGGCAATTTGATCTTTGGTTCCTCTGCCTTTACTGACCCCAGCTTGAAGATCTGAATGTTCTCAGTTCACAAACTGCTAAAACCTAGCTTGGAGGATTTTGAGCATAACCTTACTAGCATGGGAGATGAGTGCAATTGCCTGGTGGTTTGAACATTCGTTAGTACTGCCCTTCTTGGGAATGGGATGAGGACTGACCTTTTCCAGTCCTGTGGCCACTGTGGGGTTTTCCAAATTTGCTGACACAATGAGTGCAGCACTATAATAGCATCATCTTTTAGGATTTTAAATAGCCCAGCTGGAATTCCATCAGCTCCACTAGCTTTATTGGTAGCAGTGCTTCCTAAGGCCCGCTTGACTTCACACTCCAGGATGTCTGGCTCTGAGTGAAAGACTGCACCATCATGGTTATCCAGATCATTAACACCTTTTGTGTACAGTTCTTCTGTGTATTCTTTTCATTGCCTCTTGATTACTTCTGCTTCTATTAGGTCTTTGCTATTTCTGTCCTTTATTGTGCCCATCTTTGAATGAAATGTTCCTTCAGTATTTCCGATTTTCTTGAAGAGATCTCGTCTTACCCTTTCCATTGTTACCTTCTGTTTTTATGAAGGTAGTTGTTATGGACAGTTTTTTATGCACTGTTCATTGAAGAAGGCCTTCTTGTCTCCATGCTATTCTCTCGAACTCTGCTTTAGTTGGGGCACTTCTCCCTTTCTCCCTGGATTTTCACTTCTCTGCTGTTTGTAAAGCCTCCTCAGACAGCCACTTTGCCTTCTTGCATTTCTTTTTCTTTGGGATGGTTTTGATCAGTATTACAGTTATGTTCAGTATTATGGTTTATCCTATTTATTATATTTTCTTCAGTATTATGGTTTATTATCCTGTATAGTGTTACGGACCTCTGTCCAAAGTTCTTCAGGCACTCTGTTTACTAGATCTAATCCCTTGAATCTGTTCGTTACCTCCACTGTATATTCATAGGAGATTTAAGTCATACTTTACTAGATTAGTGATTTTCCCTGCATTTCAGATTCTTTTGTTGACTATGAGGGCTACTCCATTTCTTCTATGGGGTTCTTGCCCACGGTAGTAGATATAATGGTTATCTGAATTAAATTCACACATTCCTGTCCATTTTAGTTCACTGATTCCTAAAATGTCGATGTTTCCTCTTGCCATCTCCTGCTTGACCATGCCCAGTTTACCTTGATTCATGTACCTAACATTCCAGGTTCCTGTGCCATACTTGTTCTCTACAGCATTGGATATTACTTTCATCACCAGACACATCCACAACTGAGTGTCGTTTCCACTTGGGCCTAGCCGCTTCATTCTCCCTGGAGCTGTTAGTAGGTGTCCTCTGCTCTTCCCTAGTAGTACGTTGGACATCTTCTGACCTTGGGGTCTCATCTTTCCGTGTCATATCTTTTTGCCTTTTTATACAGTTCGTGAGGTTCTCACAGCAAGTATACTGAAGTGGTTTGCCATTCCCTCCAGTGGATTACATTTTGTTAGAACTCTACACCATCACCTGTCCAACTTGGATGGCGCTACATGAGAGTTTTGCACAAAGAAATACTGTGTTCTAAAAGAGCACCTGCCCGCTGAATTGGGATTAGAATGTAAAAGGCAGGCATGGAAACCAGGAAACCAGTTAGGAAGCTATTTCAGTAATCCCAGTGACAGTTGATAGTGGCAGACATCAGGGTGATAACAGTACAAATGGTGAAAAACGGCTGGATTCCGAATCCATATTGAAAGTAGAGTTAACAGGTTATGCTGGAGATTGGATGTGGAGGTAAGATGGCCAGACCAGGGGTAGGAAAAGGTGGTCAGGAATATCTTCACAGGTTTTTGCCTAAGCCCATAGAGGTATGGAGTTTTATCAACTGAGATAGGAAAGACAACAAATAGAGATGCTGAGTAGGCAGTTGGATCCAGCAGTGAGTCCCAGGGCAAGGTCTATGCTAGTATACGAATGTGGGAATCATCAGCAGTGGTGTGTAAAGCCATGAGACAGTGATAGCAGCAAGGACTGAGTATAGACAGAAAGTCAGAGAACCAGGGGGGAGTCTTGTGAAATTATGAATTAAGGGAGAAGAGCATCAATTAGCAAACGATATTGAGGAGGAACCAGTAAATTTAAGAGAACGACCCTGAAAGTGTACTGTCCCAGTAACTAAGACAAGATCCTTTATCAAAGAGGAGGGAACAGTCAGCTTTGCCAAATGCTTAAGTCTGATGAGAACTAGGAGTTGAGGATTATTAGTTGTAGCATTGCCAGTGATAACCTTCACAATCTGTTTCATTTAATGCTTGAGGCAAAACTTAAAGGAGTAAGTTTAAGAGAAAATGTGAGAAAAGGAATGAGAGACTGTGAATACAAACTATTTGGTGTTTTTGCTACATAGAGGAATAGAAAAAAAAGTGAGGCTGGCGGGAAATGCAAGTTGAGACGTTTTAAGATGAGAGAAATAGCTCCTGTTTGTTCATGGGAAAGATCCATAGACAGGGGGATTTGATAGAGCAGGAATAATTGAATTTGTGGAACAATATCCTGTTCTAGAGAGGTTAGGACCTGGTACACAGGTGGAAGGATTGTATTTAGGTAACAACGTGGATAGTTTGACTTTAGTGACAAGCAATACTGATAGGTGCTTAGATGTAGTTTTGAGAGTTAAAGTTCTTACTGCTTCACTTCCTTCAGTAAAGTAGAAAACCTATTATAAATGCACCTAATGGCAATACAATTTGATATTGGCATTTTGACATATCACCAAGTTATTTATTCACAAACAGATACTTACTGAATTCATACTATGTACTAGGCACTGCTCCAGATGATAAATATATAAGTGAATGAAAGTCCTGTCTTTAGAGAACATGTGTTTTAGTGGGGATGGAAACAGGATAAGCATATTTATGTTTAGCTTCAGTTAGTGGTATGAATGAAAATGAAGCAATGCAAAGGGAAAGGGGGGAAGTTCTTTTTTCTAGGTTGGTCACAAAAGTCATTTCTAATGAAGTAATACCTGAGCAGAGATCTGAATCAAATGAGAGAGTAAACCATGCAGGTATCTGCACAGAACATTTGAGCCAAAAAGAACAGCCAGTGCCGAGGCCCTAAACAAGAACACCTTGCCATGTTGAAGCAGACCACTGGTAGGCTGAAGCCGAGTCAGAGAGAGAGAGAGTGGGTGGAAGAAGTCAAGTTCCAGAGACATAGTGCAGGGCCCAGATCATTGAGGCCTTGAAAACCACTGGGAGGACTTTGGTTTTTACTTTGAAATAGGATGCTGTCATAAGAGGTTTTGATAGATGAGTGATGTGATTTTATTTCTTTTTTTAAAGGTTCACTGTAACAACTCAAGGGGCAGGCAGGGGTGGGATAGACAAGGGTAGAAAGAGGGTGACCCCTTAACTTGTCTGTCACTGTAAATCTTAGTGACAGATGATGGTGATCTAGTACTAGCAGTGGAGATGGTCAGAGTTGTCCGATTCTGGTTATATTCAGAAGGAATAGCTGAAAGGATTTGCTGACAGCTTGCCTGCAGGATGAGAGAGAAGTTGACTGTAAGGGTTGGGTGCCATCTTTCTGGAAGACTGGATTTACTGTTAATTGAGGTAGGCAAACCAGGGGCAGAAAAGTTTTAAAGAAAGAATATCAAGAAATTTGGTTTTTGACAAATTTAATTTGATCTACTATTTGATATTCCCATCCAGTGTCAAGGACGCCATTTTGTGTGCAGCAACATGGGCATATGAAAGGTCAGGACTGGCAAAAGTTTGCGTGTCATCAGCAGATAAATACCATGTGTTTAAAATTGTGGCCTAGATAGGGTAATTAAGGGCGTAAACAAATACAGAGAAGACAGAAGCCTTGGGGTACTCAAGGCTTAGCAGTCAGGGTGCTGAGGAGCAGCCCGCCAGAGGACACAAGGAGCTAGTGTCCAGTGTGGCGGGAGGAGAAGAGCCGGAGAAAAGACCTGGAGAGGCAGGAGGGACCGGGCGCAGCAGATGCCCACCACGCGTGTAACGTGAAGGCAGCTCCTATTTGTTGCCAGGTTTTACCTGATGTCTCCTCTGTGCACAGCTGTCTCCCTCTGTCCAAACGGCAAGTGTCACGAGGTCAGGGATCTTACACGCAACATGTGGTAGAAGCTCAGTATTTGCTGAATCTGGACTCCTCTTCAAGCCCTCATCCCTCAGCTCTTTCTAAACTTGTATTCAAGTACATCCTTTACATTGCTGCCCATGTGCCTGACCTTCCCTACCTAGAAAGCTTCAGGGGCTCCCCTTACCTTCACTGTAAAACTCTGGCACCTTTCCTGACAAATCCATCCACGTCATCTTTTTCAGCCTCATGTCCTGCTGCTTCCTATTCATATACCGATACCCTAATATGGATCAATTTGCAGTTGTCTCTATAGACTGGATGATTTCATCCTTCAGGGGCTTTATTCCTTCTGTTTTTTCAACCTAAGGTGACTTTCCTCCTTTGCCTGGCTAAAGTCTAGCTTGAATCAGGAAGTTTTTGTGAGCCAGCTCATTTAATCAGCTTCTGTATAATCTCTGTCACAGTTCTTATTCTCTATTAAATTTCTTTTGTATGTCTTTTTTTATGTTTACCTTCCCTAAAGTATAATTTAAAATCAGAGTGTATCTTTATCTTCCTCTCCCATGATACCTATCACTGTGTTATATTCTTGGTAGGCACTCTATAAATACTGCATTTTAAGAGAACAGGGAAATGAAGGGGAAGGCACTCAAATGTGAGCTGGAGGTTGAATCACTGCCTTGGCAGTAAGTGGAAATAAATGGTACATGATAAAGTCCAGAGTAGATCAAAAGGTAGATGTTTGAAAGAAATGATAAAGGTGTACATTTATATACACACAAACTCTCTTTGTATAAAGGAATGTAAATGCCTATGTTGAAAAAATAGGAAAACAGAAAAAGCATTTTTAACCATTCCTTGTAATTCCTAAGTTATTATATAGTATATATAGTATGTGCTGAATCACTCAGGCACATCCAATTCTTTGTGATCCTGTGGACTGTAATCCACCAGGTTCCTCTGTCAATGGGATTTTTCAGGCAAGAATACTAGAACAGGTTGCGATTTTCCTCCTCCAGGGGATCTTCCCGACCCAGAGATCGGACCCATGTCGCCTGTGTCTCCTCCATTGCAGGCGGATTCTTTACCCACTGATAGTGTATATTTGAATATATGAAGTAGACTGTATTACATGTGTGATCTATAATTTTTTTAATACTTTCATATCAAATTTTTAGGACATCAATGCAAGCCTGAATAAGAAAAAGTATTTCTCCCTCCTAAGCCATGGCATATCAGTTGTACAGAAATACCACACTGGGAAACAGTCTTCAAGAGAGCCTGGATGAGCTTATACAGGTGAGAGACTAAAAATCCACATTTTTATTTAGATGGATGTATAGTAATTCTTGTTCTCATAATTATGAAAATAGCATATTGTGTGTAGCTTTAACTTTAGACAAGTTAATGCAAGTCTTGAGATGTAAATTAGAATTTTGAATTCATATTTTTAATTTTGGGAAAATTAACATTTTTACATAAACGTCTCATCCAAGAACATATGTGTATTTCCATTTATTTTCCTATATCTTGAACTTTGATGAATTAGATTTTTTTTAACGTATTACCAATCCCAGGTTTTTTCTCAAGACTTGATTCCTTCAATTTATCAGTGAAAACTTCTTTCCAGATCCCATGAAGGAGTGGTAGACAAAGTTTTGTCCTGATGTTGTAACATCACTATATGTTTTCTTTTCAAAATTATGTTTGTTTCAGGATAGTGTAAGAAAATGCTGATCAGGTTTTGCTTACTAATTGCCTGTTATCTCAAAGAACAAACGGATTCAAGTTTAGAGGCTCTGATTAACCTTCGTTAAATTTTAGATGATAACTCATGTATTTTTATTTTTGTCTTTAATGTTCTTCCCAAAGAGGATTCATGACCTTTATTTTTTCAGTCTCAACAGATTACCCCCCAACTTGCCCTTCAAGTTCTACTTCAGTTTGATAAGGCTATAAATGCAGCGCTGGCACAGAGGGTCAGGAACCGTGTCAACTTCAGGGTAAGGATATATTCTTAAATCTAGCTGCACCATGGTGGTTACAATAGTGATTTTTGTCACCTCTGTATTTATTAATCATAAAAAGAGATGACTTAATGAAACTTTAAAGGTTGTTTTAGAACTGAATCCTGTGTTATATTTAAATGATATATCTACCAGTTCATCCACTTAATGTGAGACATGGTTGTTTTTGGATTTTTATCCCATTATTTCACAAATCAGCCTATGTATGTTTGGCTACCTTCCTTGAAGAGTTAGAGATTTCAGACGTCTGAAACAATATCTTCAGGATTGAAGGTAAGTGAGAGTAATCTCTAAGGAATCGGTTATGATTTTTAAACTCTGGCCAGGGAAGTATAGTGTAATTTCTTGAAACGTCATGTTGCGCCCCATCTGCTCTTAGATAGCATGGCTTATTGGCAGACCTGTTGGCAAATAATGGTCTCTTCTGGGAGCTAGGTCTCATACGAATCATTTGTACTTTGAACAGTAAGACCAAGCCAAACAAAATCTTAATTTGATAATAAATTCAGATTAAAAGATAATGAAAATCATCATATAAAAAGAACATAATGTTAATTTGCATTTAAGAGAACACCGGTGTTTGGGGTTTTTGGAGTTAGCTGGTGATGAAAATCACAAAAGACAAAATGCCATTTATTCAGCAAACATTTCAATGCCAGTTAGTACAAAGCATTGTTCTAGATATTGGGTGTAGAAGGCAAAAGAAGACAAACAGGGCCACATTTGACTTTTTTACATGAAGGGATTAAAATCTGTATGTATTTTATATTTGTAAACAAGTCACACCAGTTTCACATGCCTAATAATTATCTAGAGTAAAATATGTCTTTATAAAATTTCATCAGTAGATTCTTGAACAGTAGTAATTCTGGCAAAGTTAGATTTTTTTTGTACAGTCACATATACACATCTGCCTAGTTTGTTATTCAAAACTTGATCCTTTAAATTGAGCCATGATGGGACATAAACTTTAGCCCATGTAGAGAATTTGTTTATAGAGTCATAGGGTTCACAAGGTCTGAGTGATAGCCTAGTTATTGTAGATTTCTGGTCTGGATCTGTTTAAAGGATTTAAAAAGTGTTAGTTATAGATATATTTTTTTTTAAGTGGGAAAAATGTATATTAAAGTGTAACCGCATATTATCATATACAAGGAATATTTTGAATATATTGAATTTCAGCATATTTGAATGTTCACATGCTAATTGTAAATCACAGTGACCTACCTAGTTCACATTATTGACACAGCTACCACCACCTGGATATGACAGTCCCCTACACATTCATAGGATCGTGGATTATACACATAGTCAGAGATGCCAGAAATGAACACTGAAGTTGGCATTTGGTTTTTCAGCCTTCCAAAAGCCTCAAACTATATAGTCAAAAGAACAGATCTAATTTCAAAAAAATTTTTTCACACTTACAACTCTGTGTCTTTTTACTTAACAGTATGTTCTGAGTGATATTCAGTGCATTAATCCCACTCCTCTACTGCCAAGTTATTTATTGATAAATCCAATGTACAATCAGTAATACTGTTGATTAATCTCTTAAAACTCATACTTCCCTTGAAACCATACTGTTCTAGCTTTCCTTCTGTTCTCTGACCCCGCTCAGGCTCTTTGGTAGTTTTCCTACGGTCTGTGTCACTTAATCGTTGGTTTTCCTAAAGGGTTATCTAGGGCTCCACATATGCTCCTTTCATGATCCCATCCAATCTTTAACTTTAAAGCTGATATTCTCCCATGCTTGCTTTTACAGTCCAGCTGTGCACTGGATACAGTAAGTTGTAGCTCAAATTTAACTTTCCTCTCAAACCAGCTTTTTCTATGAATGCATTGTTACACGAGCCAGAAACTTGGGAATAACAAAGACTTATCTCTTCACTATCCAGCCATATGCAGTTGGTTGTCAAGTTTTGACAGATCTACCTTTTAAAACCTCTCCACTTCTCAGGACTCTTTGCTCATGCTATTGCCCAGCCTCTTTCACCTGTTTGACACAGCCAGCTAAAGTATCAGCTTCTTAGGGGCTCCTTCCTCCAGTCAGACTCCCCTCTAGTCTGGTCTTCATGCCATCACCAGAAATGCAGTTTTAGTACATTACTCCTCTGCTTGAAATCCTTCACTGACCTCCTGGTACCCTCAGGATATGAAAGCTTTCCCAAGGTTCATGATCTCTTCTACCTTAGGACCACCTGTCACACTCTGGTTTCTGGAACTTCTTATCCCACACCAAGTGCCTGTCTTCACTTCTGCTGCCCACCTTTCTTTCCCTGACCCCTTAGTCTTTGGCACTCAAGCACGCTCTGTCCTGTCTTCTGCTATGCTCCAAGTAACCCAGGCTTACATAGCACTTCACACAGTGTATTTACTTGTTTTAATGATCTTCCCTGCTCAGCTAAACCTCTTGCGTGGCAGGGATCATATGTCTATTGCTTACCATTGTATCCTTAGCACCTAGGATGGTAATTCTTCCTATTAGTTAATGAAGTTAGTAAATTAAGTCATAACCATTATAGTTACCCTAGTCACCCTAACTTTGTAAGACATTAGTGAGAACTCACGTTTTGGTATTACAGGTAACACTGCAGGGAACAGTTTTGTGCTGAATTTTTTTTCTGGTTTGAAGGTTTTAGGCATATAAATGTTTTATCAGATACTAAATTTCAGTGTTTCGTGAATCCATGTGCATGTGTATGTCTCTCAGGTTTTGATTATATTCTGCTAGCATTCATCCTTGCACCTTCATCACACTCTTCAAAAAGACCTTTTTAATGTCCAGACACATATTTTTCCTAAAAGAAAATAAATTAGAAGGATGTCAGTTGCACAGGACAATAATGTTACCATCTTAGTGGCTAATGTATGTTTCTAGGAATTCCATGCATTTGTACAAATTTGGAGAATATACACAGTAAAACAGTTGCTTTCTTAGTTTCATAAAAATTCAAATACATTTTCATAATTTCACCACATGAGGGCAGTAGAAATACAAATTCAAATTTCCCTTCAGCTTTTCTTCAGACTTCAGGTGAGTAATTTGCAGGCTGTTCCAGTGCTGGAAATAGTCTGCTAACTAAAATAAACTCTTACTTGGCATATTTCTCTAGGGGTTTTTTTTTTTTAAGTAATAGTATGGTATTTTAACACTTAGCTTGCTTGCTTTATTTTCCTTAATTTTCATCCTATTTTGAGAATTATGTACTTGTAGCTAGGATTTCATAAGCTGTCTGGAGAAAAATGTGAGGGGGAAGAAATGACTTCATGGTTTGCCTCAATGTTTTGTTTTAAAGGGCTCTCTAAATACATACAGATTCTGCGATAACGTGTGGACTTTTGTATTGAATGATGTTGAATTCAGAGAGGTGACAGAACTTATTAAAGTGGATAAAGTGAAAATTGTAGCCTGTGATGGTAAAAGTAAGTGTCTACCCTAATTACTGTGAAAGCAAAGCTACTTGAAATCTTTTTCATGCATCCTTAGACAATCATCTGAAAGTAAGAGGGGAAGCTGGCTAATGATCTACTCCCAAGTAGAGACCTGGCTCCTTTCTCAGACTTTAAATTCTGGATCTCAAAGAGTCCTCTTACTAACTTTAGGTACAAACATTTCGTATGACACACAGACTACTTGCACAGGTTGAATTTGTGTTGGGGGAAAGGGGAACAAATTAGTAAGCTTTTCTTCCCTATTTCTGTTACAGGTTTGAAGTATTTCTTAAGCTTTTTCTTTTTCCTTACGTGTTTAATTTCAACAATTTATCCTATGGCTTCTGTGTTACTGAATAGCTATACATTTTAAAGTGATTATTTTAAATCTTTTAAATAATTATAAGAGCCCCATCACTCATAAGGGTAAACATCTAGTCTTCTCATCTGTTACTCACAGATATTTTCACAGCAGACCTAAGAACTTGTTCATGCCTTTAATGTTTCAGAAACTATGTCTCTGCTTTCTGTCCCATGATTAAATCCAATTAGCAAAAATAAATATATAAATTGTATTTTAAATATACTTACTTTTACTTTGTATTCTGAACAGTTTGCATTTAAAGCAATTATTCCTGAAATTCAATAGAGAAGACTGTCACATTCCAAGAAGGGGAGTTGTGAAAACCAAGAGAAAGACAAATGTGGAAAGCAAAACACTACGTTTCTTGGGTTATAGGTTAGGTTTTTATTGTTATAATTTGGGTTTCAAAGAAACGCTCTAATCACTGAAAAGATATAAAGACAACCATACAGAAGAAAAGACATCATTTGTAACATCTGGAGATAATATATCACTTAAGTATATAATCTTCTAGCCTTCACTTATATATATCTTTATAGTGATACTCATTTGTGAATACATCGTTTTTCACACAACTCATTAACTGTTGTTCTCTTAAGCCTGATTTTTGATAGCTGCCTGAAATTATACCTTTCTCCCTTTTTTAAAGAAATTGTGTATTCCAGATGTCAGTCTCTAAAATGAGCAATGTTACAGTGGCTTGTACGTTTCAGAAGGTTAACTAGAAATAATCATTCTAAGAACTTTAGGATGACTTTATATAGTTATCATATACTTTGGTCCTTGTTATAACAACAACAACAAAAGTCTGTTTAAAAATAGCTCCTGGATCACAAGTGATAACATTTCTCTGTATGTCAGATAATGTATTTTTTTCCCCAAGTTTGTCTTATAATTTAGGCTAATAGCAAACTTATAACCCTTAGGTTTTCAAACTTTTACTGTAGAATTTTAGCATTACCTTGTAATTTCTAGACCTCTACCAAAATGAGTTAATTGTATGGATCAGCATCTGGATGGAAATTTTCTGTCTGTATTCTCCTGTAGCCACATCTGATATTAAGCACTTGAATGGGTTAGGTTAGCTGAGATAGTTAATGGTCTCATTAGTTAACTTTAAGCACATGTGCCTAGCCAATGGCTACCATATTGGACAGCACAGATATAGACTAGCAGAGTGTCAGTTTCAACTATTTGAAACATATTTAATAACCAAAAAGTCAGTGAAGGTCCCTGAGCAAACTTAGTATCAAAGAGTCCATGTAAACATATGTATTTAACTTATAAGTGGTCCTTAAAGTATATTTCTCTTGCTTCTTAAAGATAAAAAATGTATCTTATTTTCTCAAACTTCAGTGGATGTAAAGTACAAATCAGCCTTACCTCCTTCGGTGGCTTCTGAGGAGCTTGCTTCACTCACAGCACAGTATGTGATTGCTCTTCAAAGAAAAAATTGTTGAGTATTAAGAAAAGTTTAAATTGTGTTCCATGTTCCTCTATGTCAGCAGAAAAAAACAGTCATTAAAATATAAATGGCTCTGGCAGGTAGAGGTAGGAGATTAAGTAATAATACCATTCCTAACCAGATAAATGCACTGCTACTGTGAAAAAAACCATTTTTTCTACAGGTCAGCTTTCTGAAATACAGTTCAGTTCCTAATAGAGAAGCAAAGAAAAAGTGATAGTGACTAGAATTTGGGGTTTTTTTTCTCACCAGGAATTCAATACAAATTTCTTCTGATTATACATTATTGTCCTTTGTGGTTTTAAATTTTGGGAAAGTAGAGGACCTGAAAAAAGTATGTAAACCAAATGTAGTATAGCTTGATTTTTCTTAACATAAACATGGAGGCTAAAGGTTGACTTTCCCATTAAGGTAAAATGACATTTAAGTACAGAAGATACTACTGTGGTCAGCTTTTTGTCTCCCCTTCTTCACCACCATTAGTTCCTGTTTTACTTTTGAAAGATTTTCTCGAAATATTTAAGTTGCTTCTTGAATTTACTCTTTCTCTCCTCTGTTTCCTAGATACTGGCTCCAATACTACAGAATGAATAGAAAAAAGAAATGGCTTTTTAATGCCATCCTGTTACTTTTCATCGCTTTTTGAAGAGAAGCATAGAAGAGACTTTTTTTTAATTTATTCTAGCATTGCAGAAATGACTACTCTGTGCTATACTATCAGAGAATTCCAATAGAAGCTCATAACTCTGTACCCTCTTTATTATACAGCATGAAGAAACAGAATTTTTTTTTAATGACAAATCAAACATTGTTGCCTTCCTAGGACCATTCTTTAATAAATTCATTTTAAAACTCAATGTGAGTAAATAACTGCTAGAGCTACTAAGCTCACAATATGCAGGTACTAGATAAGCATTTTGAAAGAGTTCCATGTTCTTTGCAAAGGAAATCAGAACATGCATTCATTTCAGTAGAGTCAAGTTAGTTATCAGTTGCAAATTCAGCTGATGAAACCATTAGCGGGGGCAAAACCAGAATTCCAGACTGGAATTTTCCTTATAAAAATCTTTTTCAAAGTGTAAAAACAAGGGTAATCATTGGTGTGAAAAGCTCAACTAGGAAAAAATTAGACCATCTTTAGACAGCTTATATAGCTAAAATAAGGCTTCCCTTGTAGCTCAGCTGGTGAAGAATCCACCTGCAATGCAGGAGACCTGGGTTCGACCCCTGGGTTGGAAGATCCCCTGGAGGAGGGAAAGGCTACCCACTCCAATATTCTGGCCTGGAGAATTCCTGGGTTGCAAAGAGTAGGACGTGACTGAGCAACTTTCATAGCTAAAATAAAACCAAAAAACCTATTTGCAACAACATAAAATAGTCTTCACACGACATGTAATTAAATTGGCCATAACAGTCATTTCATTTCTAGAGTGCTCTACATCTTACCAGTTATTAGACTTTCAGTAAAAAGTCCTGTTAACCGTCTGCCATATCTTTGTGTAGTTGAAGGAAAAGTTTTGTCAGTCTAGGAATACATGATGAAGAAAGTGGCATTTCTAAAATGTCTCGCAGAATGTTTATCCTTTAGTAAGAGCAGGCTTTTAAAGCCCCAACCTGTGGTCCCCCGCAATTCAACCCTTTTCAGTGACGCTGTCTTTTCACTCTCACTCCATCATAAACCTATTAAAATATTTTAAAGATCTTTATATTGCACACAATCCCTCAGCTTTTCTTTTGTTGTTGAGAAAGCATGTTACTCTATAGATGTCATCATTTTTAAGTAAGTCTGATCTGTGTAAGAGAAGGGCCAACATCACTAACTTCATCATGGTAAACACCAGGTGCTGTGTGTGTGTTTCTTCTAGATAATCCTCACAACGACCCTGGAAGAACTTTGTTCCCCTTTTACAGATTTAGAAACTTAATTACCAAAGGCTTTATGTAATTAGGATTTGTCTTAACTGCAGTTAGTCAAGATCAATACCTTTTTATTTTGAAGGTTCAGGATAATGGTTACAAAACGAGTAATGTTGATAGTAAACTTAGAATGGTTGTAGAAATTTCTGTTTCCTAAGGAATAACGGTTTAGACTTTCATGTTATGAACAGTCATAGAGATCTTAAATCTATGACTGGAGGTGTATACTTTTGGGAATTTTAAATCCTGTAAATGATGTCACTAGATTGTGTTTGCGAAAGACACAGAAGCACTTTGACCTCAGTCTTGAGTTTCTTGTAGGAAATGGTTGACTACTGTAACCTAATAATGGTAGGAAGGACTGGGTGCCCCCAGTGCTACCTCAGTATGTCAGTGTAGCCCTTGATTCTTAACATTAAAACTTAACTTTCATTCTGCAGCCCATTCTGCATAATCTATTCCAGTGTTCTCTTCCTAATCCTTCGTACCAATGATAGCATAGTCTGTTCAGTTAATTTGAGAAAGACACAAAAAAAGATTTCTGTCTTTGGTTATGTAGTTTCCTTCATTTCTCATGACTTAACCTTTCAGAATCAAAATCCTACCCATCCTTCAGAACTTAAACCCACTTGTATTGAGTGTAACCCATATTGATCTCTTTCCTTATGAGTTCTTAACAAAGAAGTCATGAGAAAACACAGCACAGGACAGGAAGGACTTGCATGGGTTTCAGTACTCACTCATATTCACCCAGGTAACTGCTACGGAGTGCCAGGTGTTTAAGGTATATCTGTAATGCCCCAGGTGTCGTCCCTAGGGATTGGACCACGTTCCACAGGTTGAAACCAGTTCTTGTATTCAGCTCAGCCACCATATGCACACCTGTTTTTCCCTAGGCATGAGAGCAGAAGTCACAGCCTGACATTCCCTCTCAGTTCTAATTATTTGTATACACATCAAATGACTAACATTTGCATAGTGATATAGCTGGTCTAATCTTCCCACCATGGTAGTACTCAGACTTTACTAGAGATTACAGGAGAGACACGGCCAGAGTGGATACCACTTTGTGCCCTCCCACAGGTTCTAGTGATAATAAGCTTCAGTTCAGTTCAGTCGCTCAGTCGTGTCCGACTCTGCGACCCCATGAATCGCAGCACACCAGGCCTCCCCGTCCATCACCAACTCCCGAAGTTTACCCAAACTCATGTCCATCCAGTCAGTGATGCCATCCAGCCATCTCATCCTCTGTCGTCCCCTTCTCCTCCTGCCCCCAATCCCTCCCAGCATCAGAATCTTTTCCAATGAGTCAACTCTTCGCATGAGGTGGCAAAAGTGCTAGAGTTTCAGCTTTAGCATCATTCCTTCCAAAGAAATCCCAGGGCTGATCTCCTTCAGAATGGACTGGTTGGATCTCCTTGCAGTCCAAGGGACTCTCAACAGTCTTCTCCAACACCACAATTCAAAAGCATCAATTCTTCGGCGCTCAGCCTTCTTCACAGTCCAGTTCTCACATCCATACATGACCACTGGAAAAACCATAGCCTTGACTAGATGGACCTTTATTGACAAAGTAATGTCTCTGCTTTTGAATATGCTATCTAGGTTGGTCATAACTTTCCTTCCAAGGAGCAAGCGTCTTTTAATTACATGGCTGCAGTTACCATCTGCAGTGATTGGCCTCTTAATGTGCAAGAAAAAAAAAAGTCTTCCTCTGTTAGCAGAATTAAAATAAGAATTTGCAGCCTTAGTTTTATCAATCTGTTCTAAAAATGCCCTGTAAATTGGTGAAAATTCAACCATTTTTTAATATGCTGTAGTAATGATAGAATCTTATTTTTCTAGTACATAGGTAGATAAAACGTGCACAAGGTTTGAGGCAAGGCGTTTACCTTCTCTGAAGGTAAATGCCTCAAGGTGTTACGAAGCATGCAGCAAAGGATTTAGCAGGATNTTTCTTCTAGATAATCCTCACAACGACCCTGGAAGAACTTTGTTCCCCTTTTACAGATTTAGAAACTTAATTACCAAAGGCTTTATGTAATTAGGATTTGTCTTAACTGCAGTTAGTCAAGATCAATACCTTTTTATTTTGAAGGTTCAGGATAATGGTTACAAAACGAGTAATGTTGATAGTAAACTTAGAATGGTTGTAGAAATTTCTGTTTCCTAAGGAATAACGGTTTAGACTTTCATGTTATGAACAGTCATAGAGATCTTAAATCTATGACTGGAGGTGTATACTTTTGGGAATTTTAAATCCTGTAAATGATGTCACTAGATTGTGTTTGCGAAAGACACAGAAGCACTTTGACCTCAGTCTTGAGTTTCTTGTAGGAAATGGTTGACTACTGTAACCTAATAATGGTAGGAAGGACTGGGTGCCCCCAGTGCTACCTCAGTATGTCAGTGTAGCCCTTGATTCTTAACATTAAAACTTAACTTTCATTCTGCAGCCCATTCTGCATAATCTATTCCAGTGTTCTCTTCCTAATCCTTCGTACCAATGATAGCATAGTCTGTTCAGTTAATTTGAGAAAGACACAAAAAAAGATTTCTGTCTTTGGTTATGTAGTTTCCTTCATTTCTCATGACTTAACCTTTCAGAATCAAAATCCTACCCATCCTTCAGAACTTAAACCCACTTGTATTGAGTGTAACCCATATTGATCTCTTTCCTTATGAGTTCTTAACAAAGAAGTCATGAGAAAACACAGCACAGGACAGGAAGGACTTGCATGGGTTTCAGTACTCATTCACATTCACCCAGGTAACTGCTACGGAGTGCCAGGTGTTTATGGTATCTGTAATGCCCCAGGTGTCGTCCCTAGGGATTGGACCACGTTCCACAGGTTGAAACCAGTTCTTGTATTCAGCTCAGCCACCATATGCACACCTGTTTTTCCCTAGGCATGAGAGCAGAAGTCACAGCCTGACATTCCCTCTCAGTTCTAATTATTTGTATACACATCAAATGACTAACATTTGCATAGTGATATAGCTGGTCTAATCTTCCCACCATGGTAGTACTCAGACTTTACTAGAGATTACAGGAGAGACACGGCCAGAGTGGATACCACTTTGTGCCCTCCCACAGGTTCTAGTGATAATAAGCTTCAGTTCAGTTCAGTCGCTCAGTCGTGTCCGACTCTGCGACCCCATGAATCGCAGCACACCAGGCCTCCCCGTCCATCACCAACTCCCGAAGTTTACCCAAACTGATGTCCATCCAGTCAGTGATGCCATCCAGCCATCTCATCCTCTGTCGTCCCCTTCTCCTCCTGCCCCCAATCCCTCCCAGCATCAGAATCTTTTCCAATGAGTCAACTCTTCGCATGAGGTGGCAAAAGTGCTAGAGTTTCAGCTTTAGCATCATTCCTTCCAAAGAAATCCCAGGGCTGATCTCCTTCAGAATGGACTGGTTGGATCTCCTTGCAGTCCAAGGGACTCTCAACAGTCTTCTCCAACACCACAATTCAAAAGCATCAATTCTTCGGCGCTCAGCCTTCTTCACAGTCCAGTTCTCACATCCATACATGACCACTGGAAAAACCATAGCCTTGACTAGATGGACCTTTATTGACAAAGTAATGTCTCTGCTTTTGAATATGCTATCTAGGTTGGTCATAACTTTCCTTCCAAGGAGCAAGCGTCTTTTAATTACATGGCTGCAGTTACCATCTGCAGTGATTGGCCTCTTAATGTGCAAGAAAAAAAAAGTCTTCCTCTGTTAGCAGAATTAAAATAAGAATTTGCAGCCTTAGTTTTATCAATCTGTTCTAAAAATGCCCTGTAAATTGGTGAAAATTCAACCATTTTTTAATATGCTGTAGTAATGATAGAATCTTATTTTTCTAGTACATAGGTAGATAAAACGTGCACAAGGTTTGAGGCAAGGCGTTTACCTTCTCTGAAGGTAAATGCCTCAAGGTGTTACGAAGCATGCAGCAAAGGATTTAGCAGGATCAGTTCAAGAGAGCATTATGGAAGAAAACTGTCAACAGTATTCTCTCTCGAGTATTCCAACTGTCTTATTCTCTAATCCTTTCTTCCTCTGCTTTTACTCATTCTGTTCCCCAAAGTGAACCACAAAACACCTTCAGTAGCTAAAGCAATAACAACCCTGAAATGATCACACTTTCTGACTATATTATGAATCTATAGTAATCAAAACACTGTACCCCCCCCAAAAAAAAAACACTGTAGTACATTGGCATAAAAGAAAAACACATAGATCAATGGAACAGAATAGAGAGCCCAGAAATAAACCCACACATAAATGATCAATTTATGACAAAGGAGGCAAGAATATGCAATGGGACAAGGACAGTCTTGTCCATAAATGGCATTGAGAAAACTGGGCATCCACATACAGAAGAACAAAACTGGACCACTATATTACACCTCACCAAAAAATTCATTCAGAATGCACTAAAGAACCTAAGACCAAAAGTCATTAGACTAAAAGAAAATGCGTCAATCTCCCTGACATCAGTCTCAGCAGTGGGTTTTTTTTTTTCTTTTTAATACCTAAAGCGAAGGCAGCAAAAGCAAAATTAAGTGGGACTACATCAAACTAAACAGCTTCTCTGCACAGCAAGGGAAATCATCAGTAAAATGAACAGGCAGCCCAAAGAATGGAAGACAACATTTGCAAAGTACATATCTGATGGATTTGTATCAAAAAATAACAAAGCATTCAGACAATAGGTAAAAGTAGATCTGAATAGACATTTTCCTGAAGAGGACATAAGTAACATCAACAGGTACACAAAAAGATGCCCATCATTAACCAGGGAATTGCAATACAGAACCACAGCAAAATAATCACCTCATACCTGTTAGAATACTGCTATCAAAAAGACAAACAAACATTAGCAAAGATGAGAGGAAAGGGCAACCATCACACCTTGTTGGCAGGAACGTAAATTGGTGCAACTACTTGCGGAAGACTTTGAAGATTCCTCAGAAATGTAAAACCTTAGAAAATGATGCAGCAATTCTACTTCTGAGTATGTGAAGTAAATGAAATCTTTTATCTTAAGATAACCTGCACCCATGTTTAAAGCAGCACTATTTACAATAGTCAAGATGTGAAAATAAGCGACCATGGATGGATGGATGAATGTTATGTGTGGCCCACAAGGACCAGAATATTATTCAGCCATTTTTTAAAAAAGGAAATTTGTTATTTGCCTCAACATAGGTCCTGAGGGCATTATCCTAAGTGAAAGATGTTAGAGAAAGACTATATAAACTCACTTATATGTAGAATCTAAAATAAACTGAACTCCTAGGTACAGGGAACAGATATTGCCAGAGGCAGGTGGTGACCTGAGTGAGCAAAATGAGTGAAGGTATCATACAAACCTGCAGCTATATAAATAAGTCCAGAGAATATACAGCACAGTGACTATCGGTAACAAGCGAAGGAGACAGTGGAACAAATTGAGAGTGGCACTGAAATGTATACACATCATGTGTCAAGACAGCTAGCGGGAGGTTGCTATATAACACACAGCCTCAGCCTAGTGCTTTGTGATGACCTAGAGGGGTGAGATGGGGAGGGTGACAGGGAGCTCAGGAGGGAAGAGAGATGTGTAAACTTGCAGCTGACTCACATTGCTGTACAGCAGAAACCAGTGCAACATTGTAAACAAATTCTCCAGTTAAAAAAAAATTTAAGTACTATCATTCACACCAGTTTGAACTGTGCAAGTCCACTTATACAGGGATTTTTTTTTTTTTTAATAGTAAGTACCACAATGCTGGAGAAGCAAATGTCAACACACTCCATTATTCTTGCCTGGCAAATCCCATGAACAGAAGAGCCTGGTTAGTCCATGAGTTTGCAAAGAGTTGAGACAAGACCAAGCACACACACACACACGTGACAGTGCTTACACAACCCACAGTAGGTTGAATCCACAGATGTGGAACCACGAATTCAGAAAAACCACATATAGAAGGTCAGCTGTACGTTATAGTTGGCCTGTGTAGAAGGCCAGCTGTACGTTATAGTTGGCCTGTGTAGAAGGCCAGCTGTAAGTTATACAGGCCAACTGC